>SIJG01000078.1:115220-162720 GCA_023374025.1 Heterodera schachtii | reverse complement strand
ACCAAAAGCGAACAACACCACGCCCACTCAAGGTGGTCATGCCAACACCCACACACCAACACGTGGCACTCGGAGGATGGAAGCGCGAGCGTGCTCGACTCCGTTCCCAACTGAACATGGCCCGCCTGTTCGTCCGCCCAGCGTTGACCAAAGAACAGCTCAAGAAGGAGTACGAAGAACGCGTCCGAAAACGTCAACAAATCCCAGCTCCCGTGGCGCCAGCAGTGCAGCTCCCACAGACAAATGCCCCGACTCCCGTCAACGAAGTCGAACCAGAACAAAAGAAGGCCAGCGAAGACACTTCAAAATCATCGCAGTTTGACAAAGCAATGCAAAACGAAATTGACAGAGCTCTCCTCCAAATTCAATCCTTTCAAAAAGAACTCACCCATCTTGTCAAAAAAAAATAGTTCTGCAGACCTCCAGCTATTTCTTTAAAATTCCTCAAAAACCAAATTTTCTCCAGTTTCCCTTTGCTGGAGGTCTGACTTTTCTACTTTTTTTTCTCCAATCCAAATTCAATTGTCGTCGATCACTTTTACCCATTTGACTCATTTCATCTTTTCAAATGTATTCGTCTTCTATTACTTTTATCAATTATTTAATCTAACGTGTAAGTGGTCACCCCTTCGTTAGATATTTTTATTTCTTAATAAAGTTATAACTGGTTAAATTTTGGAGAATTTTTTATCCAATTAACAATTGAAGCTTGTTTTACATCAAAAAACTAGTGTTATATGGATTAAGCTTTTACCCCAAGAAAAATGTAATCCTTGGAAAAAAAATTTAAACTTTTTGTTCGAATTGGGTAAATCCGAGTTAAGACTAGTAATCAGCATCCTCGAAAACCCACGGAAACTGAATTTAAGTCAAAAAATAAATAAAATTAAAAAAATCCGGGACCACAATTCTTTACCATTGCCAAAAAAGTAAATCATAGATTAGATTAATATCATATGATAACTCTGATGTCATATTCGTGATCAATCAGCGGCCCCGATAACCCACGAGTAGAACATATAATTGTAAAAAACCGCCTGAACAAATTTTGTGGTGTAGCCCCAAAACCCACAAGTACCCATAGTAGCACTTTTTTTCGTGACCGGAAAATCGGTCAGTGGAAAATGCGTCAGTAGAAAATGCGTCAGTGATATAAATATTTTAAAATAAACTTCTATGGCATTAATATTGTAATACAGAAGTAAACTTCTATATGAAAATCGTACTCAATTTCGAACCCCGGACCCGAACTCGAACAAAAAGTCGAAAAGCCAAAATTTTCAAAATTAGGTTTTTTCTTAAAAATCGGATTAAATACATGAAAACAAATTAAAAGCCATCAATCCTGCAATAAGAGATCATTTATGCCGTTTTTTGAACCAAAAATGCCAAATTCGAAAATTTGGACTTTCGACTTTTAGTTCGAGTTCGGGTCCGGGGTTCCGAATTGGCCGAAATGGATAATCGTCGTCAGTGCCCCCCGAAAACCCAAGGAACTTGTTTTTATGACAATAAAATTTTCACTGACGCATTTTCTACTGACGCATTTTCCACTGACGCATTTTCCACTGACGCATTTTCCACTGACGCATTTTCCACTGACGCATTTTCCACTGACGCATTTTCCACTGACGCATTTTCCACTGACGCATTTTCCACTGACGCATTTTCCACTGACGCATTTTCCACTGACGCATTTTCCACTGACGCATTTTCCACTGACGCATTTTCCACTGACGCATTTTCCACTGACGCATTTTCCACTGACGCATTTTCCGCTGACGCATTTCCACTGACGCATTTTCCACTGACGCATTTTCCACTGACGCATTTTCCACTGACGCATTTTCCACTGACGCATTTTCCACTGACGCATTTTCTACTGACGCATTTTCCACTGACGCATTTTCCACTGACGCATTTTCTACTGACGCATTTTCCACTGACGCATTTTCCGGGCGCCTTCTTTTTATTTCAGAATTTCTTAAAATACATTTTGACCAAGTTAAATTTTGGATTTTAAATTTAATTTTTCAAATACATACTGTATAAGGCATTTTTAGCATTTTCCCGATTCAAAAATCTCACATTAACGTCCGTTCGAAACTTCATCCTTTTAAAAAACAAATATTTTGTTAAGAAAATATACTTTGAAATTGTCAAAATTTTAATTTTTTCATTTAGACCAACTGTTTTAGTAAATCCCGGCACCAAATGCCCCAACATTTCACAACTCCGAAGCCCTTGTCGGCAATTCTCTATTTACACATTTGCCATTTCAATTGAGTAAATCTTTCCTCCATATTTGGGTCAACATTTTGCCTGGATAAAAATTATATTCGAAAATGGGCGGCAAATCCAATCAATTCAAATTTTGTTTCATTTTTGAGTCATCGTTTTGCCGTAATTTCCTTTTTTATACACTCGCCATCCAAAACAAAGTTAATTGATTTAACTCTTCTCTAATTACTCTTCCTCTTCCCCTATTAATTTTCTGGATGACTTGAATATAAAAAATTAGAATAGTTAATGCCATTTAAAAAAAATTATTTATATAAGTATAGAGGGGATTTTAGATAAGAAAAATTAAAATTACTGCAAAAAATATGCACGAAAAATGACCAAAATATGCACATAATATGCAAATATAATTGCCAAATATGCATCAAATATGCACAAAAAACGCAGAATATGCACGAAATATGCACAAAAAACTTGAAAATTAGGGGTGCAAATTAATTTTAAAATTTTTTTTTCATTAGTACACTTGCCAATGAGCTACATTTCTTTTATAAAATTCTCTTAGCAAATATTGACATTTTTAAATTGAAAATTTTGTCATGAACAAAAAAATTTGTGGGAAGAATTTTTGAGAACATTTTCCAATTCTTAGTGGTGTGTTTTTAAAATTTTTGGTCGATTCTTAGGGGTGTATTTTCTGTTTTTATTGCATTTTTGTCAACAAATTTTCCAAAAAATGGCGAAATATGCAAAAATATGCACAAAAATCTCGAAATATGCAAATAAAAGTCCCGACTTTTATACGCAAATACAAAAATGAAAGTGTTTTTCCTACTATTTAAGCATGGAAAAGCCAGGAAAAAAATATGCATTTGCATGTTTTTTGCAGCCCTGTTCATTATAAATAAGAATGAATTTGGTTTTTATTAATGTATTTTTGAAAACTTTTTTATTACAAAATTTGCAAATATATTTAAAAAATGTAATTAAAATTTATTTATTTTTTAATTTTTTTTACCTTTATTTAGCATTCAATACACAATTAATGTCTTTTTCTCCCGATTCAACAAATGATACATTTACAGCTGATCAGGGTAATCAATAAATTTGAAACCAATTAAATTTACAAAGCAATAAATTAAATTTTTATGTTTTAAGCAGGATTTGAAAATGAATTCTTTTAATTTCAGAATTTCTTAAACTACATTTTGACCAAGAGAAAATTTGAGTTCTCAATTTAATTTTCTAATATTACGGAATTTTTAGCATTTTTCTTTAGTTTTAAACCGATTCAAAACCTCATAAATGGCTTCCGTTCGATACTTCATCCTTTTAAAAAACAAATGTTTTGTCAAGAAAAATAATTTAAAATTGTCAAATTCTCCGAATTTCTTCTGATCCAACTTAAAAAATTCTAAAAATTTGCTTAAAAGCGACATGTTTCATTTAGTCCCGACTGATTTAGTCAATCCCGGCTCCAAATGACCCCAACATTTCCCAACTCCAAAGCCGATGTTGGCAATTCTCTATCATTTGCTCATTTTACCATTTCAATTGAATAAATCTTTCCCATATATGGTCAACATTTTGCCTAAATAAAAATTATATTTGAAAATGGGGGGAAAATCCAATCAAATCCAATCAATTCAAATTCGTTTCTTTTTTGTGTCATCGTTTTGCCGTAATTTCCTTATCCAAAACAGAAAGTTCATTGATTTAACTCTTTTCTAATTACTATTCCTCTTCCCCTATTAATTTTGTGGCATTTTTATGACGAATATAAAAAATTAGAATAGTTAAAGCCCATTTGAAAAAAGTATTTATATAAGTATAGAGGGGATTTTAGATAAGAAAAATTAAAATTATAAACAAGAATGTATAAAAGAATTTGGTTTTTATTAATGTATTTTTGAAAACTTTTTTATTTTTTTTTACAATTTAAATTTTTTTTTTTTTTTTTTTTTTACAAAATTTGCAAGTATATTTAAAAAATGTAATTAGATTAATTAAATTTATTTATTTTTACATTTATTAAGCATTCAATAAATAATTAATGTCTTTTTATCCCGGTTCAACAAATGATACATTTACTGCTGATCAGGGTAATCAATAAATTTGAAACCAATTAAATTTACAAAGCAATAAATTAAATTTTTATGTTTTAAGCAGGATTTGAAAATGAAAATTTGACGTCATCTGCTGAAGCATTGGGCCAAACGGCGGAAATGACAGAATTGGAACAGTTGCAGAAAAAGAATTCGGAAAACGGAAACGGTAGAGAATTTGGTATTACGGTACATTTTGAGAGATGTGACTGAACTGACCAAAGCAATTTGAAATTCCGAAAATTTGGACAAAAATTGGGGTGTCATGGCAACTCGTACAATTTCTTAAGTTAGGCTTAAGCCTAAGCTTTAGGCTAGACTTAGACTTAAGCTTTATTTTGTTGTTAAATACGAGTTGATTTTTGAACGAGTTGCCATTGACCCAAAAATTGGATAAACCCAAAACAAAAATTTAAAAAAGACACAAAAAAAGAAAATTTATGCATTTAAATTTATTTTTTAAATGCGCATTTTCATGCTCAGATGGCAAAAAAAGGAAGACAGCAAATCGGACATTTGGCGGACCGAATGAAATTGTTGCTGAACACGGCCGATTTCGCCGATGCACAATTTTGGGTTGGGCAAAACGACAAAAAAGAGGCAAAAAATCATCCAAATCCAATATTTTTTTATATCATTCGAAAGCTAAACGGTTTAGAAGCTTTTTCTAAGCTATTGAATAGCGATTAGACAATCATACACAATTAACATATTTGGGACAAAGGCACCAATTTGCGTATGTCCATGCCTTTTTTCGTGTACCGCGAATGACGAACAGCCCATTTGGGATGTTTTTGTCCGTGAAATTGGCCCATTTTTGTGCCAAACATTCGCCGGTTGGGCTTTTTGAACGGCGCTTCTTTGGATAATTTGCGTCGCCGCACTTCGCCCACAATTCTCACCGATCTCAATCAGTTGAATTCAATCGATTCCATGGTTTTGTACCCCGATGCCATTGGTGATTGGCCAAATGTTTTGTTGCCCGATGCCATTGGCAATTTTGATGGTGGGCCAAATGCAACTTCAAATGCTGGCCAAGCGTTGTCCAAATGGTTGCACACACCGAGCAAAGACGGGAAGCCGAAGCAATTGTTTTCCAGTAGTTATTTTGAATCGCTAACAGAAAAGTGGATCAACAATTTCAAGGAGGTCGCCCTAATTTTTTTCGGCATTTAATGCCCCTTTTTACCGCAAAGCCACCATCATAAAATGCCAAATTCTTGCTTTAACATGGATTTTTGCCATTGTTTAGGCATTTCTCCGTGCCGCCACTTCTTCTTCCAGCCATATTTTGTCTCTTGTTGTACCCAAATCATCACAAATTGTGCCATTTGAATTGGTCAATGAACGAACTCGAGAAAAACTTACATTGGAGGAAGGAGCCAAATTATCCTTTTTGGTTGCTGAAGCGATGCCAAATTGGACAAATGATTCAATTGGAAGACAAAAATTCGGACAATTTGAACTAATGTCAGAATTGATTTGAGTGGCGGCAAAAAATGCATTGGGTGAGCAATGAAAAACAAAAATTTTTAAAAGAATAATTTACAAGTTTCATAATATTTAAATACTACTAATACATAATTTGGTTGTATCTTTGACAAAAAAACAATTTAAAAATGTTCATGAGAAATTAGATTTTGGCATTTTCAGGGTCGGACAAAAACCCTTTAATTTAGACAATTATCTCCACAATCAAAAGAAAAAGCAAAGGAAAAGGGCGCCGGCGTCGAATTGTGCGAAGTGAAATATAATTGAGAAATGATTGGCCTTTTTGGAGATTATTGAATGGACAAATTGATCTGTTGATCCATTTTTGATGTCTCATTTTTGCTTGTTAATTTTGATGATTTCTCCCGACTAAAAAAATATTTATTTCGTTCATTTTTGAAATGAATACACCAATTAGTAAGTAGAGCCCAGGCGCCGGCTGACGAGCTTTTGCTGGGTCCGGTAATTTGACCGGGCTAAACTGGCTTAAATAGAGAGCGGATTTCCCGACAAAAGCAACCGGTTTCCGGGCCCGGTCTCTCAAAAACCAACCAATCCGGGTTTTCAAATTTGCGGGTCCGGAACCGGTTTGGTAAAAAGTTTAAATTTGCATGTGTTGTTCAAACTCCAAAATTGATTTTAAAAAACCTTGCCAAATGTTAAAAATTTTTGAAAATTATTCTATAAGGAAATTTCAAGAATTACATTTTTTTCTCGGCCTAATTAAATTATGCTTAAAAAAAGAAGCACTTCTTTTAATTTCAGAATTTCTTAAACTACATTTTGACCAAGAGAAAATTTGAGTTCTCAATTTAATTTTCTAATATTACGGAATTTTTAGCATTTTTCTTTAGTTTTAAACCGATTCAAAACCTCATAAATGGCTTCCGTTCGATACTTCATCCTTTTAAAAAACAAATGTTTTGTCAAGAAAAATAATTTAAAATTGTCAAATTCTCCGAATTTCTTCTGATCCAACTTAAAAAATTCTAAAAATTTGCTTAAAAGCGACATGTTTCATTTAGTCCCGACTGATTTAGTCAATCCCGGCTCCAAATGACCCCAACATTTCCCAACTCCAAAGCCGATGTTGGCAATTCTCTATCATTTGCTCATTTTACCATTTCAATTGAATAAATCTTTCCCATATTTGGGTCAACATTTTGCCTAAATAAAAATTATATTTGAAAATGGGGGGAAAATCCAATCAAATCCAATCAATTCAAATTCGTTTCTTTTTTGTGTCATCGTTTTGCCGTAATTTCCTTATCCAAAACAGAAAGTTCATTGATTTAACTCTTTTCTAATTACTATTCCTCTTCCCCTATTAATTTTGTGGCATTTTTATGACGAATATAAAAAATTAGAATAGTTAAAGCCCATTTGAAAAAAGTATTTATATAAGTATAGAGGGGATTTTAGATAAGAAAAATTAAAATTATAAACAAGAATGTATAAAAGAATTTGGTTTTTATTAATGTATTTTTGAAAACTTTTTTATTTTTTTTTACAATTTAAATTTTTTTTTTTTTTTTTTTTTTACAAAATTTGCAAGTATATTTAAAAAATGTAATTAGATTAATTAAATTTATTTATTTTTACATTTATTAAGCATTCAATAAATAATTAATGTCTTTTTATCCCGGTTCAACAAATGATACATTTACTGCTGATCAGGGTAATCAATAAATTTGAAACCAATTAAATTTACAAAGCAATAAATTAAATTTTTATGTTTTAAGCAGGATTTGAAAATGAAAATTTGACGTCATCTGCTGAAGCATTGGGCCAAACGGCGGAAATGACAGAATTGGAACAGTTGCAGAAAAAGAATTCGGAAAAAAAAACGGTAGAGAATTTGGTAGTACGGTACATTTTGAGAGATGTGACTGAACTGACCAAAGCAATTTGAAATTCCGAATTTGGACAAAAATTGGGGTGTCATGGCAACTCGTACAATTTCTTAAGTTAGGCTTAAGCCTAAGCTTTAGGCTAGGCTTAGACTTAAGCTTTGTTTTGTTTGTTTAAATACGAGTTGATTTTTGTACGAGTTGCCATTGACCCAAAAATTGGATAAACCCAAAAACAAAAATTTAAAAAAGACACAAAAAAAGAAAATTTATGCATTTAAATTTATTTTTTAAATGCGCATTTTCATGCTCAGATGGCAAAAAAAGGAAGACAGCAAAATCGGACATTTTGGCGGACCGAATGAAATTGTTGCTGAACACGGCCGATTTCGCCGATGCACAATTTTGGGTTGGGCAAAACGACAAAAAAGAGGCAAAAAATAATTAAATTTGAAATAAAAATAATATTTATTGAATTAAATTTAAGCTTTTGCACGCACATCGTGCCATTCTTTCGGCGTCTTCCGACGTTTTTGAGGCGATGTTTCAAAAGGAAGCGACGAAAAATGCGAATGGCACAAACGGTGGGAAAATTAGGAAAAGTCATATTCAATTCCCAAATAATAATTTTTGAAAGAGTACACTCATTAATAGAGTGCCAGTTTTTGCTCCAATAAATCAAAATTTCGCAATTTTTCATACATTTTTTCAGTTTTTATATCTAGAGAATTTATATAAATTTAATTGTGAAAAAGTATTATTTTTTTTTAAAATGCACCCTTAAAAAATTGGTAAAAAAAAAGAGATATTAAAAATAATTTTAAAATACTAAAATGTGATTCTAAGCCTATCGATTCCAAATGGAAATTCAAATACCATTTTTTAATTATGCTTTTTGCCGGTGAATAATTAATTTTAATTTAACTAATTACACTTTTTTAATTAGCCCTAAAATTCAATGTCATCGGATTGATCAAAGCGTGCGCCGTTTTCCCATTTCCCAACTGTCCAATGTTTTCGCTTCACTTTCCATCGCTCGGTTTAATGAACATTAAAGGTTGTAAAAGCAGGAGGCGCTATTACTAAAAAATTTATTCCCTGGGGGCTTTTTCGGGCCCCTCACTGATCACGAATCTTTTAATTATTTTGATCAATTCCGATTTATTAATCTACATTTGAACAAAAAACAAACCAAAAAATTCGAATCGTTTAAATTATTTATTTATTTTTAAATAAATATTATAATTAGGGTTTTGTTAACCCAATCTGCATTTTGTTGCACCTCTTTTGTGTCTCCCTACTTTTTTACTGCGTTTGTGGACCCAAATTGACCAATTTGATATGCAAAATTGCACATTAATTTCATCTTTTTTTGCTTTGTCCGTCCGCAACTTCACATTTTCATATTTTATGAATAATGCTAAATTTTGCCCTAATTTCTTTCGTTTCGTCCCATCCATTTGCTCTAATTAATCATTCGCCCCATCCCCCAAAAATGTTATTTTGCCGAATATTCTTTTTCCCAACCATTCATTTCGCTCTTCTTCCATTTGTGTTTTGTTCTGTCTTTATCCACCTTATCCTCCTAAAAATTGCCTCCCCTTCTTTGCTTTTGGCAACAATCCTTTTCCAAATGAATGTAAAAATTGCATTCTGAGATGAAATTGTTGCCTCAATTTATTCCCGGTTTTTGATGCAGATTCGTTTTTCCTATTCTGTCAAATTGATTGTTGTTTAGCCTATTTTATTAGAGAAGGCGTACGCCAAATTTTATGGTGGATATAAAGCGCTTGCCGGTGGAAAAGTGCGCGAGATGACAAACAGGCGAACCGAAATATGTGCGACTACATTTTTTGTTCCTCTTAGACAACTAAATTTTTGATCTAATAATTATTTCAACTTTTAACTAAAGTAGTAAATAAATATGTTCATATTTTAAATGGTAGTTTTGAATTATCGAGAATGGTTTTAAAAACTGCAAAATCCCTATCAGTAGGATGGCTAATTTTGGGCATGTGGTTTTCAGTTAATTTAGAGAAACTAAAAAAATACTTCCCCCCGAGAATAGTAAATTAAAAAAAATTCTCGTGCTTGAACCGGCGGGCGGAACGGCCAACTGCGTCCCGGGCCAATTGCATCCCAAAATAATTTTAATTTTTTTCAAAATTCCAATGATAATGAAATAGAAAATTTCGAAAGGTATTTCAAAAAAAATTAAAATTATTTTGGGACGCAGTTGGCCCGATACGCAGTTGGCCCGGGACGCAGTTGACCCCTACCGACCGGTGGGGTCCACTGCGTTTCGTCGCCGGCGTTTTGGCGCTGGGTTTCGGCGTCAGCTCGTTTTTTGCTATTACTTTTTTCTTTGTAAACCAAATCCAATATTGTTGTTATCATCGAAAGCTTAATGTGTTTAGAAGCCTTTTCTAAGCTATTGATTCGCGATTAGACAATTACCAAAATAGTTATACATGAAAATTGCGAAAAGTCGAAATTTTTGAAGTTTTTTCTTAATAAAATTTTTTCCATGCTTGAAAATTCTTTCGCTTTTGGTAAGGCTCATAAAGCATGATTTTTTCTGAAAATTTACCGGTTTCAAGCCATTTAGGATTTTCAGATAAGGAGTGATTTGTTCATTTAGATGCAATTTGACTTAGAATATTTTACTATTTTTTAAACCCATCATTTTCTGGTGTAAAAGTCACAAAAAGCAAAACTAATTAAATGCATTTAAATGAAAAAAGCAACAAATAAATGTGAGGAAAAATTTCATAATGATCGATCATTTGTCATTTCCCAATAATTAATTCACTTTTTCTTCTGCTCTCCGCTAGGCCCGGCATTCATTCCAATGGACCTTTTTCATTCAAAAGTTGACATTGCTCATAATGCTCGGATTTCCTCCCTCCCATTGAATCGCCTTCCCAATTTGGCATCGCTTCAACAGCCAATCATTGGCTTTTCCATTGTGGCCTTCTTTTTTCTCCAATGTTAGCACTTCGTTGGTCCGTTTGTTAATCAATTCAAATGAATCAATTGGCATAGATCCAAAATATTCAACTCGAATTATGTAGTTGGCAGAAGAAGTGGTGATGGCACGAAGAAATTCCTAAACAAATTTGGAAATAAAAATAAAATGCAATTTTTCCAAATTACTAAAATGTGGTCACACCTTTTTGAAATTGTTGACCAATTCAGCGATTTTTGACGTAAAAGCACGACAACTCATTTGCTTCGGCTGGCCATCTTTTGTCGGCATTTGCAACCATTTGGTCAATGCTTGGCCAGCAGTTGCTTTTGGCCCATCATCAGCAATTGAATCGGGCAACAAATCATCGGAATGGATTGAAATCAATTGGATGAGATCGGTGAGAATTGACGGCGAAGTGTGGCGACGCAAATTGTCAAGATAACCACCCTTTGAAAAATTCAAATGGCGAATGTTTGGCGCAAAAATGGGCCAAATTTCATGGGCAAAAACAATCCAAATTGACTGGACAATGCTGTTGTTGTCATGCAGATACAAATCCAAATTGGTGCCTTTGTCAAATATTTGATGGTTGGCACGGAGAAACGCGAGAACAGAATGGTCAATGTACCTGAAAAGGGAATCGGACCCGGTCTCTTAAAGACCGGATCGGTCAACCTAATTTTCAAATTTGCGGGTCCGGAACCGATTTCAAATTTGGTAATAAATTTAAATTTTCATGTGTAATTCAAACCCTAAAATTGATTTAAAAAAATTTGCCGTGTCAAAAAAATTTTTTGAAAATTTTTCTATAAGGAAATTTCAAGAATTACTTTTTTGTCTTGGCATAATTAAATTATGCTTAGAATATAGTAGTACTTTTTTTAATTTCTGAATTTCTTAAACTACATTTTGACCAAGAGAAAATTTGAGTTCTCAAATTTAATTTTCTAATATTACGGAATTTTTAGCATTGTTCTCTAATTTTAAACCGATTCAAAACCTCATAGATGGCTTCCGTTCGATAATTCATCCTTTTAAAGAAAAATAATTTAAAATTGTCAAATTCTCCGAATTTCTGATCCAACTTAAAAAATTCTAAAAATTTGCTTAAAAGCGACAAAAATTGTTTCATTTAGTCTCGACTGATTTAGTCAATCCCGGCTCCAAATGACCCCAAAATTTCCGAACTCCGATGCCGATGTTGGCAATTCTCTATCATTTGCTCATTTTACCATTTCAATTGAATAAATCTTTCCCATATTTGGGTCAACATTTTGCCTAAATAAAAATTATATTTGAAAATGGGGGGAAAATCCAATCAAATCCAATCAATTCAAATTCGTTTCTTTTTTGTGTCATCGTTTTGCCGTAATTTCCTTTTTTTTATGCCCCTCGCCACCCAAAACAGAAGCTTCCTTAATTCACTTACAAGGGAACCACCCGAACTGTAAGTCGGAAAAACCATATGTGTGATATACCATTCGATAGAGCAGGATCGACTTCTATTGTAAATTTTTAATATTACGCCCCCATAGGAGGGAATCAAAAAGTTATTAGGCCTCAAAAATCGAAATTTTGGCTGTGTTTTCACTTAAAATTGGTGGCTCAGTTGGTTAAATTCGCATTTTTGGGTCTCGAGTTCGAATCCAACACAAAAATTAATAAATTTCAATTAATTTATAATATAACTAAACAATTTAAAAAATCATTTTTTGGACTTAAAAAAGGTATGATATTTTTTCTTTAGTGAAAATAAGCAAAAATTATAATAAATATAAAGATTGGGAATTAATAGAAAGTAAAAAAAGCTTGAAATCGCCCTTAGGCCTAAAATTGATATAAATTTTTTTTACAAAATTTGTTCGTATAGTAAAAATTATAATTAGGTAATTTAAATTTTTCTTATTTTTATCTTTATTTAGCATTAAATTTAAATAAACAATTTATGTCTTTTTCTTCCGTTTCAACAAATGATACATTTACACCTGATCAGGGTAATCAATAAATTTGATTTAATTAATAAATTTACAAAGCAATAAATTAAATTTTTATGTTTTAAGCAGGATTTGAAAATGAAAATTTGACGCCATCTGCTGAAGCATTGGGGCATACGGCTGAAATGACAGAATTGGAACAGTTACAGAAAAAGAATTCGGAAAACGGAAACAAAACGGTAGAGAATTTGGTAGTACGGTACATTTTGAGACAAGTAACTGAACTGACCAAAGCTATTTGAAATTCCGAACTTGGTCAAAAATTGAGGTGCCATGGCAACTCGTACAATTTCTTAAGTTAGGCTTAGGCTTAAGCCTAAGCTTTAGGTGCTAGGCCTAGACTTAAGCTTTATTTGTTTAAATACGAGTTGATTTTTGTACGAGTTGCCATTGACTCAAAAATAGGATAAAACCAAAAAGAAAAATTTAAAAAAGACACAAAAATAAAGAAATTTATGCATTTAAATTTTATTTATTTAAATGCGCATTTTCATGCTCATTGTCAGCAGATGGGACCAGAGCGTTTGGGCCCCCGTTTTTGGGCCCCCGCGTTTGGGCCCCCGTTTTTGGGCCCCGGGGTCGTTTGGGCCCCCGTTTTTTGGCCCTGGGGTCGTTTGGCCCCAACCTAAAAATAGAAAAATGTGCTTTTTTAAAAATTAAGATTCTAAAAACTAAGCCTGAGGGATCCCTCGCCACTTGGCATAAGTTAGGTTTAATTAACATTCGCTCATTTTTACAATTTTACTTATTCCAAATCCTATTATTTTTTAATAGTTAACCAATTTGATGTACATTCTGATTTGGACATTTTTCAGAAATGGCTAACTCAATTGCAACCAAAAACAAAAAGTAAAATTGTCTTACGAAGGCCACCTTTACACCTTCGCTAAAATGAGTTCTGATGGGTCAATTTCACATTATTTTGGAGTTTCTCCGGGGAATTTCTCGCGACTATCGAATGAACCCGTGATTTTTTGTTTTATTGTCCAAATTACCTTATGAAAACCCGTGAATTTCTTTTAATTTTTACATTTTTTATTGTTAAAACTATTGTTGAATTTATTTTTAAAATGTTTATTTTTCATTTTTTTATGCTGAAATTTGAAAAGTTGTTTTTACTGTGATTTTTCATTTTTCTGTACTTAGGGCCCAAACGACCCTGGGGCCCAAAAACGGGCGGCCCAAACGCGGGGGCCCAAAAACGGGGGCCCAAACGCGGGGGCCCAAAAACGGGGGCCCAAACGCGGGGGCCCAAAAACGGGGGCTCAAACGCCCCCGACTCTTGTCAGATGGCAAAAAAAGGATGACAGCAAAACCGGACATTTTGGCGGACCGAATGAAATTGTTGCTGAACACGGCCGATTTCGCTGATGCACAATTTTGGGTTGGGCAAAACGACAAAAAAGAGGCAAAAAATAATTAAATTTGAAATAAAAATAATATTTATTGAATTAAATTTAAGCTTTTGCACGCACATCGTGCCATTCTTTCGGCGTCTTCCGGTGTTTTTGAGGCGATGTTTCAAAAGGAAGCGATAAAAAATGCGAATGGCACAAACGGTGGGAAAAGTAGGATTTTTAAAAACAGTGCATTCATTAATAAAGTGCCAGTTTTGCTCAAATAAATCAAAATTTCGCAATTTTTCATACATGGACAAAATGCAGCGAAAGTGCTTTTTGCCGGTGAATAATTAAATTTCCATTTTAACTAATTACCCCTTTTTAATTAGCTCTTAAATTCAATGTCATCGGATTGATTAAAGCGTGCCGTGCGCCGCTTTTCCCATTTCCCAACTGTCCAATGTTTTCGCTTCACTTTCCATCGCTCGATTTAATGACCCATTAAAGGTGTGGAAAAGCAGGCGCTATTACTAAAATTTATTCCTTGGGGGTTTTTTGAGATCCCTCACTGATCAGATTTGTGATCAGCGATCCATAAATCCGGGAGAACAAATTTTCAAAATTCAAAATGGGTGCCTTTAGTAATAGTGCCGAAAACATTCGTTTAAATTTTTTATTATTTTTATTTTAAATATTATAATTAGGACTGCTTACATTGACAAAAATGCTGACACTTTATCGAATCGGAGGCACTTTTGCATATTGATCAAAAATTATTGTGCAAAATTTTTTGGACGTAACCTATTGCAAATCAGTGAAGAAATTTCAATTTGGAATGCGGTAATTTTACCAAAATTACAATTAATTTGATTTTCTCATTAATAAAAAAGGCACTCCGTTGGGCCGACACGAAATGCCGTCAAAATGACATTGAATGTTCAGCAGAGAATCGTCGTGCCATGCTCGGTCCGGCACTGTTCAAAATTCACTTTCCGATTTTGTAAAAAACATCATTCTTTGAATGAAATTTCAGACTAATGGACGGGTTTCTGATAAGAAAAGCGGCACACTTTTGATGGACATTGAAAAAGTGTCCGAATTTGCACGAGAGAATGTTGAGAGCAGTCGCTCAGTGAAAAAGTGTACATAAATGGATTGGCATGGAAAATATTGGCACAAATAAGAGGGGAAACGGAAGCACTGATAATTAGAAATGGTTGGGCATGAAAATAAATACTAGCAAAATTTTAGCCCCAATAGGACGGATCCCCATAAAGAATCCTTTTAACGAAAATATCACAGTTTTTCTCTACCAAATAGGAGGAAGAAAAACTGAAGGCACTTTGTAACTATTAGCATCCAAAATTTCAAAATATATTTATTTTTTGTTTTAAATTTAATATATATATTTTAATAATTTTTCAAATCTTTTCATAACCCCCGGTGAAAATGCCAAAATCATCAGCATCACAAATCAAAGCCATAGACAACAACAACAGAATATTGTGGAAACATGCAATGGCGAACCGGTCCATGAATACAATTTTACTCAACCCCGAGGCGACGGCGACGTAAGCATCGTTTTCGGCTTGAAATTTTCAAAATTTTTGAGATTTTTTTTGGCCTAGCTGAGGAAATTGATTTTTCAATTTTCTGACGCTTATATTTAAGCGTTTGGCACTCCGAAAGAATTCTCTACTGAAACGTGCCCATTCAGTTAGAGCATTTTTTGACAGGCGGTAGGCAATTTTGAAAAACGAAAATTAAAAAAAAATTTAAATTTGAGACAGTTTTGGCGGCGGCACTGACATGGATTCTGAAGGACGGAGTTGGCATGTTGGCACGCATTGCATTCGCATGGGCCATTGTTAATCGAAAAGTCATGACATTTGAACATTTTGAAATCCTTCCCGGCTAATCAAAATTTCGTAGAGGAAATCCGAAGCCAAAAATTTTTTTATCCTGTGTAATTGTTTAAATTAATATGGAAATATGGGCGAAAAAGAATATTTTTAGCAATTATTCTCCAAAATTGACCAATTTTGTGCATTTTTGGGTTAATTTTTGAAAATTTAAGTGAATTTTTTCGTGCCGAGAAAAATTTTGCAAATTTAAACAAAAATGTAAATTTCCAATTTCGACATGAATGAGAGAGAAAGAACTGACCAAACAGATGGACAGCGGTGAACAGAAAGAACAGTGCCCAAATGGTGAACGGACGCCCCTCAACCTGAGGCAACAAAACCAACGAAAACAGCAGAGAAAGCACCTGGGGGCATTTGGAAATTCGAAATTTTCAATTTTCACATTGACTAATGTCTCCTGGGAGCCGTCCTTTGCCGCAACGTCCGCCAAATTGTCCCGGCGTGCCTTGAAAAAGCATTTTATGGCTATGCATACAAAATTTTATGCTTTTTAAAACTCCTTTTTTGCTGCACGCTTTTTCAAAAAAAAAAAAGCTTTAGGAACAAATGGTCCGCCGCCGGGAAAATTTTAACAAGAGATTTAAGCCGTGTTCTGAGGGTTTTTCCTCGAATAACTACCTCGAGATTCCTCATTCCTTCCGATAACTTTTGTTAATCATCACCTGATGTCGTATGATGGCCATTCGCGTGGCACCGCCCGCGACGCCGACAATGGAGCGGAGCAATGAGGCGACGCAGGCAAACGGCGCGAAACACCATTTGGGCACTGTTCTTTCTGTTCACCGCTGTCCATCTGTTTGGTCAGTTCTTTCTCTCTCATTCATGTCGAAATTGGAAATTTACATTTTTGTTTAAATTTGCAAAATTTTTCTCGGCACGAAAAAATTCACTTAAATTTTCAAAAATTAACCCAAAAATGCACAAAATTGGTCAATTTTGGAGAATAATTGCTAAAAATATTCTTTTTCGCCCATATTTCCATATTAATTTAAACAATTACACAGGATAAAAAAATTTTTGGCTTCGGATTTCCTCTACGAAATTTTGATTAGCCGGGAAGGATTTCAAAATGTTCAAATGTCATGACTTTTCGATTAACAAGGCCTCGCTGTGAGCTGTCGTTGGAAATTTTAATATAATTTGTTTAAGAGTCGGTTTTTTGGTTTTTTTTTTCTATGAAATTATTTATTTATTCAATTTTAATTTTTACCAATAGGTAGTGAGAATATAATTATCACAATTAAACAATTTCAGCAAATTATCGCGCAGTGAAATGATTCAGCTGGAGACACTCAACCCGAACAGACTGACGCTGGCGGTAAGGTGAGTTAAGGGGATCAAGCAAAAACACCAGGAAAATGGGAAAATTGTGGTCAGAAATTGACTGATCACGACCAAAATTCGGGATTATTGACCGATGATCAGAGGGCCAAATAAGCTTAGTTCACTGGGAAAAAAATGATCTGAAAATTAGTATCGAGGTGCATTCCCAAGAGTCCAGCAGAAAATTTGGTAACCCGGAAAATTCTGATCGGATTTTGGCATTGAAATCGGTTAGGCTTTGCCATGATTTTAAATTGGCATTGGGCATTGATGCCGGGTAAATCTTGACCCATCTCATCAGAGTCACTGAAGTGGGGCGGGCACAGAAGCCAGAAAAAGTGATCGGGAAGTTATTTGAGCTGATCGATGTTGCTCTCATAGCCGAAATTAAATTGCTACCCGAGAAAGTTTCTGATCGGGTCACAGAACTTTAAATTGACCAGCAGTCTTAATCGGCATTAGGTTGTTGGAAACAATTCTATTGTCGAAATTATTCAGACACTTTGTCGAATACGGCACCGTGCCATCCATTGCCGAGTGCAATCGGAAAGAGCCCGTCCTCGGCACTTTTGCTGTTCGGCGCACTTTGGCAGTCCATTGGCCCAACTGCCGGCAAACATTGGCCCATTTGTTGCGCAAAACAATAAATGCTTCGCTGAAAACCGCCGCCACTATTGCCGGTGATTGATGGCATTTTGTCCCAATTTTATAAATTTTCCACAAAATTTTTTTCAATATAATTCAGTGATGAACATAATTTTATAAAAATAGACCGATTTCGAAAAAGTTGAGTTTTTCTTATTAAACCTGGGACACATCGCAATTCACGGCATTTCATTTATTCCCCCCCCCCCTCGGTTTTTAAACCACCAAAATTCCCATCCCCTGAAATAAATCAATCAGGAAGGGATTAAGCCAATTTCTCAAAATATTTTAGCAGAGTTTAGCTTGCTTCAACTGTAAGCGCGTACTTTACCAAATTTTTGGACGAATTTGTCAATTTAAATTCACTAAACTCCTGACTTTTTCGTGCTAGCTTTTGCTTAAACTTTTTTGTGTAGATTTACAATTCCTAAAATGGATCAATTGCGAAAAAATTTGGCCAGCGTTAAGTTTAAGCTGATGCTATGTATTCAAATGACCCGTTCAAAATTTTTAATTTTTAAATTGCTAACAAAAAATCCCTTTTCCATTGGCATCGGCAGATGTGCTGCTTGACCATGATGGATTTGCATGTAAATTATCGCCTGCAACAATTTGTGTCGTGGAAAGCAAAGGCACTGAATCATGGCTTGCCATTGCGGTAAAATGTGGCAAATGGGAAAATTAATTTAAAATATTAGATATTTTTTAATTCCAGAAAGGTGCCAGCAATTCAGAAATTTTTGATGCCCTCTTCAAAATGGCATTTTACGAAGAAGTGAAAAGGTAAAATGATCGGGCCATGGCAAAGTGATCACTGACCATTGATCAGAGCCAAAATCATCTGAAAAAAGTTATCAAAGCCCTTAGGGAAAGCATTACATATTTCGAAAGTTTGAACAAAAATCCCTAAAAATTCCATTTCTATGCCAAATTCCGATGCTTTGCCAAATGCATGACCCTTTCTCGTTCATTCATCAGTCATTTTGGAACAGCTTTTCGATCACATCCAAAATTCATATTTTTTTTTTTGTTAATAAAATTTCCAATAAAAAATTCTCAGGTGGCCAAATGGGTTGGAAGTGTCCAAATTTCGGCATGAAATGGCCACGATGGGCTGGTCGCTGCAAATCAACCAATTCGACGTGGACGAGTGGCGCTATCGGAGCAGAGAAAAGTGGACATCAGAATGGAATGGGAGGGGATTAATGGGAATGAGTGATTTATTTAACCAATATTTTTTTCAAATTTTAAACTTTGTTGAAAAAAACCTTTGCTTTTCATTTTTATTAATAAAAAGATTGTATTTGAATGGTTCGCATTTGGAAATGTAATTTTGTGGTTTTTTTTCGAAGTTCAGGATGAATTGATTTAATTTTATGAACCGTTTAATTATGTCTATGCTTACGCCATAATCAATTAGTACTGGCAATAAAAAAATTGACAAAATGGGACGGTCCCCGGATTTCGGCGTTCCCTCTCTCTGGGTGGGCCCACTAAAAGAATTGCTCAACTTTTGGTCCCCCATCTGCGTTTTGTGCAAAATTTGAAAATTTGGATCAATTTTTGGTCCACCCCCATCCCTTCTTCATTTTGTGTCCCCGCTATTTTTTCCGGCGTTCGTGGACCCAAATTAATCAATTTAATAATTGATTTTGCGCTGCAAATTTCACTGCTTTCACTTGCACTGCTGACTGTGTGGCATTTTAATTTTTTTTTTATAATTAAAATTAATTAAATTTTCGCTTTTCCTTTTCCGCTATCGCTTTTCCTCCCCTCTCCCATCCCCTTTTCTCTCTCCCCTTATTTTTGCCTCTCCTCTACTTTATTGCCTTGGTATTCCGATTGCGCGATTCCCGAAATTTTTTAAGCCTCGGAATTCCATCTCGGCTTGACAAACCTTTCCCTGCTGTTCTCTCCCTCTTTCGTCCACTCTTTTCAGTTTCATTATGGGGTGGGAGACGAATGAACAATGGAAATTAACGATTGCTTAACCAATTTAATTTTTTCATTTTGACATTTGCCAAATCAATTATTTTTTACATTGATAAATAATCATTGCCCTTCGGAAAAATAATTTTGAGCATGAATTGTTTTTTTTTTAATGATTGTTTGTAATTGTGGCAATTCTGCAGAATTTTGGTCCTTAATCCAATTTCTAATGATGGGCATAAAATTAGTATTCAGTGATCGAGGAGCTGATTACTAGGGCGAGGGTTTTTATTTCCAAAAAAACCCAAAATATTTAAATAAATATTTAAGGACAAAATATTTTAATTAATAAAATATTGATCACAAAAAAATAAATATTTCGGCTAAAAACCGTATTTTTCGTGCATTTTGCATTGGGACAAGGTTACAGAAAAAAAAATAAAATTCTCGCCCTACTGATCACAAATTACGCAATCAAAATGAAAATTTTTACATTTTTATGTTCTTTTTTACTCGTGTAAATGAAAATGAAAAATTGCTCAATAAATTATGATTTAATAGTCAAATTTGTTGGACTCATTAAACTCTGATTGGACTGGACTCATAATGTGCATTAGAACCAAAAAGTCATGAATGAAATCAATCAAATTGGCATATTTGGAGGCAAAAAATTAAAAAATCGCCAATTCATACTGTAATACCGTAGTTTAACATTTCCCGAAAATTGCGAATTATTCATTTTCTGTCTTCGCCATTCTAAAATTTTTTGTTTGTCTCATTGTTCAGTTTGTGCCGTTTGTCATGACCTAATTATCTGTTCGCCCACTATTCATTCACAATTTATTTTTGTTTAACAATATTAATTTATTATTTTAATGTTTTTTAAATTAATTTTCCATTTTCCCGTCCCATTTTTTACCATAAATAAATTTACTCTATAGCACTTTTTTTTTCGTGAATCCAATGGCATTTTATGAGTCTAATTAGAGCTTATGAGTCCAATCAATTCTAAAAAAGTTTTAAAATAAACAAAATCTCAGCGTTTAGAAATTGCCAAAAATAAATAATTAATTAATGGTTTAAATATTAGCATTTCACTTGTTTTCTCGTAACAAGTTTATTATTTAAAAAATCATGTGTTTTTAGTTGATTGGACTCATATAAACTCTGAAATGCTTAATAATTTTTTTCCTTAAATCTACGAATTTTCTATTAGCCTATTAAATTTGACAAATTTTGTTATATTTTTAAAAAAAATATGACCAAAAATGTTCAGAAAATCAAATCAGTTTTTTGAAGAAGCCCTTCTCCAATGGCCGCCGTAATCGAGAATGTGCGCTCGTTTTTAGCGCAAAAGCAAATGTTTGAATTTGGAGCTTTGCGCAAAACATATTTTTACATGCTAATAATTAATTAATTAATTTACGGATCGGATTTAATTATAGATAAATTTGAGCTCGAAAATATATTTTCTTTTCTTTTCTTTTGTTCTTTTTTTTCGTATTTTATTTGTTTTTGAATTTTGTTGTTTTGTTTTCTCCCAATGAATGTATTTTTACGTTTTTTCACTTGGCAAAGATTACTGTATTTCCTCTAATTACGATCCCAAAGGGCGGCTATTTTTCAATGCCCACTCGCAAATTTAAGAAGGAGGTGGGGAGGAACGGCATTTTGTGAATGAAATAAAGGATTTGTTACAAAACAAAATAACCATACTCGTTCAAAATAAACTGAAAAATAGTTTTAATTTAAATTCAAAATCCCATCCCACATTTTGGTCCTACCCAAAACACCGGGTCAGGCGAGGTCACTGTGGCACGGGGAATTTTGACGCCGCCAAATTTAAATAGGGAGTGTCAAGCTTCTTGAATTTGGGAGACAAGTAAAAAGGTTATAGCGTTTGCGCAAAAAAGAGCTGGCGCGAAAAGTGGGCGGTTCCCCAAAAGTGACCACCCAAAATGCCACCAGATCAGCAGGGCTTGGATTTATATGTACCCACAATTTTTGGCATATAATAATGTAAGAGATTATCAGAGAAATGTGAATATTGAAAAGTGCAATTTATTGTGTTTCAAAAAGAGCTCTCCCTACACCCCAAATGGCATATAATTATAATTAATCAGTAAAATGCCTAATAAATTTATAAAGCCGTATTAGATTATAATTTTATTTAGAATTAATTTTTAAAATGGATAACTTCCTGGATGTTGTTGGGCGACAAATTTTGGAAAGAATCCAACAAAATTTATTTGAAAAAGATGTACAGTAAACTCAAAAATTTTATATATTTTTAAATTTTTATTCCTTCATTAGGTTGAGGCCCTTGTCCCGGTCCCGGTAGGGACGCCTCCCGCATCTTTTACACTGCTGCGAGACCGTTGTCTCGAGCAACTGCAAAACGATGTGAATTTTAAAAATAAAAAAATAATAAACAATTATTATTGTTGATCTTATAGGAGACGCGGCTCTTTGAGGATGCCGAATTCCCAGTTGAGGGAATTCACCTGCATTTCACAAGAGGCGTCGAGGTGCCCGTGCGCTGGCTGCGGCCACACCAAATTTCTCGGTGTCCCCAATTCATCAACCGGCATCCGATGGCTGGTGATGTGCGGCAGGGGAGCCTGGGAGATTGCTGGGCATTGGCCGCAGCATCGGTGTTGGCGCAGTATGGAGCCCTGTTTTACAGGGTTGTGCCCCCTGATCAGGGATTTGGGGAAAATTATGCCGGTAAATTTAAAATTAATTTTAATTAAATTTAAATATTGTCAGAAATTATAAAAAAAAATTCTTTTTTTGAAACGATTCTTTTTTAATGACTTATAATTTGGTAGGGATCAACTGCGTCTTGGGTCAACTTCGTCTGACAATGAGCCAATTTCGTCTCGCCAACTCCACCTTCGTATAATGGGCCAACTCCGTCTCAGAAAAAATTCAAATTAAATTTATGAATTTTTTATTATAAAACGCCATTTTTGGCAATATAATTTTAAAATTAAGTGGCATTAATTAATTTTATCCGACTACCACAAAAATGGTCAATTTTTTTTGGGATTAAGAAATTAAAAGACGACTAATTTTGCCATTTCTCATATTCCTCTCGTCCAAACCGATCTTGATTTTCTCGACGAATTACCGTATTAAATAGGATCAGACACCGAAAAAAACTCCTATAAAAGTTGGAAAAAATTTTTTGTGGTATTTTTCGGAAAAAGAAAATGACGGACAGAATGGTTTATATAATATTTCCTACAAAAATGCAAACAATCCAAAGTGTCTATGGATTCCTTCCATGGAGGACCGATATCCGAAAATTACAGTAAACCAAGAGAAAATTGACCATTTTTGTGGTAATCGAATATCTAATTTGGTTTTTAATTATGTTTGCACATAAAATAGAATTTATAAAAAATATTCAGAAATTTAATTTGAATTTTTATCTGAGACGGAGTTGGCCCATTGAGTTGGTAGTCGTAGTTGGCCAGCAGATGGAGTTGACCCGTTTCGTTTATAATTAGACACCGACGAATTTGTAGGTACGAATGAGTCAATTATTGTAGTTCCAATTAGTAAATCAATGAAAAGTTTTTCTATTTTTTGGCACTTCAAAAATTCAAACAAAGTCAAATTAAATCCAGAAAAGCATTCAGGTTTATTAATTGATTAAATTTCAATTGGATTAGAAATTCACCATTTTTTGTGGTTTGACCCGATTGAATCGATATTTTGGCATTATCGTACATACAAATTCTACGGTGCTCTTGTTATAAATACAGTATATGACAAATGTTATATACATGCCCTAACATTTTCCATTTTTTTCACAAAGTTAAACTATGAGATAAATTCACATGTTTTGATGTAAAACAGAGGCAATTACAGTAATGCAACCAAATCATTAATTCATGGTTATTTTATACAACGCCAAAATAGCTAAAATCAAAATTTTTGAGAAACCATAGGAGGATGGAAAATTCTTGGTATTTTCTCTAGTTTCGATTTCGATTTCTTTTCAACAAAATGTAATGTGTTGTAGGGAGCGGATTTTTAGGGATTGAAAAATTCCAATTTAGGGGATAAATATGGGCGAAAATTTTTTAAAAAAAGGTCAAAATAGGGACGCCCCTATTGTGAAAAGCCTAAAATATGGATGTGTTTTTCATGCTTTTTTCGTTGAACTAAAAGCCGCAAAAAATAAGTAAAATATAAGAATCCGCTCCCTAGTAATGTGTTGGAGTTAGACTAATTTTGTGTGGTTAATTGTGATCTGAATTAACATCATTATTTCAGAAATTCACGGAATCAATATGGGATTTCATGAAAATACGCATGACTGGCACAAATTTGTCGTTTTTTATTACGGTTTTGTTCTATTTCCCACAATTTGGATCAGTTATTGGCATTTGAAGAAGAATTTTTGAAACGAAATCATGACAGAAAACCCTCTCAAAAAGCTCCTCGAAACAAAATCCAGGGACCCAGGCTAGGACCTAACGAGATACAGGGATCCACCGACTTTTTGAAATTTTTAATTTGTTTTTTTGCATTCTGGCGCAAAAAATAAGAGTCGACTTTCTATTTGTTGTCGTCTTATTTGTGCCAGTCAGCAGTTACAAATTCGTACAGAATGTTTTTTAAACAATTAAACATAAAATCCATTTAATCCTTTTTTTGTTTGTTGTTCAACTTTTTAAATAATTAATATTTTGCATTATGATTCATAAAACTCCGCCATTTTAGCAGCATTTTTCATTTTCATGTTGTTTAACAATTTGCGAACTGTTGTATATTATTGAGAGTTATTTTGGACCAGGATTTTTAAGAAAATCGAGAACTAGGAATTAGCGGCACCCGAAACGAAAAGCCTGGTTACCAGTGCTCATTTCCCGGGTTCTCGGTTGCCGTGACGGGAATGCAAATTGGGATTTGGCAATTCACCTTGACAATAAATATCCAATTTGTCTTGATTGATTGTTTGTTCAATTGGTTTTTTCGATATTTGTAATTTGTTGTTATTATTATTGTGTAAAAATTAAAGCTTGTTGTAACTTTGATCATATATGTATTTAATAAATGTTTTTATGATGACTCAATTTATATTCAACCTTACAAACGGTGAACAATGGAGTGATGGAATTCCGAGGACGAAGTGACCCAAAATATTTCTTAAATCAGAAACCGAATTTCCTAGGCCCAAAATTTTTTTAAAATCGGAATTCCACCCACTTCAAGCAATTAATTGAAATTGTCATTCATTTTAAAGGACATCGAGCGTTTTCATGTCTTTTGGCATTTTAAGAGCCACTTAATATTTTCAGGAATGGAATTCCGAGGACGAAGTGACCCAAAATATTTCTTAAATCAGAAACCGAATTTCCTAGGCCCAAAATTTTCGAAAATCGGAATTCCATCCACTTCAAGCAATTAATTGAAAATTGTCATTCATTTTAAAGGACATCGAGCGTTTCATGTCTTTTGGCATTTTAAGAGCCACTTAATATTTTCAGGAATGGAATTCCGAGGACGAAGTGACCCAAAATATTTCTTAAATCAGAAACCGAATTTCCTAGGCCCAAAATTTTTTAAAATCGGAATTCCACCCACTTCAAGCAATTAATTGAAATTGTCATTCATTTTAAAGGACATCGAGCGTTTCATGTCTTTTGGCATTTTAAGAGCCACTTAATATTTTCAGGAATGGAATTCCGAGGACGAAGTGACCCAAAATATTTCTTAAATCAGAAATCGAATTTCCTAATCCCAAAATTTTCGAAAATCGGAATTCCATCCACTTCAAGCAATTAATTGAAAATTGTCATTCATTTTAAAGGACTTCGAGCGTTTCATGTCTTTTGGCATTTTTAAGAGCCACTTAATATTTTCAGGAATGGAATTCCGAGGACGAAGTGACCCAAAATATTTCTTAAATCAGAAACCGAATTTCCTAGGCCCAAAATTTTCGAAATCGGAATTCCATCCACTTCAAGCAATTAATTGAAAATTGTCATTCATTTTAAAGGACATCGAGCGTTTCATGTCTTTTGGCATTTTAAGAGCCACTTAATATTTTCAGGATGGAATTCCGAGGACGAAGTGACCCAAAATATTTCTTAATCAGAAACCGAATTTCCTAGGCCCAAAATTTTCGAAAATCGGAATTCCATCCACTTCAAGCAATTAATTGAAATTTGTCATTCATTTTAAGGACATCGAGCGTTTTCATGTCTTTTGAGGACCAAAATTTTTAAAAATCGGAATTCCATCCACTTCAAGCAATTAATTGAAAATTGTCATTCATTTTAAAGGACATCGAGCGTTTTTCATGTCTTTTAAGGCCCAAAAATTTTTAAAAAGGGAATTCCATCCACTTCAAGCAATTAATTAATTAATTGAAAGTTGTCATTCATTTTCAAGGACAAGCTCGGTTTTGTTCTGCCTTTTGGAATTTGAAAAGCCATTTATCTTTTGTTAAATTTTTTGAACATTAAAAGGACTCGGTTGTTCCGCCGATAGGCACCGTCAGAGAAAATGCTCAATGTGATTACAAGCGTTCGAGAATTCTTGATCCATAATTTGCTATTATTCTATGTGCATATAATTTTATAATTGATTGATAAATTTCTTTACATGTACATCATTATTATATTATTTATTATTTAAATATTATATTGAGATAAATAAAATATTTTTTCATTTATCAATGTACTCTTTTCAATGCTTTTAATTAATGTCATAAAAAATCAGTTCATTCTTTATTTTTTTAATATATATATATATATATATATAAATGTGATGTTTTTGTAATGATCAATTAAATGTTTGAATTAAATGAAATATTTTCAATTATTATTTTATATGAATAAATGTAGTTTTCTTTGCGTAATTAATGACCGTATAGTAATGGAAAATTTAAAAAATGTGTAAGAATTCCTGGGATTAAGCCGAAATATCGCACCCAAAATGTTGGGTTAAATAAAATCAGATTTAAAAATTTATCAATAAACCTATTCAAATTTTCGACATGTGATTTTTGAAAAAACGTAAAAATTCACTGAAACCAAAAAAATTCCGACGCCGCTAATCCGAAAAAGGGTTCTTGCTGAGAAATTTTGAAAACCTAAACACAAATGAAGAAAATAATTTAAGCTTTGAAAAGTAAGTCTCAGCGCGTGAAATTTACATGCCATTCGCCCTTTTAAAATTCAATTAAAATTTAAAATGTTTAAAATTGCATGAATTCGATATGAAAGGGAAAAAACAAACTTGACAGATCAAATGTGAACAATGTTGAAACGATTGAAAAAATACTATGAATCAATGAAACAAAAACGGTCATTAATTGTGTATTATAGTACAGTATCGCTTTCCTCAGTAATTTAATTTTTTAATGGATTCTTCGTGATTGCCTCTGAATTTTCATCTTTTCCATGTCCCAATGATTGAATTCAGTAAAAGCAAATATTGCCCTTCTTGAGGGGAAAAAAAAACAAAAACAACTGTGTCTGGAAATATAAATAAAATAAAATAAATTATATAATAAGTTATTTTTTAAGATTAAAATAATAATAAAAAGAGAGAAAAAGCTTGAAATTCAAATTCAATGATATATTTACCAAAGATTTAGAAATGGATTTTTGAGCTACAAAATATTAGATTTTTTAATAATGGACAAAGAAATTTTGTCTATTTTTGTTTCCTGATTTTCAGGCATTTTCCATTTCCATTTCTGGCACTATGGAAGGTGGACGGAAGTGATAATCGATGACCGGCTTCCGTGCCGAACTGATGGCCGCTTACTTTATAGTCGTCCACCGGATGAGTGATTAAATTAAATTAAATTAATTAAATTATTTAATTTATTTTGTAGTGACGTATTTTGGTCTGTGTTATTAGAAAAGGCGTATGCCAAAGTCTACGGAGGGTATCAAGAACTTGTGGGTGGCAAAATCCGAGAGTGCTTGTCCGACTTGACGGGCGGAATAACGGAAGAATGGGACCTAAAAGCCATGAACATAAACCAAAAAAGAACTCTGGAATTGGTAAGGATTTGACTATATAACAAATATACTAATTAAGCTTAACTAATTTATTAAATAATTAAAAAAAAAATTTTAATTTAAATATCTATTATTTTAAGATCATCCATAAATTTTTCCTTTATCCAAAAAAATACAAAAATGTCGTCGCATAAAATTCGGGGATGGAATAAGAAAATAAATAAATATAAAATGAATTGCTTTTTAATAGTTAAATAAGCATTTTATAGATGTTGACGTTAAAAACCAAAAGGAACTGTATATTCGGCTGCGAGACGGGAGCCGACACTAACGAGCTTAAGCAAGCAGGGCTTGTTCCAGTTAGCTTTTTCAATTTATAAATAAAGTGACAAACTTTTATAATTAAAATTTTCTCATTTTCATCTCTCGCTGAAGATTATTTGTTGAAATTTTTCAAAGTCTCAAAGACTGGTGTTGCAGGGAAAATTTTTGTAATTTGAGTGTGTTTTGTAAAAAGATTTTTTTTTTTTACAAAATGCCAAATAAAGATGTATATAGTGATTAAAAATAAAATAAGTTGTTCCTGGAAACTTTTCGCATATTTATGTGTTGTAAAATGGGGATAACATCATACTGTAAATTTACTAAATTTTTATGATAAATTCAGGAACTTTTTCCAAAATGGAAATGGGGTGAAATTTTTTTTTTTACATTTGCAAACTTTTCTTTTCACATACATAACATTTTAAAAGAAAAAAAGAATAATGACAAAAAACGAAGAAAAATTGGTAAAATCTGTGGGGAAAATGATAAAATAAAAAGATAAATTGAAAAAGTGTGCGTTTTTCTATTGTCAGTAGTGAAAAGAAACAAAAAAAAAAATGGTTTTTTCGACAGAGAATCATGACATGTTTATTTACTCGGCCAATTTTTTGAAATTTTTTAAAATTTCATTCATTAGAGAGGCATTTTAGGTCTCAATGGATTTTTTGTTAACAAATTCCTAAAAATACCAAAATAATGGCAATAAAAATTAAAAAGTTAATTACAAAAATTATTAAAATGAAAAATAATTTTGCTTTTTCATTAAATAGAGTCATGCATATGCCATCATCGATACAAAGGAATTCGTCAATTCACGTGACCGGCAAATCATTGCCTTATTGATGAGGAATCCATGGGGGCGGGTCAATTGGCAAGGTGGTTTCTCTGAAAACTCGTTGGATTGGACAACAGTACCGGCTAATATTAAACCGGCAATGCAAAAAAGGCTGGAGGAGAACAGCGGAGAATTTTGGTAATTAATCAGTTGAGCTCGGATTTTTCAGCATCAAAAAATGCTAAATTAAGCACAAAATCAGCATGAAAATGGTAAAATTATTTAAATGTATTATTCAAGAAAAAAAAATTTTGGGGATGAATTTTCGAGAAAATTTTCCATTTTTAGGAGTGTATTTTTTGAAATTTTGAAGTCGATTATAGGGGTGTATTTTTCGTTTTTATTGTTGGGAGACAGTGTTTTAGTCAAAATTTTATAATGCCAATCAAGCAAAAAATAAGCACGAAAATGCTAAATTCAGCACAAAAATTACATGCGCAACATTAAGCATGAAAATACTATTTAAGCAAAAACCAGCATGAAAAAGTTGGACCAAGAAGCTTCAAACCAAGTTTTAAATACTTTTTTCATGCTTATTAGCACGCCCCGGGTTAGCAAAAATTTTCAGAAAATGCTGCAAAATCCGGGTTCTAATAATCTGTTTCACATTTTAAACTTAAATTATTAAATGCTATCATTTTACCATATTTATATGCATTTAACAATGTTTTTTAAGTCGCTAGGGTTTTTGGGAAAATTTGGGTTTATGTCAGTTTAATAATTTTTTAAATGATTTTAAAAGACCATAACTTTGAAAAAGTGGTCAGGTTTAAATTTTTGGACCATATTTAAAAGAGATTAGGTTTATTTTTTTGCAAATGCCTTAAATGTGGTAAAATAGCAGGTTACATTAAATGTCATCATTTGCAAATTGGATTTTATTAAAAAATTAAATGGAACAATTTGTTAGGGTTTCATTGGACGACTTGATCCGATGGTTCGCAAGAATTCATATTTGCTTTTTGGAGCCTTCGGCAATTTGGGAAGTGAATAAGATGTTACCGAACAGTAACATTCAAAATGAATGGGATGCAGTAATGTATGATGGAAAATGGACAAAAGACACAGCAGGAGGGGGTCCACAAAACCCAGCATGTAAGTTAAAACGGGAAAAAAAATTGTTTTTTACGAAAAATTATGATTTTTCAAAAAAATTTTTTTTTTTTTTTTTGCTTTTTTCAAATGAAAAATTATAATTTAATAATTAAAAAAATTACTATTTTATTAATGACAAAATTTTTTTTAATAAAAATTGAATTTTCGAAATTAATTACTATAAATAAGCAAGTACCAACATTTCTACAGTACTGGCAAAAACTGGTAATTTTCTGAATTTGAAGTTTCTAGATTTTTTTTAATAATTAAATAATTTTCGTTAAAATTGTTTAAAAGATTCAATGCCGAAAAACTTAGAGAATTTCTACGTTTTCAATTAATTGCCAAAATCCTTTTTTTGGGTTTAATCGCTTTTTTGCGGCGTGTCTCTATCAAAATCTTTTCGGGACCAGGGGGGTGCCCAGCGGTGCCGGTAGGTGTTTGCCGGGGAAAATTTGTATTTTTATAGCCATTTTTGAGAGAAATTAAAAAGGAAAAAAGCGGGAGAGGAATCCCGTCTTTTTTCCCGTTCCCGAAAAATCCGGTCAGTGAAAAAAGATCACCAGGTTTTCCCGAGGAATCCCGTTCCCGCCGGGCTCTACCAAAGACCAAGACCCTAAATAAGGAAATGAGCCATTAATGAGGAGTGTGAAATGTCAAAAACTGAGACCGGAAGCAAAGCGCTGTCTGAAAAAAAGATAATAGTAAAATATTGTTAAAAAATTGATCAAATTCGTTAAGTGGTTTTAAACATTCTTGTGGGATTTAATTTTAATTGTTAATGTATAAAATTAGCCATAAATAATTTTCATTAATTAATTTTTTTTTTTTTTTTGCATTTCAGCGAGTTTCGTAAAAAATCCTCAATTTTGGATCAGAATTGGAGGCAACGACCCAAGAGTTAATTTGATCATTTCATTAACGCAAAAAAACCGACGTGAAAGAGGCCTGTATAAATTGCAGATTGGATACAACATTTTTCGTCTGGTAAGATATGACTTGGGCACGGAATTTTTAGGGGGAAAATACCTAAATAGGGGGGCGTAAATACCTAGGTGCGAAAATGTCACAAAAGGGTTGGAAAAACAAAAAAGAATTGTGAGGAGAAATTTTTCATCTTTATTGCAATTTTTTTTAAAAACTACAAAATGCAAAAATATGTGCAAAAACAGGGGCGAAGCGCAAAAAATGCCAAAACAGGTACACCCTGTAGAAAAAAGCAGTAAAACATAAGAATCTAAGAATCTAGGTCCCACAAAATTATTTATAATCAAAAACAAATTAATTTTATTTCTTTTAAGCATAATGAGCAACAAAGATTTTTGGAGCGCCGGAATTTTCCCCTGACAGCATGTGCTCGAACTCCCGTTTTTAGGAGAGTAAGAGAGGTAGTTAATCCGTGTTTAATCAATTATGAAATTAAAAAATAAACAAAAAAAAATATTTGAAAAAACAGTTATTCACAGGACCTAATAAATTCAAGACTTATGTTAGTTTTTATAATCTTGAACAACAATGAAAACTGCATGATTTAACGAAAGGCAAATTAATAATTATTAGGGTGCAAATTTTTACCGACAAAGAATTCATAAAAAGGGGCCTAAATAGGGACAAAAAATGACAAAAGCAACATATAAATAATTTGTTTTTTTGCCAATTATTTCATTTTCATTGTTGAAAACCTAAGAATCCTAAAAATTTATGAATTAAAAAAGGCAAATATGATGAATGGTTAAATGATATTTGCGGTCGGATAATCGTGGCCTGCTGGAATCGGACTTTTGCGGCGAACGGAACGCCAAATGTTCATTTTTGATTATTAATTAACCAATTTATTGTTGCATATTTAACCATAATAGAATTTAATAATTTTAGACAAATTATTCAATTCGTTTTAAAACATTCACAAGTTTTTTTAAAATTAAATTTTAAACAAACAATACCCAATTTGAGTTCTTAACTTAAAATTCCATAATTCATTAAAATTTATTAGGCTTTTAAATTAGACAGTTTGCATTTTTAAATAAATATTTCATAAAACCTTAATTTTGTGCCCAAATTTCACGGAGTCAAAAGTTCTGGGGCCAAAACTTACATGTACTCAAACTGAAAAGAAATAAGAAAACTTTAGAAGATATTAAAAATATGAATTGAACAATTTGTCTAAAATTATTATAATTCAGTTATGGTTAATGTTTCAAGTATAATTTCTTAAATTAATTAATTTAAAATTAAAATTGAATAATAATTTGGCGTTCCGTTGGTCGCAAATATCCGATTTTCAGCAGGCCGCAATTGTCCAGACCGCAAATGTCTTAATACAGGATGAATTAATAATCAGAAATTTTGTTTTACCATTAGTAATAAAATAATTTAATAAAAAATGAGTTCAAAATAATTGAATGGTTCCTCATTCAGGTATCAAATCATCATGCACTCGAGACAGGGAATTATGTAATTATTCCCTCAACTTATGCAAAAGATCAACATGGGGATTTTTTACTGAGGCTTTTCACGACTGGCTTCTTTGAAGCTTAGTAAGTTTTTCACTTAATGAGCTTTAATTAAATACTTTTGCTTTCATGGTCGGTGTGACCAAAGCCAAAAAGGGGTTTAGCTTTGAAAAAGTCGACAATGCTGCCTTTGGCCATGGCAGAGCAAATATGGGGATGGGGGAAGGACAAGGGGAGCGTACCAGGGATTTTACCATGACGGTTAAAAGAAAAATCGGAAATTGACCCATGTTGGAAATTGAAAATTTCCAAAATTAAAAAAACTAGAATTTTCTAATGTTTATGAACATTCGCTAGACATAAAAATTCAAGGATATAAAAGTTTTAATCATTTTAAGGGCATATATCTTGAAAATCTTTCTCATGCCTTTTTGGGTTTTCTTTAAAGCTCATAACTTTTATCTAAAAATGACGGTCTAATTATTAACCTTTCTTATTTAAAAGTGGCAAAAATAAAATCCGAAAAATCATTTCTCGAAAATTCCGGAAATCAGAGTTTGCTTTGGTACAGTATCACCACCTGAGCTTGACACAGCTAGCTTATGGTAGAAAAGCGCAAACTGATTTTTTCAGCTGCTCAACTTCTAACGAATTATGTCCTGAGAGGCGCTATCATTTTGGTGTAAATGATGAGATCACCATGTGGCAATGCATTGTTCATGAAGCGAAAGCAAAAAATATAGCGGTATTAAAATGTGCTCTTCCGTTTTGGGAAGTGTTCAAAATCCGAAACTATCTGCATATTGAAACGTCGGCAGTTTCCATTGAAATGCAGTAATAATTTTTTTTAAACAAAGATTTGTTTACAAAATTAATGTAAATATGGACTCAAAAAAGTTAATTAATATGGGTATATTAGGAACCATTCCGCTAGGGATGGCATTTTGTAAATTTCTGTCATTTGATACGCTCACAATCAGGTAAGCACAAAAAATAAACAAAGTTTTTAGTTTGTTAATAAAAGTTAAAATTTATTTGCCTTTTTATACCTGCATGTTCGAGAAATTTAGTGTCTTTTTAATGCCTATTTTGCGATTATTATTATTTATTTTTTTTGCCTTTTACCTAAGTGCGTGTTTTGTTATTTTCGTGCTTAAAAATGCCATCCCTAATACAAATTGGTTAATTCGATAATTTATGTTTTTAGTTGGTTAAACTAGGAAAAAATTTTTAAGACGAATAAAATATATTTAAAAATTATAAAAAAAAATTCTTGGTATCATTCAATGGCCCTTCAGGTTTTCTATCTGCATAAAATGTTTCAAAAAAGATATGAGCAAATATTGTAAAAAAAAAAGATTCGTCCAAAACTTTTTTTTTCATACATGACCAAATTTTTTGGAATTTTGCAAAAAAATAGAGAAGCTTAAGGGCTATCGAATGTTATTAAAATGTTTAATTTGGCTGAAAGGAAGGACAAAAATTAATACGATTTTTTGTCGAAATGCGAGTCGGGGCATTACAAATTGGCCTTGTACGAGTTGAGTTTTTACTCAATTTGTAAACCTCCAAAAGAAAAATAGGGCCTAGATATGGTTATATATTATGGAAAGAGTTTTTCTTTTACATATAACCCAAAAATAATGGAATATTTTCAGCTTCCGGCGACACATGATGCCCAATATTTTAGAAGCACAACTGCCCAATGACTATTTTTTCTACATATTACGGCTTTTTGCCGTTAAACTTGACGAAGAAGCGAAAGAGAGGCATGGATTAAAAACCAAAAATTTGCTTAATAATGAAATTTTAGTCTCAAGACTAGTCGCCCTGGGTGCAAAATTATCACAGAGGCAGGAACTTCTTTCCTGAGTGCCTATAATGAAAGTGGGTTTTTTAAATAATGAAAATAATTTAAATAATTAATTTTAAAAGAACTGGGATTTTTTGTTGCAGTTTTTACTTGTTCAATTTAAAATTAAACACTTAATTAGATTCCAAAGCCCTTTTTCGGGACGGGATTCCGCAGAGATTACTTTAAATAAATTGGTTTTTTTTTTGTTTTAGAGAAAAATGCAATATATAGATTTTCGAATTTTTCGTAAATTTTTCCCCTGTATTTTGGATGCTTTGGCTTTTTTTAATCATATATTTAAACGATTTTCGTTTTTGGCATATAAAATCCCAGTTCTGATTATTAGATAATTGTAATTAAAAACATAAATAATAATATTATTATTAATAATAATAATAAACTTAATTTAAATTAATAATTAAATTTAATACAAAATAAATTTATTGCATTAAAAAAGTGACCCCCTTTAAAATAGTTTTATTTTTTAATTGACTATAAAAAATCATATAGAATAACTCTCGAAGCTGAACACAAAAAAAGTAACTATTGTTAGGTCGTTTTTCATGGATATATAAGACTATATAAATACAAAAATGGCGTAATAATTTTACACCGATCGGTTTACGGGAATGGTCCAACTAACGAAAACCAGGATATTGTCCTTATTTTAATGCAACGAAATTGTACATATATACATAATAACAAAAAATAATTTTATAGCCAGCGGCATTATGAAGGAATGGCCAAGCGGCCAGGATATAAATTCCATTATCGAATTAAGATTTAATATTTAGAAATGTTGGTTTGTTTTAATGTTATATTTTAGGAAAATATTGTTGAACAAATTTAATAACTCATTTATAATAATTGGCCCCTATTCCTTTAAATTATTAATTCATAATTTCATTTTAATAATTCATTTATGCATAATTTCATTTTAATAACTCATTTATTCATAATTTCATTTTAATAATTCATTTATTCATAATTTCATTTTAATAACTCATTTATTCATAATTTCATTTTAATAATTCATTTATTCATAATTTCATTTTAATAACTCATTTATTCATAATTTCATTTTAATAATTCATTTATTCATAATTTCATTTTAATAACTCATTTATTCATAATTTCATTTTAATAATTCATTTATTCATAATTTCATTTTAATAACTCATTTATAATAATTTCATTTTAATAACTCATTTATTCATAATTTCATTTTAATAACTCATTTATAATAATTAGCCCCTATTCCTTTAAATTATTAATTCATAATTTCATTTTAATAATTCATTTATGCATAATTTCATTTTAATAATTCATTTATTGATAATTTCATTTTAATAACTCATTTATAATAATTGAAATGCAAAAAAAAAAAAGAATTTGTAAAAAGGTGATTATCGGGGGAGGTGGGTATATGTTTGAGTATCCCATGCAAATTGAATAAAAGTAAATAGATGGGTTAGCCAATAGATAATGAAGCGATGCTAAAGTGGGGAGACGGCTCAGTGGAATGTCGAGAATTCCAATAATTTGAATTCAAATTTTAATGATTGATTTTGCTCACAAATCCCGATACACATAAGGGGGCTGCGCGGACAGAAACTCTTGCGGATCGCGCATTTCGCGGATTTTCACGGTCGCAGCAAATCGCGCGCATTTAAAAATTCACAATAGCACTAAGAAAGGCAAAAAAAAAAAAAAAACAAAAAAGGACATTTTGGGACAAAAAATGAATAAAGAAAAAATGCAAAACTGAAAAACATTGTAATAATCAGGGCTGCAAAAAATATGCAAAAGCATATTTTTTTCCTGGCTTCTCCATGCTCTAAATAGTAGGAAAAACACTTTCTTTTTTGTGTTTGCTTGTAAAAATCGGGACTTTTATTTGCATATTTTTGCATATTTTGGGCCTTTATGCATATTTTGGGTTTTTCTGCATTTTTATGCATATTTTGCCATTTTCTGGAAAATTTGTTAACAAAAATGCAATAAAAACGGAAAATACACCCCTAAGAATCGGCCCTAAAAATTCAGAAAAATATACCCCTAAGAATCGACCGAAAATTTTTAAAAAACACACCACTAAGAATTGGAAAATTTTCTCAAAACTTCTTCCCCCAAATTTTTTTTTTTCATGACAAAATTTTTGATTTAAAAATGTCAATATTTGCTAAGAGAATTTTATAAAAGAACTGTAGCTCATTGTCAAGTGTACTAATGAAAAAAAATTTTTAAAGTTAATTTGCACCCCTAATTTTCAAGTTTTTTTTTGTGCATATTTGGTGCATATTTTGCGATTTTTGTGCATATTTAGTGCATATTTCACGACTTTATTTGCATATTTATGCGTATATTTTGGCCACTTTTTGTGCATATTTTTTGCAGCCCTGGTAATAATCGAAGAAATAATTTATGATTAAAAATTTTATGATCCAAATAATTTTGGGAATTTTAAAGAACAAAAAACTCAAAATAATTATTTAAAAAAAATGATGGAAAATGGACCGACCGCGGGTGGGGAGAGCAGCTTGGACCGCTGTTTTTCGCAAATTGATTGGGCTATATGGACGGACGAATGTGCGGTGTGGCGGCGGTGGTGGCCTTTGAAACAGTTTGACCGCAGCACAAAATGTGACGGGGCGCCGCATTCACTGAGTTTTGTTTTTTATCGCGCCGCCAGAGAATGTCACGGACACTTTAGTTATTCACTTAACTAATGAAAGAAGAGATAGGGAAATTAGAAAATAAATAAAAATGTCATGAAAAGTGCGAGGGTTTATTTCTACAAAAAATCCCAAAAAATTTAAGCCAAAATATTTGATAAAACAAGGTCCCCATGCCAAGGACGTCCTTGGATTTGGGCTTAGGGTCATGGAAAGTTGAAGAAATCCTTTTCTCCAAGAATGCCCTTGAAAATCGGCCTTAGAAAAAAATTGAAATTTTCCAATAATTTATAAAAATCCCAAAAATTTTCCCGACGCCTAATCTTTTTCTTAAAAAATTGGCCAAAAATAGCAAATTTAGTAAATTTACTGAAAATCTGTTAACAAAAAATCTCTTTAAAAATCCCAAAAATTTTTCCCGACGCCGCAGGCCCAAAATTTTTTGGAAAAAACTCGCCGAACAAGTGTTGTGAAAATGTAAAAAAAAAATAGAAAAATGATCAGCAGAAACAAAAAAAAATATTGAAAAAATTGGCAAGAATATTTTTTGTAAACAGAAAAGGATCGCCAAAAATAAGCACATTTTTAAAGTGCCATATAATTCTTAAATTTGCATGTTTGTATTTTTAGTCCCGTAATAAAATTGGCGTGAGCCGCGCATGGAAATTCGAAATTTTCCAGGGCAGGATCGGGAATCCCGTAAAATTCCGCTGTGCAAAAAAATGTGGGACCGGGACTTTCGCAGAATTCCCGCGGGAGTCCCACTTCTCCCATCAAGCTCTAGTAAAATCAAAGTTTGGTTGCCGGATTTTTAAATTGAAAAAAAAAATTAAAAAATTCCTTAAAAACTCTTTTTTACTCACCCAATGCGATGGTTGTGAATACAAAGTAAAATTTCGACACAAGCATATAAATTTCGTCCTCCCACTGAACTGCCGTCGTCCCCTCAAAATTGGGCATCGCTTCAACACATACATATTTATTAGCAAATTCATATTCGCGTTTTTTGTGCAATGTCAGCTTTTCATTGGTCCGTTCATTCACCAATTCAAATGTCTCAATTGGCGGTGGATTTCTTTTCAAAACAATATTGTAATTGACAGAAGAATTGGTGGTGGTGGCACTGAGAAATGCCTAAACAAATGCCAAATTGAGCAAATTAAAAAGCGCCGCGGGAAATTTGAAAAGGAAATTTATTAAAATTTAAGCCAAACACTCGAAGGTAATACCTTAGATAGTTGTCTCGTTTTTTGAGGAAAATTCAAATTCTTAAATGGTTTTATGACCAGGGAACCCGAAGGGGAGGGGGGAGGGGCAGTGAACACTTGGCCACTCTGCATTAAATTCTCACATTTTCCTTAAAATTCGTTTATTCATTTTGGTCCTTAAAGCGAATTTTGTTGGGCAGCGGACGGTCCGGCAAAGGAAAATTCACATAATTGGCACCAATAAACACACGTAAGCTTGGCACTTCTCCGAAAACGCCTATGCGAATTCTAATTGCTCTCCAAATTGTCAATTCGTTTTTGCCATCGAAATGTTTGTCCACCAACGCATCGAAACGTGGCGAAAGCAATGCCATTTTAAGGCCGAGTTGGGCATGGTCAAAAAAGGGGAGAATGTCCATCCAAACATCGCAGCAAAATCCAACTGAAATTATGAAAATTATTTAGCGGAAAGAGAAGCAATAATGGTTGGACAAAATTTTTTAACCAAAATTTGTTATCCAAATTCTGTCTCAAATAAACCCAATAAATTGGTGCTGATTTTCACCAAATGTGGCAGATTAAATAAGCAATGGTCGGCGGAGAAAAGTTTTTTTTTCGTCCGGCGATGCCATGGAAAATTAAATTCGCTTAAAATAAATTTGGTATGAAATTTAAGCTAGATTTTCAAATTAACCGAGGTAAAGATCCGGTGTATCGAATAAGTTTCATAATCCGGATTCGGAAGAAATGTGCAATTGAATGAATGGTGGAAAGCTTTATAAGTATTTTAAAAAATTTCTGACTAATATTAATAAAAAATATAAGAAAATAAGAAAATAATTAAATTTAATTATTCGAATAATTTCTTCGGACTGAAATGGCCATTCCCCTCAAAACCTATACACCCAAAATTTTTTCGCTTTGTCATAGCAGTAGAGTAGCACGGGACCGGGATTTTTGACAAAAACCGGGACCGGGACTTACCGGGACTAGAAAAGTCGGGACCGGGACCGGGACCTCGATTTTCGTCCGGGACCGGGACCGCAAGAAAAGCCGGGACCGGGACCAACCGGGAATTTTCCCAAGAGAAAATTTTTTTGAAAAAATTTTAAAAATTTTCGTGAATTTTGTTACGAAAATTACCTCGATTCAAAAAGGTACCATAAAATTTTTTAATTTTCTTTTAGAGGAGGAATTCGAACAATTTTCTATTATTCTCTGGAAAGTAATTTTCATTTCGAGGGGGGGGGGGAATCTGGAATCTTGGAATTTTCTGGGTCACAAATTCTGGCTTTTTTAATAAATTAACAATTTCTTAAACTTTTTGCTTTTAAATCGCTGCTTTTGTGGCGCTGTTTTCTAAAAAACTTTTGGGAAGATTGGTGAGGGGGCGGCAGGGTCCGGCGGTGCCGATAGGCGCCGCCGGAAAAATTTTGAAATTTTGAGTGAAATATGTTAACAGAATTTGTAAAATGACCAATATTTGGTTAATTTGTTACTGTTTAAAAATTAAATAAAAATAAACTTGGAATATTTTATTTATTAATTAAAATTTCAATTACAAAAATGGTAAAGAAAATATAAAAAATATTCTGTTCAATTGGGGAATTGAACCCAAGCGAAAAATAATGAAAGTAAGAAGGTTTAGCCACTAGACCACATAACGATGTGAAAAACAAGGCAATAAATAAAATAAATAATTAATTTTTTTCTCAAAGATTTCTCCTTCTCACCAATTCCCTTCTCTTTTCTCACCCAGACCCCCATTCTTACCAGTGCTTATTTAGTCCCGCCGGGACCGGGACTGGCAAAACCGGGACCGGGATTTTCATTTTTTCAAAAACCGGGACCGGGACCGGGACCGGGACCTGAAAAAACCGGGATTTCCCGCCCCGGTCCCGGTCCCGGTCCCGTGCTACTCTACATAGCAGCAATAAATTGCCTAAGCCTAGACCTAGGCCCAGGCAAACCTAAGCCAAGTCTTTTGTACGAGTTGTCATGACACCGGTGAGGGACTTGGATATCGCGCAGGATTTTGCTGGATGAGCCAAGTCCGCAATCCTGCATTTTTTTGGAAATTTTGAAATATGTGGGTGTGGAATTAATCCCGCGGGATACTATTAAAACTGTGATATTACTTTACCAATGTCGTCGTCTTCCAAAAGATGTTGCCATAAATGAACCCGACGATTGCTGCTGACTTTCAGCAATTTCGACAGAAGAAATGACGGCGAAGGATTTTATTTGTCCCATAAAAAATGAATTTTCGGTCTGAAAATATTTGAGAAAAATTTGGAAACTCAAATATTTTGAGGATTTATATGTAGGGAGCATAACTGTTTAAATGGGGGAGGGGGGGGGGGGGATGATGGCGATGGGGTCAGTTGGGTTGGGTCATGACGCGGAACGCAGGGGTCAGAAGGGGGGGGGGGGGGGAATTTGCTGACGAAGTTGGGCAGAGGACAGTTGGGCAATGTAATGCCCTTGAGAATCGCCATTGTTCTCCAAATAATATTAATTCCCTTTTGCCATCGAAATATTTGTCAATTAAAACACTGAAACGAGGTGAAAGAAGTGCCAATTTGAGGCCGAGTTTACGGCACAAATGAGGAAAAATGTCCATCCAAACGTCGCTGCAAACCAGGGTTGTTGCTAATCGAAAATAAAATGCAAAATATGAAACTAAAATAAAACACAAAATTTTTATGTTCAACATCCCTGCTGCAAACCCAACTGAAATTGTGGAAAATATTTTAAGTTGTTTATATATATGCAAGAAAGATACTGAATATGTAAGAAATATATTCAAAAACAAAATGTACCAAATATTTTAATAAATTTTTCAAATGGTTCTTTTTTGCAAAAAATTTTTTTGTAAAGGGTGAAATAGGCACAAAATGCCATAAAAGATGATCTAATAGGCTCAGCAGAATCACCTTTTAATATATTTAAAAATTAATTTTTGATATCTCTTTTTTTTGAAATACCATTTTTAGGGGTACTTTTTAAAAAAAAACTTTAATTATTTCACAAGAGATTTCTATAAATCTCAAAATGTAAAAAAATGAAAATATGTACGAAAAAATTAGCAAAATTTTCTTCGGTTTTGGGGCATTTATAAAAACTTTCTTTAAAAATCTATGAAAAAGTGTTAAAAAATCCAAAATATATACCAAATATGTATAAAACCCCGGGATATGTAAAAATATGTAAATAAAAGTCCCAACTTTTGTTCGCAAAGTTTTTCCTACTAATCAGACGGAGCAAGAAAAAACGTCGCCGCCGAAACGTTGCCGGACAAAACGCAAATTTTTTTTAATTTTAAAAAATTCTCAATAAAAATTATCAAGTTTGAGAAAAAGCTTACGCTTTGCGCTTTGTTAATTGAAATTTTTATTGGAAGAGTTGCTTGTGTACGAGTTCCATTAACAAAAAAAAAATCGCTTTCAATTTTTTTTAAATTTTCGAATTTGAAAATTTTAAAAAATTTTCGCGGCGAAATTTTGGGGTCCACTCATTTTTTAGTTACTTAGCATAAGTTTTTTCTAGAAACTCAGAAAATTTTTTTTTAGTAACATTTAGTTTTCAGAAAAAAAATTATAAAAATTTTTGAAAATCCTATTTATTTTTTTGCGGCGACGTTATGTCCTGGCGACGTTTTGTCTCGGCGACGTTTTTTCCAGCGGTGTTTCGGCTGGTTGACGTTTTTTGGGGATATAACCCACCCATATTCAGAGCATGGATAATTCAGGAAAAAAATAACAATTTTAGACTGATGAGATTGAAATGATAATTCGGTGGAAGCTGAGTTTTTTTTTGGATCGACTCGCACGATCTGATCAGATTTTGAGATTGAGCTTTTTAGAGAAGAAACATACCAAAGAACAAAAATTTAAATTACAGAAAATTGTAAAAAAATGAAGCAATTTTTATACAATGAAACATAAATATTAATGCATAGTTGAAAATAAATAAATTAATAAACTAATTACTTATTGGTGTCTATTCTAATAAAAATTATTATCAATTTATACAACCCGATTAAAAAAGTTAGGCAAAAACCCACGAAATTGGTAATTTTGGGTGCTAGTCGTTTCGTAAAAACTGCCAACATGGGCGTTTCGTAAAACTGCCAAAAAACCCGTCATAACTTTCTTAAACACAACCAAATTAAAAGATCTTTTCATGCGATAGCTCTTGGCTTGCTCTATTAGCTAAAAAATTTCAGAAAATTTCTTTGAGTTTTCAGAAAGTTCGGACCAAAAAATGTTCAAAAAAAAGACATAACATGCCAAGTACGTGCTTGGATTTTGGCTTTTGTGTTTGGAAAATTTTAAATGTACATTTTAAGATTGCACTGGAAATCGGTATTTATTATTTGAATGTAAAAAATGTCAATATGAAAAATTTTAAAATTTTGGCATTCTGTAAATAATCATTAATTTTTGCTTAATTCGACCTTTAATAGATAGTTTTAAGCAGGGTTTCTATCTCAAAATTTTCAAAATAAGAACGTCAGGGCCAAAAAATAAGATTTTAGGGTCTAAAATAAGAACATTTTGCAAAAATTTTGAAGATGAAATAAGCAAATTGTAAATTTCAGAGCATCCATGATCAAAAACCCAGATTTTTACATTTTTTTTCCTGCGCATTTTTCCAAAAAACTCTTTGAGAAATAGGCGGGGGGAGAGGGTCTGGCGGTGCCGATAGGCGCCGCCGGAAATTTTTTTGTAATTTCGTTCTGATTTGTTAACAGATTTTCACCAAAAAGTTCAATTTTGCAATTAAGGCCAAGCGAAGAATTTATTGCTTCTAAAAACACTATTTTAAGATTAATCTAATCGACCAAAAATTTGGATTAATCCATATCTTTAAAGGCTTCCTTAGACATAAAAAATAATAAAAAAACCGAAAAGAAACCGACCGGTCCGATCTCTACTAAAAACTCGCTCTGATTGAAAGGAAAACAGGTAAAAATGCTATTTTTTAGCTTTTCATGCGATAGCATATGCTCAAAAAAAATATGTAAAAACATAGAAATCCGTTCAATGGTAATTACGATGAGTTAAATGAATTAATGAAGGTTTTGTTTTGGGTGGCGAGGGCCATAAAAAAAGAAATTACGGCAAAACGATGACTCAAAAATGAAACAAAATTTGAATTGATTGGATTTGATTGGATTTGCCTCTCATTTTCAAATATAATTTTTATCTAGGCAAACTGTTGACCCAAATATGGAGGAAAGATTTACTCAATTGAAATGGTAAAATATGCAAATGATAGAGAATTGCAGCCTCGGCATCGGAGTTGGGAAATTTCAGGGTCATTAAATTAGTCGGTTAAACGAAAAGAATTTTAGTTTTTTTTTGTTCATTTTTAAGCAAATTAGTAGTGAATTTATAATTTTTCAAGTTGGGTCAGAAATACTGAGAATTTTGACAATTTCGAAGCACACTTTCTTGGCAATACAATTGTTTTTTAAAAGGATGAACTCGGACGGACGCAATCTGTGACAATGGCGTAAATCATGCCAAAAGGCAAAAATTTAATTCTTGAAATTTCTAAGTTTATAAATGAAGAGGCCATTTATTGACACCTAAATTAAAATAAAGCCAAAATTTAACACTTGGCACGGTTTTTTGTAAATTCACTTCTGGGACTGAAATATATGTGAGAATTAAAATTTTTACCAAACCAGAAACACCATTTCCGACCTGCAAATTTGAAAATCAGAGTCGATTTATGCTTTTATATGCATTAAAAACCTTCCCCCAACAAAATTTTTTTTACAAAAAATGCTATTTTTGAGCTCCTTTCATAATAGCATATGCGCAGAAAAAATATTGAAAAGCATATAATTGTAGCCCTAAATATTAGAGTCCGGCGGGATCGGGACTCCCGCGGGATTTTACGGTTTCCCGCTCCCGACTTTCGCTTTTTTCGGTGAACGGGATTTTTTACGGGATCAGGATTTTTACGGGATTCCCGTTCGGGACTCCCGTCCCGGTAAATTTTGAACTCCCGCTCCCGGAAATTTTACTCAAAAAACGGGAGTAAAAATGCACTGGTAAGAATTGATTTTTTTGGTAAAAATAATAATTTTTGATTGAAAATCTGTTAAATATATCGCCAAAATTTCAAAAAAAAATTTCCCGGCGGCGCCTATCGGCACCGCCGGACCCATAAAATCATTTATTATTTTAAAAACTGGCTCTAATTTGCAAAAATTGGTCATTTTTGAATAAAAATTGAGCATTCATGGCATAATTTATTAACAAATTAAACTTATTTCAGGGTAAATGTCATTGAAATTAATTCAATTTTCCATGAATAAATCATGAAAATAAATATATTTTAAAATATTTTTGCAAAATACCGAAGAAAACAAAAATTATAAGAAATGTTAAAAAATAGAGCTTAAATTTCAAAATTCGCCCGGCAGCGCCTATCAGCACCGCCGGCCCCCCAAAAAACAATTTTTTTCTTAAAAATAGAGCAAAATCTCTAAATTTGGTCATTTTTTAGACAAAATCTGTTAGCAAAAGCATTAAAATTACAAAAAAAAATTTTCCGGCGGCGCCTATCGGTGCCGCCGAACCCCCCTGTCCCCAAAAAGTTTTTTTAAAAAGCACGCCGCAACAGAAAAAGGTTTTTTTAAAACAAAAAAAGTCGCCGACCTGCTAAAAATCGCAAAATTTGGCAGTTTTGGTGAAAATCTGTTAACAAATGCACTCAAATTTTTAAAATTTTTCCCATGTCAGCCCAAAGCATTAGAAAGTTTTTTCTGATTTTCGACTCTAAAATCTGTTTTTTATTTTAAGTTTCTGCATATTATAATTTTTCTGTATTTAATAAAAGGATTATTCTTAAAATTTGTGCATTAAATTATTTTTGTGAGTATTTAATTGAATTTTCGAATTACTCCCGCTCCCGCCCGGGACTCCCGTTAAAAATGGACGGGATTTCAACGGGATCAGGATTTTTACGGGATTCCCGTTCGGGACTCCCGCATTAAAAATTTTTTTTGTTCGATTTGGAAGGATGGCAATTTATGCAAAATGGATTCAGAACGAATTTAGTTTTATAAAAAAAAATGCGTAAAGGAATGCTATATTAGTGGCTCGACGGCGGACGTCCTGGACCGTTTTGGCACTACCATGGACGGTAAAAAATGAAAAAAAACGGCAATAAATCATTGGCGTAAAAAATAAAACGCCAATGCATTCAAATGAAAAACAAAGTTCTTTATGTTTGTCAAGTTCCTAATCAGAGCTCACAGCTTTTCAATGCACTTCATATAAGTTAAATCAGATCTTTTTTAGAGCTAATAAAAATAATAAATTAAATTTATAACATTTCAAAAGTTTCAGTGCCTTATTTTCGTTTTTTAGTTTGATCACATTTGATCAGCCATAACTTTCTTCATTCCCAACTAAACCGAACCAATTTGATATCTAAAAAAAGTTTATGAAAAGGAGAATCTTTTCTAAGCAAATGCTAAGCAATTTGACATATTAGAAAAAAGTTGTGAGAATTTCAAATTTTATCAAGTTATAACTCAAGTCTTCGTGGTTTTTCATATGTTAGACATGAAATAGTACGCCAAAAGTAGAGGAAAGGAAAAATGTTTTTATGTTTTATTTTATATCGTTAAACTTGAGCATAGACAATATTAAATTCAGCATAGAATAATGCACAATTTTTTTTTCTATCGCTATGCAAAATTAGAAGAAAATCTATAAGGCGGAAAAAAAGTTCTATAGAGCGAACTAAATGTTGTTCTTTACATCATTAAAAATGAAGAGATATTACATAAAATTGAGAGAAACAAAGATAAAAAGTAATGTGACAGAACGCCAATTTTTTCCATAATTATCCACAAAAAAGATTTATTGCCGCTTTTTTTCTTTTTTTACCGTCCATGCTACTGCCAAATTGGTGCATTTATGTCAAAAATGAATGAAATGAATATTTTCGTCGGAAGAAATCATCAAAATTAAAGAGCAACTAAATTGATCTAAAGATCGGTTTGACCATGCAATAAGCTCCAATATAAGCCAATCATTCTCATTTACATAATTCGGCACCCTTTTCCGCCGCTTTGGTCCGCTTTTCCTTCTTCTTCTTTTGATTGTGGAGACAATGGCCTAAATTAAGTGTTTTTGTCCGACCTTGAAAATGCTAAAAGCTAATTTATCTCTAAATGTTTTAATTGGGTTTTCTTCAAAAATAGAATTCACCATCAGTAGTATTTAAATATTATGGAAAATTATAAAGTTATTTATTTATTTAAATTCTTTTCTGTTTTCATTGCTTACCCAATGCATTTTTTGCCGCCACTCAAATCAATTCTGACATTGTTCAAATTGTCCGAATTTGTCTTCCAATTGAATAATTTGTCCAATTTGGCATCGCATCAAAATCCATTTATAATTTGATCGTTTCTCCAATATCAGTTTTTCTCGAGTTCGTTCATTGACCAATTCAAATGGCACAATTTGTGATGATTTGGGTACAACAAGAGACAAAATATGGCTGGAAGAAGAAGTGGCGGCACGGAGAAATGCCTAAACAATGGCAAAAATCCATGTTAAAGCAAGAATTTGGCATTTTATGATGGTGGCTTTGCGGTAAAAAAGGGTATTAAATGCCGAAAAAATTTGGGGCTCTAGTGCACTTCATGGGTCCAATCGACTTTTAAAATAATCAACAATTAATTAATCAGATCTTTTTTCGTAATTGCCTAAACGTTGAGATTATAGCTTCGTTAGACTTTGTGCTTTCGAATGCTACCAAAAAGATAGGGGTTGTTCAAACATGAACAAAGTTATTGTATAAAGTCAATTGATTGGACTCATAAAAGTTGATTGGATTCATAAAGTGCACTAGAGCCAAAATTGGGGCGACCTCCTTGAAATTGTCGATCCACTTTTCTGTTAGCGATTCAAAATAACTACTGGAAAACAATTGCTTCGGCTGCCCATCTTTTGTCGGAGTGTGCAACCATTTGGACAACGCTTGGCCAGCAGTTGAAGTTGCATTTGGCCCATCATCAAAATTGCCAATGGCATCGGGCAAAAAACATTTGGCCAATCACCAATGGCATCGGGGTACAAAACCATGGAATCGATTGAATTCAGCTGATTGAGATCGGTGAGAATTGTGGGCGAAGTGCGGTGACGCAAATTGTCCAAAGAAGCGCCGTTCAAAAAGCCCAACCGGCGAATGTTTGGCAAAAAATGGGCCA
>SIJG01000078.1:5111-111695 GCA_023374025.1 Heterodera schachtii | reverse complement strand
TTGAGCGCATTGAGAGTTACCACTAAAGTTTGCATAATTAAATAAGGATTTTAAAGAACTTTTGCGCAATCAGACAGATAATAATTCTTAACAAGCCAAAATATTTTAATGATAATAAATAAAAAAAACAATGATAACTAGTCATATATTTATTTTTTTAATTTTTGATTTATTTTCGGTTCAATAATGGCCTATTATGCCGTGGTGCTATTAGTCGCAGCTAGGAAAAAGAAAAAATATTTGAATTTGTTAACAAATTTTCATGAAAAAACAAAATTCGAATAAAAATTTTGGCAACAGACTCTTTTAATGAAAAGAATTTGCAAATGATACATGAAATTTTAAAGAAAATTTGAACTAAATAAAAAAATTTTGCAAATTATCTTTGACATCAGATTTAAAAATGCCTTACCCTCAATTTTTGATTGCAAAGCGCGCAGTCTGTTGGTCGGTCCACTCATCGGTACTGATATCAAATTTACGAAAAAATGCTCGTATTTTATCAGCCCCTTCTCTTCCAGTGAGGTCCGGAATTCTGTCCAAAATCAGTGCCATTTCCAGTCTGCTAACAACCGGTACCGATGGGTAATGCACAGGGTTAAGCGCGTTTTGATTAAACGGGTTTTGAGTCCCGTACTGAATTTCGCGACCAAAATTTTGCTGGGGCGGTTGTTGCATTGGAATGTATGCCTGTGGCATAGGCAATTTGTGTCTCGGATCGTTTTGTTGAAAATTTTCCCCCCGTTGATTTTGATGAAAATAACCTCTTGGTTGAACGGCGGGCACTTCATTTTCCAACACCGAATAAGTCCGGGCACGGCCATCCAACGGAAGTCCAAGCAGTTCGTTCTCGATGTGCTGGTCCAACTCCACTTCCTCGCCCGCCAGTGAAAGAGTGTCGTTGTCTAAACGGCGAGGGAGCATGTTTTGGAGAACAAAATTCTGAGCCGGTGGTGCAACGAGGTCCCGGTTCTGATTATTGGGACTCGAAGTTCGAATTGGGACCCGAAGTGAGCTAAAAGCTATTTCGCGCCGATGGTTTTCCATAAAAACGGCGGCTGGTCGAAAATTCGGCGACGCTTCGAAGTTCTCCGCCGCGTAATCCGTCCAATTTGTGCGCAATCCTTGCTGTTGTGCCACGTTAATCTCGTTTTCCTCAATTTCAACTGTAACTCCATCGTCTAACAGACGGCCCAACTCCTTTCGTGTCAAATATCGGCGATTGTTTTCCATTGTGAAGAGAAGAGAAGAATTTGCAAGTTTCTACAAGAATGCTTGCTGCTGGTTTTTTCTTGTACACTTCTACAAGAAAGTGCACAAATGTTGGGCGATGGGACGATGGCGATTTTGCAGTTTTTTGATGGTTTGTTACTCTTCTACAAGAATGAGTAACAGGCGCGTCAACTTTGATGACTCTTTTATTTCTCTGTCGAATTTGTGGTGTGGACAATTGTTAATAGTCCCCGAATGTTGTTGCACCACCAAATCAATAGAAATTAATCGAACAAACTCTGCTCACCCTTGCCCAGGAGCGCCATGTCGTACAACTTTGGTGCGAAATGAGATGTCGGTGCGGCAATGTCAATGGAAAGCAATTAGGGAGAATTTGATTCCTTTTTAAACAATTCACTTTTGATTCAACTTTCCAAAATTCCAAACTCAGTCAATTGGTGGCGAATAGAATCCAAATTATATTTAGCACAAAACAATAAATTTAATGAGAAGATGAGAAGACAACATAAAAACATAATGGTCCAAAAATGAGAAAAGAAAACAACTAAATTAAAAGAGACAAAATGCCACACAATATAGCACTAATTTAAATAATTATCCAAATATCACATATTATTGGTTTATTTTTGAATATTAGTTATCAGAAGTGTATATTAAATGTCAGCGGAATTGATGAAGTAAGCGATGGTGAAAATAAAGTGTGCGGCGGAATGATGAGGCTGGATGGTGTTGGGACGTTAGCACGTAGTCTAGTCATTTTTGATCAATTTCGCCCGCCAAAATGCAACTTGTCAAGAAAACAAATAAATAAATTTTGGAGACGAATTTTTGGGAAAATTTTTTCATTTCTTAGGGGAATTTTTTTCTGAAATTTTGGTCATTTTTTAGGGGTATATATATATTTTATTTTTTGTGATCGATTCTTAGGGGTGTTTTTTTCGTTATTATTGCATTTGGCTATGAAATTACTAAATGGCCAAAATAGGTACCAAAACTCGAAAATGCCAAAATATGCTAACCCCCCCCAAATAGATTAAAACCTAAAAAACCGGGATTTAGTCATAAACTATCAAAGTGGGCGTTAGTCAAAAAACCATCAAATGGAAAATTTTTGACAGATTATTCATAACTTCGCCCAAGATGAACTAAATTATAAATCTAGATATTTATCTTTTCAAGTCACTTAAGCTATAAATAAAGATAAATATTTTTAGGATATTTTTTTATGATCATTAAATTATATATGAATGAATATAAAAATTTAGGAAATCAAATAAATAAATGGACAAATAATATATGAATTAAACAAATTAAAATAACCCAAAAAGATTTTGGAATAACGTAATCATCATCAAAATATTATTTCTAATGCATAACAAAAAAAAAATAATAAAATAAAAACTATTTTTCATTATTTAAAAACAATAAATTTAAAAATATATTAAAAGAATAATAAATATATTGCCAAAAAGGTCGAAAAGATAATTTGTCTTCAGCCAAGAGAATAAAAATCTTTTTTAATTTAAAATTTTGAGTATTAAAGAAATAGAAAAAATAATACTATAATTACGAATTTAATATTAATTCAAATTATTATTAAAATAAGACTAGGTGTATTTAACACTTAATAGATATATTAAATGCATACAATTAAATTTATTGCTCTCAAAGTGATTGAGCCGTATGAGTCATGAAATCGAACCTTCCCAATCATAGGGCATTTTGCAAATATTTTAGTTTTAAATAAAATAAAAATTTATCAATAAATTTGGACTGATTGTAAAAAACAGATAAACATCAAAATAATCATGACTATTACCAATGAATATTTCCTCCATAATATAAATGTTTAATTAACTATAACAAAAAAATGAATATTAAGATTCAAATTAGGACAAATCAGAAAAATTTGTACTCATTTTAAAAATTCGCAATAATTTTTAATTGGCAATTTAAAAAAATGATTTGGAGATGAACTAATGGAGAAGTATTAAAAGCAAAAAGAGAATATAAATTTTATAAATTTAGTTTAATTTTGCAAATTTTTTGGTCATAAAAGGCGCTGACTTAACATGAGATTTAAAGGAAATAAAGAAATAAAAAATAAAGTACAAGTTAAAAATAAAAATCAAAGCGAACAAACAAATTTAAAAAATAATTGTATTTTTATTTAATATTTTTAATTATTTCTTATATGTTATACTGCTCCAAATACCATATAGACTCTTAAATATAATATGCGATATATTTCAATGAATTTAAATTATTCTTTAAAATTAAATTTGCCTTGGCAATCTATTAAACCTAATTAATGAAATTTTTAAGCATTATTTTCATCGTAATAATTTACAACTTTTTTAATATGAGCAGAACAAAAAAAAGGGTTTTCATTTTTTATTTAGTTGAAAATTAAATATTAAATAAAAAAACATATACTTTAAAACGAGCACTTCTAATTAAAAAACTAAATTTAAAAAAATGCACTACAATATTATAATAAAAATAATTAATCGTCAGAACGGTGGAAATTATAATCAGAAAAAGGTAAATCTAAAATAATTTAAAATGATACGTAAATATGACAATAAAAACAGTAGAAGTTTAAATGATATTTATAAATTTTAAGTTTAAAAAACAATTTAATATTGAAAACACTTATCGATAAAATATTTGAAAATCGAAGGCATTCGAAATTGAAAAATATACCTGGAAATGAATGAAGAAAGTTCACTTCATATTCTCCAATAAACGATCAAATTTATAAATTAATTAAAAATAAAACTATTAAAAAATAACAACAAAAATATAATAAAAGAAATGAAAATAATAATGCTTTCTCTATTAGATAAGGATCGTCGAATTCACTATAAAATTAATTTCATATTATTATAATAAAAAAAATTTAAGAATCTATAATATAAATTTTAATTTTTCTAATATTTTTTTTATGCATATCCACATATAAAATATACCTAAAATACATTAATAGTAAAAATTTAAGTTACCAAACATTTTGTAAAAATATATACAAATTAATTGTTTATATTAATTTATTATTAAAAAAGAATTAATAAATTTTATAATATTATTATTTAAAATATGATATTCATTCACAATTAGAAATTAGAGAAAAAACTCTAAACAATTCAAAATTCAATTCTTTATAAATATTTGGCAAAACCAAAAGAAAATTATCTTGGGCTAGAAAAAAGTAACTCAACTCACAAAAATATATTTATTTAATTTAAAATGGACCAATTTTATTTGAAAAGACTTCTAGAGCACATGAAAATAGAATAAATAATATTTGATAAATTTAATAAAAAATAACCACCACCATGGGCGTTTCCTTAATCCGCCAGGGCGTTTCTTAAAAACTACCAAGGAGTAGGAAAATAAAAAATGTAAAACATATAAATTCATAACTTGGTCCAAATTGCTTCTGAAAAAATTATAAAGCATTGAACGGGCTATGTTTTTTGCCATGGTCAAGCAAATATAATTTTAAACATATAAAATTTTAAAGTCATTAAAATGCAATTAAGCCAAAATGAATTTTATTCGATAGTCCTAAGAATTCTCTTCTCTATTTATTATTAATTATTTCAAAAAATTTCATTCAGTTTCAAAAAAGTTACGGATAAAAAAATTTGCTTTATAACTTTCTTTTATACTTAATGAAAAATTTTGAAAATTGTTTACGAAAGTGAATTGACCCTACCGTAACCAGGTAAATCGATTTTAATATCTATAAAAAGCGTAATATTTTGTTTTCAGTTAAAAATTGCGAAATTTGGATAATTCTAAATCTAATGAAATATTGCAGAAAAATCTGCTAATAAAAAAGAACTTAAAAATTTCTTTAGTTTATTGGTAAACAGAAATGAATTAATTAATTTGAATTTCAGCATAAAATTATCTTTGTTAAAAAAGTTTTAGAATTTATAAAAACAATTGTTTATAATACAATAGCGCAGTAAATAATGATAAAAAATCTTAAAAATGATTTTAGCAATATAAATATAAAAAATATAATGCATTCTAAACCAGCAGAACGTCGAAAAACTCATAACATCACATCGGATTAAAGGTGAGCTAATAAGTAAAAGATAAATATTTAATTTTATTTTTCTATCAGTTAAAAAGGATAATTTAGTATAAATAGAAAATAATTCAATTTCTTACCAAAAATAACTTATCGAATAAAATTTATTATTTATATATATTAGAAGATTTCGGGCGAGAAGACAAATACAGAGGACATACCTAGTGAGGTTCATATGTAACAAAAACAAAAACAAATTGGCATTAAAATTTAAAAATGGGCATTTTTTGTGTTAAATTAGATTCAAATAGAAAATAAATAAAAGAAAAATAAACTTATTTTTAGAATCTAAAAAAAGAATTATTTTAATATTTAAAAGGTTATAAACAGCTGAATTATAAATTAGTAATAATTATGTTACAGAGAAAATCTTAAAAAATTAACACATAAAATTTTGACAATTATTAACAAATAAAAAATTATATTTTTATTATTATACTTTAATGGAAATAATAGGATTAAATAAAAATTTAATTTAAAGCAGTAATTATTTCGTTTTATATAAAATTGTTTTTTTTTACAACAATAAGCAAATTTATTTAAAGATAAAATATAAAATCATTTTTAACATTGAAAAATTAACAACAGACAAAATGAAAAAATAATATTTTTATTGAAAAATACAAGGAAATAAAATTAATTTAACCTCAACAAATAAATACCTTACGTTTTTAATTCATAATGGGCTTCATCTAAGTGTTTAAATTAGAAGCTACACGAGCATGAGATTAGATGAAAATAGAAAAATAAATGATAAAGAGGGAAAAAGAGAAACAAATATAAAATTAAATTAATAAAAGCACTACACAAGATTTGAATCAAGAAAGATAAAATGAGATCAAAGAAAAAAATCAAAAAATTATTTTAAATTAATTAAAATGAATAAAATACGCAATAAATGAATTTACAATTTTAATCATAAAGACAAGTTGATACGAAAAAAATGGAGATGAATGTATAAATGCTTCTTAAAAAACTTTTTAATAATAATCATTTTTATGTACAAAAAGTCATTTATAAATAAATGTTAATAAACAAATAAATAAAAAACGAATAAATTTGACAATTATTTTTTATGTATAAATATAAAAATTAACTACAATAAATTGTTAAGTTTAAGCTAATTTATCAGTACAAAAATCTTATTTATTCTTTATGAGCACCAAAAAATGACAAAAGTTATTCATCAAGAGCTTAGTATTTACGGATATTTGTCATTACAGCGACTTACAAAGGCAAATTTGTTGAGAATTTGTACTCTCTTTAATGGTCCTAAATTGGTTTTTCCCAGAAGTTTTTCCAACCTTTTGACTTAATTAAAAAAAATTATGAAATACTTCTTGCGAACTTTCCGTGAACCGATCGAGCTGAAATTTTTACCATAGGTCGCAATCCTGAAAATATTAAGATACAGCCAGTGAGAAAGGGAAACGAAGACTGAAAAAAGTTTTTTTAATTTTTTTCAATTTGGGTGTGAATTTAAAATTTTTTCCAGTCCTCTAGAAATTCTTTTTTTGAACCTCATAGGCCTTAATTTCTCAGGAAAACTTGGAAACCTCAACACAACTCTGCCTAAAAGAGTGATTCTGTCCATAAAACAAACAGAAATAAAAAACATTTTTTTTATTACTTAGCTTGTTTTACACTTGTTTATACTGAATTTTTATTATTTTCAGGCAAAGTAAAATTTCAAATAATTAACATTTGAAATTTTTGAAAATTTACAAATATGGATATATCGATTTACAGGTTAAACTACTGAAGAATTGAAAAACAAAGCTCATTTATAGAGCTCGACCTGGACCTGGATCCAGGCCTGGATTTTTCCTGGATCCAGGTCCAGGTCCAGGTCATTTTTCGGCAACCTGGATTTTTCCTGGACCTGGATTTTCCTGGATTTTTGTCCAGGAAATCCAGGTCCAGGTCAATTTGAAAATCCAGGTCCAGGTCCAGGTCCAGGCACAAAAAACCTGGATTTCCTGGATAAATTTTTTTTAAATTTTTATGGCGAAATGTATTTAAAATTGGTATAAAATGTGCCAAAATTTTCACTCCGCCCCCTAAAAATTCTTATTCTCTTAAAAAATTGGCTCAAAATGGAAAAAATTTGTCATTTTTTGAACAAAATTGTTAACAAATCGCATTAAAAATTACAAAATTTTCCCGGCGGCGCCTCTCGGCACCGCCGGACCCCCTGTTGCCCAAAGTTTTTTGGAAGCTCGCCGCAAAAAATGGCATTTTTAAAAGCAAAAAAAGTCGACGCTTGGCTTTTAATTGCAAATATTTGGTAAATTTTTGGACAAAATTTGTAAACAATTTGTATAGAATACAAAAAATTTTCCAGCGGTGCCTATCGGCACCGTCGGGCTCTCTTCCCTCACACATCCAAAATTTTTTTTTAAAAATGTGCCGAAAAAATTGTTAGAAATCTTGTTTTTTGATTCTGAATGCAGTAAAATTTTCAAATTGCTTATATTTTCCACAAAATTGTTTAAATCGATTGACCTATAAACTTAGAAAAAAATCAGAAAATTTTTTATGAAAAAATTCCAAGATTACATGTTGTAAAAATTTTCGAAAAACTTATTAATTCATATAAAAAAAATTAAAACCCCTTTCAAAATTTTTTGAACTTTTTTTCCAAATGTTATAATTTTTGGAACGATTAATTTTATTATTTCAATTGATTGATTTTTTTTCAAGTTTATCAAAAAATGATAAATAGATTTAAAAACACATTATTAATAAGAATTAAATATTTTTAGACATTCTCAAGCAATTAATTGATTTTTTCAAAGACTTTTTTGCTTTTTAAAACAAATTTCAAAAAATCCAGGTCCAGGCCTGGATCCAGGTCTCGAGGAGCCTGGATTTTTCCTGGACCTGGATTTTCCTGGATTTTTGTCCAGGAAATCCAGGTCCAGGTCCAACATGGAATCCAGGTCCAGGTCCAGGCTTTTTTCAAAATGTCGAGCTCTACTCATTTATATTTTTAAATATTTATTTTAAAAAATGAATGCACGACGCAAAGCAGTCTCTTTTCCATCCAAAACAACACCTAAGAGTTTACAAAAGATGAGTTTAAAAAAGCAAAACCAAAAACCGAAAAAAATTAATATTTTATGTATCTATAAAATTGTATAAACAGAATTTTTTAAAAATATTTAAAGTATAAAGTAAACTTTAAATAGGGGGGGGGAGTTTCGACGAAAATTTTACGAATCGGGTAAAGCTATGTAAATCTACGACGTTTTTCAAACCATTTTTTCGGTGCGTTTTTAATTTTTGAAAATTTTAATTTTAGGGGAATTTTTGGGGCTGGCGGTGCCGATCAGGGCTGGGCGAAGCTCGTCGTATATATTAGCAAATTTATTTAATTATAAAAACATAAAACCATTTTTAACATTGAAAAATTAACGACAGCTAAAGAAAAAATATTTTAATTGAAAAATACAAGGAAATAAATATTAATATAATCTTAACAAATAAATACCTAACACTTCAAATTCACGATATGAATAGATGCTTCTTAAAAACTTTTAATTAAATATAAATTTTATTTAAATAAATATTAGAATTCAAAAAGGCATTAATAAAAAATATTAAATACAATAAAACATGTAAAATTTATGCTAATTTATCAATATAAAAATGTTATTCATTATGAACAGTAAAAAAATGACAAATTAAGTTATTATAGCTTTTGATATTCATTAAAAAGAAAATTATTTAAAGGGTGAAAATAAATACACTTTTAAAAATCTATTAAATATTAACCAAAAATTGTTGAAATTAATTTTAATTTGAAAAAACAAAAAGAATTTTTACAAAGAAAAATTTATAAAATGTAATTATAAAATGGATAAATAAAGATACATTCAATTGACGTTACAAAAATTATAAAATGTTATTTTGAAATCATTTATCAAAAATGAATATTATTCAGCATTAATGAAAAATAAAAATAAAATTTCAATGAACAATTAAAAAGGAAAAGTGTAAATTAAAAATAATTCTTAAGAAGTTTCGTAAATAAAAATTAATGTTAAAGAATTAAAGAATATAAGTAATATTGATTCTTAAAACCTATCAGAAATAAATTTGTACTACCAATTTATCATTACGAAGAAATTCAAGAAAATTCACAAAAATTATATGAAAAATTTTTAATGGTAATATCCCACAATTACATCGCAACTACGCGAATAAATCAAATATTAAAACATTTGTATTTTATATAAAAATAAATCAGAAATATATTTAAAATTTCATAAATTATTACGAATTAAATAATGTAAAAGTAATTTTCGAAAAGAAAAATAGAATAATTTTAAGTATTTTCTTTCGTTTTTCTATCTTCAAAATGAAAAAATTCATTCCACAAAACCTGGAAAAGTCGAATTTCAGAAAAAAAATTCAGAACTTGTTAAATCCTCAATTTTTTGCTCCATAGATATGCTTAATTCATATTTTTACCATCAAAATTTTAGGAGATTGTGAATATACTAATTAATTCATAATGAATGACAGGACGATTACTGTTTACTAAATTTGAAATTATAAAAATAATTTTAAACAAACGTAAACTATCTATAATTTATTTTAAATTAATTTTTTTTTATATAATAACTAATTCTTGAATTATAAATAAAAAAAAGTTTGTTGTAATCATATGGAAAAAAGACGCAAAATTTTTTAAAATATTAATTAAAGAACTAATTGAGAGAGAAATATAAATGAGCAAATGTACTATTAATTTAATGATCAGAGAGTTTTTAAAAAGTTTTTAATATGTAAAGCGTAATAAACGAGAACAATTAAAGCATAAAAAGTTCCAACAAAATGCAAAATCTTGTTTAATTAAAAAATTCGGGAATAATAAATATTTTTTTAAATATATATTAAAAAATAATCAATAAATTTGAATTAGACAAAATAGATGAAAAAAAAAGAAAATTTTTAAAATTTCATATTTTAAATTTATTCAGTGTCCATTGGAAAAAGGAAATAAGGAAATTAATATAAATTATTGTTATTATATTATTCTAAAAATTCGCCAACAACTACACTTACCTTGATTTTAAAGCCTAAATTTGAAGGTTTTTAGCAACTATTTTGGCTTTTTAGAACCAAAAAACTAACTATTTTGTCAGTTTTTAGCAACTATAAATTGGAGCCAAAGGTTCGAGATTATTAATTAGACTAATCCACTCTAATTGGTTTTAAAGAAAAATTATTAGGGCTCCAGGAAAGAATAATAATATAATAATCATAGAAAGCAAACATTAAATAATTTGAAAAAATAAATTGTTAATCCAAGTAATAAAGTTTAAATAATTTAAATTAAAAATTATGAAAAATTAAATTTTAATTTTCGTTGGAATATTATCTGGAAAATTAATTTTATAAACAAAAATTTAAAAATAAAAGCGATGGATTAATTTGAATAAATAATCAGTGAAATAGCAGTAAAAAAATGAAATTTGATGAAACAAATGATGTCGGTGGTAGCAATTATTTAAAAAAAGAAATATTTCTGTTTCTTAAGCCCAAAAGGATTCAAAAATTGTATTACTGACAAATTGTTTTTTTCTTAAAATATATACAAAAGCAAAGTTAAAAAACCAAAATTTAAAAAAGTAATTATTATCACCAAAAAAAATAAATAAAAATATTACCTTTAATTTAAAAAAAAAAAACAAATCTGAAACAAAAATGCAATTCAAAATTTATCTAATAATTACTTAGGTGATATTTTAATAAAATTTTATGTAATCATTAAAAAAAATTTAAAAAAAAGACAGATTTTATACAATAAACAAAAGGAATCGCATGACAAGAGATTTATTCGAATTTTGAATATGTATGTATGAAAATGTGATCAGACAAATTTAAAAAAAAAACACTAACAATTAACAATTTATTTAAAAATGCTCAGATAAAAATTAAATTAATTATAAAAATTGAAAAGGTTGACAATTAAAAAAATTCAAATTAATATTTACGTAAAATATAAATACAATAAAACTAAAAGATATAAATACATAGCACATATAAAACTGGAATAAATGAAATTTTTGAACAAATGGACGGGACATTACATGAAATTTTTCAGAAAAAATTGTTCCAACCCCCTTTATTTTAATTTAAACAAGAAAAAATTAACTTTTAAAAGTCTATATGTTAATCAAATCAAAATATGTTAAATTATATAAATTTTCCTTGAATAATTATAATTTTTTTTTATTCTCAAAAGAGATAAAAGATACTAAAATAAACTCATTTTTTATTTTACAATTAATTAAATAAAAAAAATAATAATTACAAAGGCACATTCTTATAAAAATAAGATTTTAAAACAAATCATAATTTTGTCGAAGTTCGCAAGTATTTATTTTTAACTATTAATTGACATAAAGATTTAAAAATAATTGCTATAAACCTAAAAAAAATAATGATGAAAAATTTGCAATAAATTCATTATTTTATTAATTTCGGTGTGACAAAAATTACAATATGAACTGACAAATAAAAATTATGACAAAAGTGTAAAGATTTAGCAAATTTTATTATATTTTTATAATACTAATATATCAATATAATGATTTAAATAATAATAATAATCACAACATTTTTGTGAATATTGAAATTATAATGTATAGTGAATATAAAAAATATATTTTAAAAATATTCTTCCTAAATACAGTTTTACGTAGACTAAATAACAAAATGTATAAAATATTTACAATAAACCTAAAATTTATTAAGTAAATATGTAGTTTCTACATTTACTAAAGTTGATGTAATTCGAAAATTTGTCGTGAACATTCGAAAAATGAAAATTTTAATTTCAAATTTTGATTAATTGATTTTTTAAATATTGGTATTATTTCGAATATTTGCTTTAAATCTTATTTATTATATTCAAAAAATTAGGTTTAATTATTTTTTTTTTATTTTGGACAAGAAAACATTGGTTTTTTAAATGATAGAGAACCAAAAAAATAGTACAGGCAAAAAGAATGAAAAATGAATATAACAAAAATAATAAATTTTATTAAAAATTTTTGAATATATGAAAAGGGCCGCAAATTAGAGAGAAATAAAAAAATAAGTGTTACTCAAAATTCTTTTTTTGATAAATTAATTTTAATATGAAATATGGACCTTATTTAATTTTCCGGAGAGAAATAATTATTAATCAATTTCTAAAAAGTTAATTCAAAATTATTATTTATAAATATTTGTCCATATAGTACTGTAAGGCGCCATTGACTTAACCAATCATAGGAAGGGACCGCCCCTAATTTGTAAGTTCACTCCCCAGGCCTCTTCTTATAATAGCATTATTTAATCCTTTCGAAAACTTTTCGGTTGACCACCTTTTGTTGTGCTTAATGGAAAATTTGGAATTTTTCTTATCGCCGCCCCTTTAAATTTTATTTTCTTGTTTCCCCAATTTATTTCATTTTGATTATTTACGAAATAGCTTTGAAATAAACAAATTTAAATTTGTTACACCGAAAAAACGGTAAAAAAAAATTAACTTGACACTCCTACCAGAAGAAGCATACATAATAAATTGCTAAATTTAATTAAACATATGAACTTATTAAGCAACTCTAATAAATTAATTTTTTAAAAATAAAGAGAGCCTGGAGAGATCAGGAAAGTAAACTAATTATATGGAAAAGACATTATTATAGCAAATATTCTATATTTAAATTTTTACAGGCTCACTATGTAGTGGAAAGTAAAAACAATTTTGAAATATATAATTTTCTAAAAACCAAAAAGTTATATCATACTGGAGCTCATGAAAATTATAAAATGCATATTATTTTAAAATCAAATTAAATAAATAAGGAAATAAAATTTTAAAGAATAATAATAATAATTTTGGGTTAAAGCGGATAAAATAATAAAGGAAAAATATATATATAATAAATTCTGTTTAAAATACTGAAAAAAAACCCTTTTATTTTATATTTTGAACAAAAAAATAAATGGAAATAAATTTACATTCATAATAAATCTTAGCAAATCGTTTTATCGAATTAATAGCAAATGAATCAAATAATCTCGAAAAGCGAGATCAATGCTGGGTTCTCATATTGCAAATCAGCTGGTCGTGAGATTAAAGAACAAAATGATATAAAAGATACTAAAATAAACTTATTTTACAATAACTTAAATTAAAATAATAATAACTATAATAGTGCATATTTTTGTAAAATAAAAATTTAAACATATCATAATTCTTACGAATTTCGTATGTAATTAAAAAAATATATTTAATCAACAAAGGATTCAAAATAATTGTTATAATGTCATAATTAATGATGCAATCTCAATAAAAAACAATTAGAACATAATAAATTGATAAATGAATGAAAAAAGTAATCAGATATGAAAATTAAGCATCAGTAGGGAGATGATTTTTACTGATTTAACTATTTTTTGCTCAATTTTTTTAATAATTTTGTTGATTATTGAATAAAATTTTGTCATTTACACCCTTAAATTTTTAGTTTTTTTAAGTGCCTATTTTATGGATTTTTAGAGCCTAAATCCTTTCTATTTTGGCAATTATTTTTGCACAAAATGCATTAAGCATATGTAAGCATAAGTTATGACAAATTGAACTAAAAAAATTGAAAAGATTTATTGAACCAAAAATAAACAAATAAATTTACTATGACAAAAGTGCAAAGATTAGCAAACATTAATTATTTTATAATTTTAATATATTAATATAATCGTTTAAATAATAATCAGAAAATTTATGTGAATATTGAAATTATAATGTATAGTGACTATAAAAAACGATATGCGCTTCGGAACCATCATATTCGTAGCCAAGAAAAAATAAATGTGAAATTTATAAATAAAATCTGTTAAGGTGAGAACAAATATTTAAATTACATTAAATTTAATTTTATTACGTTTTTTACAGGCTAAAGAGATAAAATATATTAAATTGAACTTATTTTACAATTAATTAAACAAAAGAACAAATAATAACAATGACATATTTTATAAAAACAAAAGTTTAAATAAATTCATAAGTCTATCTCTAATTTCGCAAGTTTAAAAAAAAATTAATTTCAACAAAGAATTCTAAATAATTGCTAACAATCAATAAATATGCTTGCAATAAAAAAGAAAAATTAATTTAAAAATGTAAGCAACTCAATAATAATGAATAAGAATAAAATAATTCTTAAATTTTAAAAAATATTAATTACACAAAAATATATTAAACGTAAGGACTTAGAATCTTCAACAATGTACCAAACATGAGATAAACACAAAGAAACATAACTAACGGATAAAATATAATGTTTTTCAAATTAAATAATAAAATATCAATACTTCATACTATCAAATCAACCTTTAAAAAAATCAAAAATACATTAAGGAAAAATAAATGAACTAACATTATCATAAAAATTTATTTGAAAAATCATGAATGTTAAAATTATGTATCTAAAAATTTATTGCATTTTAAAATATTACAAATAAAAACAAATTTAAAAAATTCTAGCACAACAATTAAAATTGGAATTAATAAATTAATTAATATTTCGGAAGGAGCTAACCAGGAACAACAACCGAACGCTGTCCACATCAATAAAATTTTTAAAATTTATTATTTTAAATAATTTTTACAGAAAAAAAAATTTATAAAATGGGAAAAAATTTATGGAATGTTAGATATTTAAATAAATTTGAGCTTAAATCAGTTAATTAAATAAAAATAAATAAAAAATCTCTTAAAAACAATAAATTTTGCTTTTAAATTATAAATAAGAATTTTTGTACTAGCAAAATAATAAACTAATTAATGCTTTGGAGAACAATAAAATGTTTTTATTTATTACATTAATTTAAAATGAAAGAATAAGGAAAACAAACATTAGAAACAGACAAATTTAAAAAATAAATTTGATGCTTTTAAAAAGCTTTTTAGTTATTTAGTATAAATAAAATATTTAGTTTATTTCTCTTAAATTAACATTAAATATTAAAAGTATAAAAAATTGTTTGATATTTTGATAAAACTTTCGCCCATTTCTCAAAATTAAATAATTTAATAAAAGCATTTGAATTTTTAATTTAAATTCATCGGAAAATAAATAAGGGTTAAATATTAAATTTTTACAAAAATAATAAATATATTTAAAGGAAATCTTAACAATAAAAGTGTCAAATGTTTTAAAATATGCAATTATTAAAATAAGAAACAATAAGAATTAAAAATTTAAATAATTTTTTTGCTATAAAACAAACGCTAATTAAATATAAAATAAATAAAATTTAATTCAGACATAACTTAAAAATAATACATAACTGGCAATTTCATTTAATATAAAAATAAATTTATTAATGAACAAACCTATTCAAACGGCCGATGAAATTCATTACAATGAAATAAAAGCAATAATAATAAAGGAAAACAAAGTTAAAAAATATATATATTTATATTTATACATATTTATTTTAAAAAATATATATATTAAATGTACGAAGCAATGCAATTATAAGGTATTACTACAATAAAAATTTTAAGGATCAATGAAATAAAAATTTAATTAATAATATAACTTTTTGAGTTAAAGATAAATATACAACAAAATTAAATTGTTACTGTCTTTTATGTGTAATTTTGAGCAAGATAAAAAGATAATAATTTTTTTTATTACTAAAAATACAAATCAAAAAATGTTTTAATGTGCCAAATAAGGAGTAGAAATTAATTTCAACAAAATTTTTTTCTTAATTTAATTTCAATATTCGAATTATTTGTAATTTATCTTTAATTTAATAATAAAAGAATTAACAATTCACACATTTAATTCAACATAAATGAAAAAAGATTTAAGCAAAGTATGTTATAAACATTTAAAATAAATAATAAGCAAGAAAATATAAAAAAGGTTTTTGAATAAAATATATTAAATAAATATTTTCAAAGCATCACGGAACAATTTCACAAACAACAAAATTAAAAAGCTGTTTATCAAAGCTTCTACATATAGCAATTTTAAAAACAAAAATTAAATTCTTTTTTATTAATTATAAAATGAATAACTGATATAAATTTAAAAAATAGATTAACATATGCACACAAAATTGTAAAAAATAATTTATGAATTAAATAAACGTTATTATTATTAAGAAGAAAGATGAGTAGAGAGATATGCAAGAATTTTGAAATTATATTTTTGTTTCTACATTCCTACAACATTTATCTTTATAAATAATTTTATAATTATGCTAAGGCCAAAATCATTATTAAACAATTGACACATTATTCCAATGAATGCTTAATGAATCCAAAGAATATTTTAAAAAATTTATAAAATAATTTTCGATATTAAAAAAGTCGCAATATTAAAAAATAAAGAACAAACAAAAATAGAAACGCCAAAAAGATTAAAATTATTGGAATAAAAGTGTATATTAAGCAAATCTAAATTTGTTCTAAGGTAATTGTTTAATTGATAAGTTATGTAATTTTGAATTATATAAAAAAGAGAAATAAATAAATTGATTAATTTATCAAATTTTTTACTGCTAACAACAAAAAAAAATTATTTAAAAAATTTATCAATAAAGCGAATTTAGATTATTAAAAATAATACATAGAAATATATTAAATGTACAAAGAGAGCTAATACTTCTTCTTCCGATTCCCTGAGGCCAAGTGTTCCAACAATCTAAAAGACACATCAGATAAATAAGAAATTTTACTAGTCATGGAAAATGAATAATAATATTTAAAACAAATTCCATAAAAAAAATTTTAAATTTAAAAGAAAATGAGGGCAGAGATAAAATGAATAAAACAATTTTATTATGGTGCTTAAATTTAAAAATAGATTTAATATAAAAGAGCATACAAAACAAAATTAAATTCCTCAGAAATTAAAAATAAAATAATTTTAAAAATTGGAATTAAATCAAGGCCAACTCTCTTTAAAAATGTAAGTAACTACAGCAATAATAATGATGAAAAAACTAATGCTTAAACTCATATTTTTAAACATGAGAATAAATGGAAATAAAGTTGCATTCATTAGTCTTAACAACACATTGTACTTAATTATTAATTCAAGTGAATCCAAGGAAACGGACTCTAAAGCATGCCACCGAACATGAGAATAATGGAATATAAATACAATAAAAATTTTCAAATAAAAAATGGCATATATAATATTTGAGGAAATGCCATTGAATCCAAACGCGTACAGTACCATGAGATTAAATGAGCTAAAAGAGTTAAAAGATAATATACAAAACTTGTCGCATTTTTAAAATTGTCAAAAAATAAATAATAAAAAATAAATTAATAATCACAAATAAAAAAGAATAAAATTCAAAAAATACTAAATTTAATGATTATTGAAAAACGAACAAATAATAGTCGAAATAGAAATGTTCTTAATCAAGCTACACAGCGCAAGAGAAAAAAAATAAAATAAAATAATTAATTATGATTTTATTCAAAGTTACCGTCATAAAAATATTATGATATTAATACTTTTATGTGATTTGACTTTAATAATAAATAAAATTAATTTTTAATGATTGGAAAATTTTTATTTTCTTTATTTTAGAATAAATATTAAATTAACTAATTAATAAGCGCATCAAAATAGATTATTTATTTAAAATGACTCATTTTGTGAAGAAAGAATTATTTATTAATAATGAAAATAATAATTAATCTTTTAATTCTTTCATTCATTAACTGCTGAATAAACAATATTAAACTAATCGCTCAATGAATATTTAGATTGAATTTCAATTTTTTTAGTCAATAAAAATTTAAAAATAAATTAATTATTCTTGAATATATCGAAAAAACCTATTTCGTGTTTTTAGTTTACATTTTTTCTTATTTTCAGTTTTTGCTCTTTTCATACATTATAAATTTCATGGAATTTAAGCTTTCGTTTGATACCAAGAATGTAAGCATTTACCAAGTAAGAAAAAAGTTATGGCCAAATAAACTGAATATTAGACGCCTAAAGTGCAGTAGTGCAGCCGATTCTTTATTTAATTTGTAAAGTATCAATGCGTATTCAAACAAATAAATAACCCGGTAGCCCTTTAAATAAAAATAGAAAATATTGTTTAAAAAAAAATCTTGCAAGAAATCGTCTCTAAAAATAATACAAATTCCAGTTTTCGTTGGCAATTACGGAAAAATTCCAAAAATCCGTAAACCCAATTACGGGGTCCAAAAACGCCGAAATTTTCATAATCCGTAATTACCTTCATCCCGATGACGACTCAACATAATTAATTTTCACGAATAATAAAGTAAAAATATTCAAAGAATAGCCTAAATAAAGAATTAATTATATTATATTAAAATGGCACTTTTTAGGAAACGCGCCTTTAATATAAACAAGAAAATAAATCATTATGTAAAAAATTTGAGAAAAACGAAATGAAAATTCAATATAACCGAAAATCTTAATTCAAAAACCAAAAGAAAAATTAATGAAAGCGAACAATTAATAAAAGAAAAAACTCTAATAAAAACAAGATTAGGAAAATAAAAAGTAAATCATTACTTTAATTAAAATATTATAATTTTATTTATTGTTTTTTATCCTTTTAACTATTATTGTGAATGAATGTTCTTTAATTCAAAAAATGTATTAACGTGCAGACGTGCCAACATGACAAGAAAGGATGTGAATGAGACTACGAAAAAATATAAATGTACTTTCTTATTTAAGAACCTTTCTAGTATGAGGTAAAACAAAAAATTATTTTAGAAAACACCGTTTAAATACCGAACATTTATTGATATTGGCCAAAAAACCATACCACCATTATATGATCCGAAAATGGTGATATTAGAATTAAAATACACAGAAATTGTTTATTTAAAAATAAAAAGACAAATAAAATCTTATACAAAAAAATATTTTAAATGATTAACTGTTTAAATTAACTGTTGGTTAATAAATTCAAAACCAAAATAGAGTTGCTAAAGCAGATGTGAACAGAAACAAAAATTTATTTAAAATAAAATGTAATTTAAAATTAAGCAAATAAATAATGTTTTTCGATTTTATTTTCAATATTCAATTAATACTCATAAACATAGTAAAAAATATATAGCAGAATTTTGGCAGAATTAGGACACAATTTATTTCACACCTTTGAATATGATAGTAATTACCTAATAATTTTTAAATTATTTATTTTTTCTTCCTTTCTACAAAATTTATCTTTATAAATAATTTTTAATCATGTTTAAGATCAAAATCATATAAAATGATTGTCACCTTAATAATAATGAAAAAAGAAAGCTAATTTATTACTAAACTTATATTATTAAAAATAATTTACACATAAATATATTAAATGTACGGGGAAAAAAATTCTTCACCGGCAAAAAATAATCAACTAGCTAAAATTACCATACAAAATTTATTTAGAAAAAAAAACATAGAGAACATTTAAAAATATCTTTCAATAAAAAACTAAAGAAAAATAAATCGCTGGAAAGGCCGCCATTGAAAAAAGGTCCTATTTTCCACGAGAATTGCATAATTAAAAACAAGTTCTATAGAAGTAAATTAAAATTTAATAAGAAAAGTGAGGGCAAAAATAAATAGATTTATGATAATAAATCTGTGGAAAAAGATAGAAAATTAATTCGAATTCTCATAAAGGAAAAAGCATTAATAAATCATCCTTTAAATAATAAAGATGAAAACTTTTAAGCAAAATTATTAAAAACATAAAGATTCGAAAACCTAATCTCGAATTTTTGTTTAAAAGAATAATTTGAGAATATAATGTGTTTTTATTTTTTTGTTTGTTTTCAACTAAAATTTTTTATGGGAGCAGGACATTGACGGAATTCCCGGTCACATTACCCAAAATTTAGGACTTCCGCTCCCGGCTCCGCAAATTGTTTTACTGTGCTATAAGAGAACCAAATTTTAATAAATGCCAAAAAATTTTATCAAAAAATGTGATTTTAAAATGCAAATTCATTTACATAATTCATTTAGTAAAACTAAAAAGCTTATAAAATAAAAATTATTATTGGCAAACTGTAACTCATACTCATAAGACCAAACATTTTTGAATGCACATATAAATTTACTGGGAAGAGAACCCGAACATGAACAAGTCATCTAATTTTTCCATTTTTTTCTGGTAAATAATTAAAAGCATAAAATAAGATTTCGTATAATTTTTAATTAACTAATTCATAAACGTCAACCAAAGGCTGAAAAACAGACAATCCTTCGCATGAGTTTAAAGAGCAAAAAAATAATAATAATTAAACTTATTTTTACAATTATTAAATAAGTGAAATGAAATGAAATAAATAATTATTATATTAGTATAATTTTTAAATAATTAAATTAAATGATAATTTTTCTCGACAATTTTGCAAGTAGATTAATAAAAAATATATATTCATTTTTATAAAAAATTTAAAAAATTATTATAAAGTAAATTTTAAATAAATAATGAAGCAAATAAATATTAATAAAATTAGAACATTTTATAATTATAGATTTTTCCAAGCAAATGATAATTTCTTTAGACATTTGGCAAATAAATTTAAAAAAAACTAGTATTGACGATTGCTCTACGTATCCTCCTATTATTCATAATTTTTAAAATCAGCAAAAATTTAAAAAAGTTAATTTTGAAAAAAATAATAATTTTTAAAATGAATTAATGTTGCTAAAATTAATAATTTATAAACAATTAAAATTTAACATTATTGTATGTTTTTAAAGTGGTAAAAATTTATTTTTCAATATAATACCAATTATGCTAAAATTAAAATTTCAATCAATTTTAAAATCGGTTAAATTGAACTCGAAAATAAGAAAGTAAATTTAAAAAAAGAGACCGAGTCACAGAGAGATTAAAAAGGAAAAAATGTATAAAACCAAAAAATTAATACAAAATTAAGCATAAAATCAAAATATTCCGTAATATTTTAATTTAATATTAAAGTTAATGAAATTTCAAATTAAATATTAATGCCCCCTCTACTCTTCATCCATTAATATAACAAATTAAGGGAAAAAGGAATAAATAATATAAATATTTTATTAAACATAAAATATAAAACTTTCACCTGTGAATGAAATGAAACGGTGAATTATCTTACTTAATAAATAATAAATTTTTCGAATCTTTTGTTGAATATTTATTGTTTATAGAGAATACAGTTAAACTGCGTCCGATGACTATGACGATTGTGGATGCATTACACCAAGAAAAAAATATATTTTCTAATTTAGTTTTTAATGCATATATGGAGCAAAACTTTAAAATGTAACAAATGTTGAAATGTAAAAAAAAAAAAAATTTAAAAAAAGGTAAAAAAAAACAAATTTTAATAAAATTATATTTACAACGAAAAATTAAATTTCAGCAACAGTGATTCCCTAAATATAAATATAGGAATTGGTGAACAAAACATCTCATCAACAAGATTAATTTTACCCAAATATAAAAATAAAAAAAATAATAGAGTTATTTATAAACGCCCATTCTAATGGTTTTTGACTAATGACCCGCACCGAAAAAAAGCTCCGCAAAAAATGGAGTTGAACAACAAAATATCTTCGCTTTTCATCGTACTATTTGCTTATTGAAATTTATCTCGATTAATTTAAATTTTACACAAAAGTGGAAAATAATCTTAAAAATTTGCAAAAAATTTTTTGAATTTTTAATAAATTAATTCCAAATTCAATAAATTTATAAATAGTAAAGCATTTTATAATTCCATAATGTATCAATATGATTTTTAAAAAAATTTTAAAAACTTTTAGTAATGAATAATTTATAAATTTATTGAAAACCATTTTCAAGTAGAAACAAATAAAATCATTATGTAAATATAAAATAAATATACATTATTATTATTTTATATTAATAATAATACCATTTAAAAAGTAACAAAACGACTAACATCTCTATGTACAGAAAACCGACAAAATCATGAGAATAATAGAAGAAAACTGAAAAGATAAAATGATAAAATTGTTTACAATTTTATGAATAACATCGATTAAAAAAAGAAACAACATTATTATTTGTGTATGTAAATGTAAAGCTTAATAAATGAGACTTGTATTTTATATTAAGAGAACATTAAAATTGGCCATCACCGATGCTTTAAACTATTTTTTTTGGCCTTGAATACAAACTAATCAGAAAAAAGCGACCAAATAAAAATGCCAGCAAAAATAAGTTAATTTATTGACTTTCTTTCTCTCTTACATGTTTTTGCCCGTTGTCGTGTGAATTTTTTGAATATTATGTATGAATCAAACGATAGAATAAAAAAATAATTATTAAATTTTTTAAAATGGAAAAAATAAATAACTAAAATCTTACATCCAGTAAGAACAAATCATTAAAATTGTAAAAATAATGCCAATTTTAAAGGTTTAGTATGTTATAAAAATTATTTAAATAAAATTTAAAAAGTTGCTTTATATAAATTAACACTTCATTATTGTTATGATTAGATCTCAAAATCGAAAAATTAAAATCTTTAAATAAAAACTTTTAGACTAAATTTACCATGTTTTAAAGCATATAAGCAACATTTCTATTTATTAACAAAAATTTAAATTTTTTTATTATTTATTGAGTGCAAATCAAGAAATGATTAAAATTGCATATTGCGGCTATTAGCTTGGCATTCATTGTATAAAATTAAAAATCTAAAATAAGAGCCCTATAATAAACTTATTGGAAAATTAATTCAAATATATACGATGAAAATTAAAGAAAGCATTTTTATTACAATAAATTTGACACTAAAATAAAAAATAAAAGAAATAAGAAATAATAATTACAAAAGCACATTTTTATAAAAACAAAAGTTTAAAGCAAATCATAATTCTATCGAATTTGCAAGTAATTTTTTTAAATTATTAATTACTATAAAGGATTAAAAATAATTGCAATAAAAATTAAAACCAAAAAGTTGAAACCTCTTTTATAGTCACATATTTTAAACAAGAGAATAATGGAAATAAATTTAAGTTTATAAATATTTCACTGAATTAATAACAAACGAATCAAAAGAATCCCGAAAAGCTTGAGCCAAAGAAATCCTTCAACGTACATTATATTAAAAGAGCAAAAGAATAATAAATACAAAATAAACTTATTTTAGAAAAATAAATAAATGAAAAAAGAAATGATTATTAAAATAATAAATATACCATAAAATTAAAAATTAATGCAATAAAATAATTTTCTTTCAGTTTAAAAAGAAATAAAAGATAGAAGATTAATCGCTTTTATATTAAATGTTTATTTAAAATTATTTGCGAACTTTTAGATTCAAAATCAAATAAAGGAGAAACTTAAGTTTTTTTAAAAGAATAATGTGTAATTTAAATCAATCAATTATTGAAAACATTCTTTTTAAATTATTATTAAAATTATTTTATAATTTAGCTTGATTAATTTTCCATCTTCTTTTATTTTAAATCAAAAAATAATTAATATAATGATAATTCTTTTGTATTTTTTAATAATTGTTCAAAAATGAAAATCCGAAAGTTAGAAGATCGACAACGTCTTGAATATAAATAATTTAGAAAACCTTGAGAAAAAAAAAATTATTTTTACAAAATTTGCTTGCTTCTGAAGACAATATGACTTTAATGATATAAAAACTAAAAATCAATTAATACAAAATAATCAAATTAAAGAAAATCGTCAATAAGAGATATCAAATAAATAAAATTTAATTCAGAAAAACTTAAATCCAACGTCATTGGCAATTGCATTTAAGATGAAAATAAATTTATTGATCAATAAACAAAAATTTCTATCAAAATGGCCGATGAAAATTCAATTATCAAAAACCAAAAAATAATAATAAAGGAAAACAAAGCTTTAATTTATTTTATATTTATAAATGTTTATTTAAATAAAAGTCTATATTAAATGTACGAAACAAAACAGTAGCCTGCTCTGAGACGAACCATCGATACTGATCATGAACATGAGACAAATATAGAAAAACAAAAATTTAAAAGCGAAAGACAAAATATAAGTTATCAATTGAAATAAATATATAAAACTAAACTATTTCTATAGTTAAAAATTACTTCTTTAATTAACGAAATTTTTTAAAAATTATAAATAATTAAGTATTTAGCCAACAAAAATACGTCTGCTTTTGCCCACACAGTCCAAAAAAACTATGAGAGGTAAAGAATGCAGAGAAAAAGCATCTCTTATTTTTGCGTACTATTTTTCTAAAGCTGAAAAGAGATAAAATTGCAAAATAATTTTTTAATGAGAATAATAAAAATAGAAAATTTTTTTTTTTCAAAAACATAAAATATTATATAATTATAGTCGTGCCAACAACAACATTCGCAGAGCTTAAAAGCCAAGAAAAATTAAAAATCTAATTATAATCAAAGAAATATTTCTATTGTACTATAAATCATTAAAATATTTATAAGAGATTATTCGAAAGATAATGCAAAACCCATAAGGAAAGTGAATAAAAAAACTATGTAATATAAATGAACCAAAACAAAATAAATAGAAAGCCAACAGTTAATAAAATCTCAAAAATAGGATTAGTACCATAAAAATAATTTATAAAATTTCTTTTTTATTAATTAAATTAAATATTAAGTAACATTGAACATCGAATTATTATTTGAAATACCGTATATTCTCTTTTTATAATAAAACAATTAAAGAAAAACATATCAATGTCTTTCGTAATTTTTTATTTATTTTGAATTTTGGGCTGAAAACAAGTTTTAAGGGGGATTCAAGGGTGCTGGTTACGAATCTTAACTCGGTTTGCCAATTCCGAACCCTGGACCTGAATTAAAACAAAAAAATTTCCCAAGGATTTTTTTTTCTGGGGTAAAAGCTTCTAAAGAAGGTTTTAAATTCCCATTCAAAAACAACAAAAGAAGAAAATTAAAATAATTAGATTTATTGTAAATAAAACCCCTCAAAAAAATAATATTATCATTTCATTTGAGAGATTATGGTTTTTTATTGTTTTTCTATATTTTTTTGTTAAAAAAACTTACGCAAACCCCACTTTCGAAGCCTTCATCTTTTGAAAAATGATAGAAGAATTTAAATGAATATAATTGCAATTTGAATTTTAATAAAAAATCTAATTAAATGAAGAATTAAAAAAATATTTATAGATAAAAAATAAAACATAAAGCACTACCTTCTCTAATACTTAGGGTTTTACATAGTTTTTCAACAAAAATTTTTTCATGAAAATTTATTTTGATATTGTCTATTTTGTTTGAAGGCTGATTTCAAGAAAATAAAAATAGATATCTAAGCAGAGAAAAAATGAGTAAATAAGCAAGGTTAGGACTATAAAAATTATATGAAAAATTTTAATACCTAATAAATGAATTATTGGAGGGCCGAGTCTAAAAATGGTCTCCAAAAACGGCATTTTTTGGAACCACCGATAACAAATTTTTTGTAAATGCATTAAAAAACACTGATTTGTATAATCATGGGTAATCAGACACACTTAGTCTGAATATGGCCTTAGATTTGAGCTGTGGTTTTTCAATGAGCCTGTACAGCTAGAACTTCATCCATGAACTTGAAGCGGTACAAGCTCTGGTTGAATACATGGAAAGATTAAGGCCTTACTTTAAAAAAGAATTAAAATATAAATTGTTTTATTTAAATAAATTAAAAAATTTGTTACAAAAATATAAATAAAATGTAATTTAAAATGAAGGCAAATGAAAAACATTCTCATAAAACAAATTAAAATTTTGTAAAATTAAAAGAAAAAATAAAACCCAAAATAATGATGTAAAAATAAAACTAAAGAATAATATTTTCTCAAAATAAAATTTACTGGAAAATTTTCTGTTTTATTTTAAATATTCACTTAAATATTCATTAAAATTAACTTGGCAGAAGTTAAAAGCCAATTATTTCAGAACTTTGATAAACAAATTATATTTTCATTTCAGCATAAAACACATTGGATTAAAAGATGAACGAATAAGTAAAAGATAATATAATTAATTTTATTTTTTACTAATATTGTAAAAGGAAAATTTATTCTTTTTGATGAAAGTAAAAATTATACTAAATGAAAGTAATTTTTAAATTATTAATAAAGTAACAATTTTTGTTAGATTTATATTAATATGGAAAAAATGAATGATGTTGAAATTATTATTTAGCATAATTATATGTTTCTTAAAAACTAAAAGTAATTTTAAATTAGAACAAAAAAACAATTAAGCTTTTGAAATAATTAAAAATTATTGTCAAGAAATAATAATAATAAAAATTTATTAGTAAATAAGTTAATGGGAATTAATGAAGTGAATAATTAAAACAAAGAGTAAAATAAATAAAAAATTAATTTTTAAGAATTTTCTAGTAAAAAGGAATGTTTCAATAAAGAGTTAAGATAATATTAATCTAAAAACTAGCACAAATAAATTTGTACCAAGATTTTAACTCATTGTCATAATTACGATAAATTCAAGAATAAAGCTAGGGGACGAACCAAACTCGAATTTTGCAGAAGTTGGACTTTAAAAATTTAAAAGACTTATAAAAAAATAAATAATACAAGATAAAAAAGTGTGAAATTAATTATTTAAAAATAATAAGAGTTTAAACAAAACATATAATTAATTTATTTTAATTATTTAAAATTAATGAAATAAAGTAAATAAATAAAATTACAATTGGTAGATATATTATGAAATAAAAAAGTTAAATAAATAATTTTTTCGATATTTAACAATAATTTAAAAAGCTATTAATTACAACAATGGACTAAAATAAAAACCAAAAATGAAGCCATTCACATAAAAATAGAGAACTCCCCATGAATTAGCCCTCTAAAAAAATAATAAATAACTTTAAGTATTATCCTTATTTAATATTTATAAATTCCACAATTTTAACATAAAATTTAATTTAGCAGACTTTAAAATAATTTTCATTTACTATTGAAAACTTTTAATTGCACAGTCATGTCATATGTTTATGCAGTAAGATATTTTTCAAAGAACAATATCAATAACTTTTTTTAAAACCAATCAAAAATTTAGCTTCTTTACCAAATTTTGTTGCATTTTGTCTCCGCTTTCTAATAATTACATTTACTAGAAAAAAATTTACTAAACTAAATTCCCTATTTAAAATTAAATAATTAAAAAAAGATTTGAAATTTTTAATTTAAATCCTTTCAGAAAAAAATAAATGCTTATTTAAATTTAATCTCAACAATAAAATATGTTAATTTTCGAAAATTACTAATAAAATGGCTCTATTCCATTGATGAAAATTCCGTTTCTATTAAACTAAAGCAATAATGAAAAAATAAAGTTTACATTTATTTATTTTTTTATAAATTTTTATTAAATAAAAATATATTAAATGTACGAAGCAAAAAGTCGCAAAGTACAGACGACGTTTATACATTTTCATCAAATTGTATAAAAAACAATTCTTTATAATTAATTAAAAACTGTACTTATTAAAAATCTAAAAAGACTATTGATTGGAGAACAATAAATTTAATTCAAATCTAAAATTAATTTATAAACATTATTTATAATATAATAAATATAAACAAAATATAGCATATTAACGCAACGCTCCAATAGTCAGTCATAAATATTTCTAAGTTGAAAAAAATAAAATAATGAATATTATTTTATTTCATTAATAAAATTAGAGAATATGTTTTATAATAATTTCGCCATTTTTACAGTTGGTTGATTACAAATAAAATAAAAAACTAAATTAAATCTAAAATGACATATGCCCAATGATAAATAATTTGTTGCTTTTTTTTAACTAAATTTTCTGTTTGAAATTTAATACTTATTCAATTTTTTTCGGTCAAATAACACCATGTTGTTTAATTTTGACCTTATATGATATTTATATGCATATTACATTCAATATAATTAATTTAAATCAAAAACAAAATACTGACTCATAAATAAAAAATAATTTATTTAAATTCAATATACTTCATTAATAAAAAGAATAATTTTTAATAATTTTATTATCGTAAAAAATTCATGAAAACTGCCAATGAAATCATAGTAAAAATTTAAAAACAAATAATTTTCTCCTGATTAATAAAATCCTAATGAAATTTGTTCAAAAAGAGAACTTTACACTGAAAAATGACCTTGAAAATTAAATAAAAATTTTTTTTCCCTTTTGCGTCATGAGATTAAAGAGTAAAAAGAGATAATTAATACTAAATAAACTAATTATACAATTAATAAATAAAAGAAAAGAATGAAGTAAATGATTATTAAATTAAGCATATTTATAAAATAATCATTAAAGCAAATCAGAATTCATTCGATATTTTGTATATAAATTAAAACTATTAATTACTAAAGAAAATTAAAATAATTGCTATAAAGTAAAATAAATGATTTAATAGAATAAAATAAATTTTGCAGAAAATTTTTTAATTTTTGTAACTCATTTTTTCTAAAAAAATTCTGATCGGAATTTATATTTACTTGGATCGGAAATAAATTAATTATTTATATGGAAAGTCGATTATTTTATTTTGCATTTTCAAATATTCGCATGTTTATATTGTTACTGTCAAACTTAAAATAAGCAGCTGATTTCATGATGGCTTTCATAAATTTCAATTTGAAGTCATTATAAATGTTTTGGATTAAAGATATTATACAAAAAAAATAGTATTTGACGAAATAATAAAACTTGAACAGTACAAAACTCAACATATGCAACCAGACTAGAACAAAAATTTTCACGAAATATATTAAATTATTCCTTGTATAAATATTAACCAATTATTTAATCTGTTATATGTAAATACAATAATATTTCATATAAATTGGAATTATAAATAAATGAGCTGAAGGCATTAATAAATTCAGCCAATTTTTTTTTATCTGCTTAAAAGTTTTATTTTTAAATTCAATTAAAATATTTGGAAATTTTATTGTTAATGAAATAAATATATTTTTAAAATGATAAAAAAGTGTAAGAGAAAGTACCATGTTATTTAATTTTGACTCTAAATATATTTATATGCATAATACATTCAATGTAATTTCCACTTCTCATCGAACTAGTATATTTTGCATGAGACTAAGATAAAATGTATTGAAAAATTTGACACAGTAAATGAACATTCATTTAATTGAAATCCTAATGCAAAAACCAAAAGAAAAATAATGAAAGTCAATAATTAATAAAATATTATAAAAATTGATAATAAAATCCAAGATTAATTTAAATTTTCTCTTTATAAATTTTATTAAATATAAAAAAGAAAAATGTATGTTATAGAAAACTTAATGAGGTCAAATGAATTTTATGAGTCCAATAATTAAACTAGCTGGTTTTTTATAGAATAACTTTGTTCATGTTCCAAAAAACTTTTCTTTTAGGTATCTTTACTTTTGAATGAAAATAAAAATTAAATACAAATTAATTAAATAAATGGGCTAAATAAAATAATGAATATAAATTAAAAAATATATTTTTAATCTTTTAATTTAAATGGTCTTTAAATTTTTATTATTTATTTCTTTTTATCAAAAAATCATAAAAAATATTTATATACCAAATATAAGAGAATTTGACATAAAATGATAAATTTACATTAGAATAGATAATTAAAAATTAAAAAATAGGAACAAAAAAATATAAAAACAAAATATATAAACATAAATGAAAAGTTATAAACGATTAATATTTAACTAAATCATTTTTTGAACTTTTGAATAATTAGATAAAAGATATTTAATAAATAATTTGAAAATACATAGTTAAATTACATTTGATGAATCAATAATGTAAATATATCTTAATGTTTTTCAAAAAATTATATCACTTCAAAACAGAAGAGCACAACAACGGATCATTTGTATGCTTTAAAGATTTAATTTATTTAAATATTATAAATCTTATATAATACTAATATAATTTTTAATATTTTATGTTCAATAATTTAAACGAATATTTGTATTACTAATATTAATGTATTTTTGTGTTATATGATTTAATTTTATTATAATTATGGCATTTTGTTTGTGTGCATGTCTGTTTTTGTCTCCCCTTTTATCTTATTGATTTGTAACTGACTTATCCCCTTCCCTCATTCATTCAGTTCAGTTGTTGTTGGTTGGTCTCCTTTTTTTGGTGTGTTTGTCTGCTGTAATTATTTGGTTGGCTTTGGATTAATTTTAGTGTTGTGCTTTTATTTGAATTAAAGTGTGGAGAAATTGTGGATTGAGTTAGTGTTAATCGGTAGAAAGCTGTGTTTTTTTATTACGTGGCGCTCCTGGCTTCTGGGACAACTCACTGCCATTGATTAAAGACCGGGAATAAAGCCGCAGACGGTTTTGCAGGTTGCTCAAAGACTGAGACTGCAGATAACAGAAAAGTTTTGCCGAGATTTGTCGAAGTTGCTCAAAGACTGAGGATAACTTCGCCATTTGACTGATTTGCTCAAAGACTGAGAAGCGAATTTGTTGAAATTGCAGACATTGTTGGATTTGAATAGAACCAAGACGGTTACCGAAAATGCCTGCGGATGCATTCGTTTTTGAGTTCGAATTCGCCTTTGAAGGTCGAATTGTGAGACAACCGAGGGATCAGCGAAATTTTGGATGAACGAGAAATTCGATGCCGATTATTGGCAGTGAGTGCCAACAACAACAATTTGATCAGGCATACGGAAGAGGAGAATAGACGTAGAGAGGTGGAACGACCATTACAATCAAATAATTTCCAGCAAGATTTTGGATTGAGAAATCCTAACACCACTGCATTTGATCAGATGTACCCTCCCGTTCATGAATCGGCACCTCCACTGGATTTTGATCGAACTGAAGGACAAATGCAGTACACACAACCGCGGGTCGACAACAACCCAGACCCGATTTTCCTGCGGCAAATTGCGGTCCATTCGCAATTAACCGCAAGACATATCACAGCAAATCCCCAACATCATTTAACTATGTTGGAGAATGAAACTTCTCAAGGCCAAATTCGGGAAAATCAAAAAAATGCTCGAGTTTTGGCCCAAGTAATCAAAAGCCTGGACAATTTCTCCTATTCGATGACATTGAATTCTTTGCCGGAATTGGAAGGAAATTCAGGCTCAGATAAAGTGAGAGCATTTTTCCGACGTTTCGATGTCGCCACTGAGGAATGGCCTGAAGCTAAACGGATAAACGCACTTCGATCGAAGTGTTCGGGACGCGCTGAGCGGGCACTTAATGTTGCCGTCGCAAAAAATCCATTTCAGTACGAATTCATTAAACGTGCATTGATTCATCAACTTGAGTCGACAGATGCTCGATATATGTCAGCTTTTGATGAATTAATGAATGGCGTTTTCCGCCGGAACAACGAAGCCATTGATGATTTGGCCGACCGAATTTCTTCACTGGTTCGAAAGGCATATCCGGCACTTCCAGAGCATCTTTATGACGATTATTCAATTCGGCATTTTATCAGAGCGCTTCAAAACCCGGAATTAGCGCTGGCACTCGAAATGGCACGTCAAACATCAATGGTTTTTGATGAGTTTGTGGCATTAGCGGCAAGAGCTGAGTCCACTCAAAAAGCATCGTGTCGTGCGGTGCAAAGGCAGAATAATATGCAGATTTTTCAAAGTCAGTACAGACAATCACACTGCAACGACCGGCAGATGCAGCAGCCTTTTCGCCATACAAGCTTTGCTCAAAAGAATTTCACAAATTCCGACCGAGTTTGTTGTTACAATTGTAACCAGTTTGGCCATTTTATGAGACAATGCCCTCATCCTCAGCGAAGTCGCGTTGAAACCGGCACTCAGAATAGCAACAGCTCAGTACCGCAGAAACAGTCACCGTTTTTTAATTTCGTTCGTCAAAATTCTTTGGGGGAACAGCAGGAAAGGGCACCTCAAAATCTTTTTGTTGGTGGCGTTTTGATAAGCCCTGCAGAGATGGAAAATTTGTCTGAAAAGGATGGAAACGAAAATTTTGTCCAATCGGCAGAAGCAATAAAATTTGAGAGTAAAAATACGGCAATTTTTCCAAATTCGAGCGCCAAAAGCAAAGTGAAAATTAAAAGAACGCCAGAATTCTCAGAAAAAGAAAAATTTTCTGAAACCAAAAGGAGGTGTTGGACAAATTCTGATCGAAAGCGGAAGAAAGTTGAAAAGAAACCATCAAACACTGCGACCCAATTAAAGAACCGAATTTTAAGTAATTCTGGTGAGAAAGGGCACAAAAAGTTCGGCCCAAAAGGACAGGTGGGAAAGAAGCTCGAAGCGCAAAATGGCGGTGGTGGCAAATTTGGAAAAAGCGGAAGGATTTTTTCCAAGGGCAAAAATCCCAATGTTCAATTAGGGACAATTGAAATTTTGGAAGGTGGGGAGGAGTTGAAGAGAAAAAGGATGAATTTGGCCAGAAATGATCAGCGAGAAAAAGTCAGACTAAATGTCTCAAGTGGCAGATCTCAATCGAATTTTGGTAAAAATGTGAAAACCTTTTTGAATTCTTTTCGACAAAGAAGTGGTTTTGGGACAATTAGAGCGGAGGCTGATCATTGGATGATTCTTAGAAAAGTGCCATTTGATCGGGGTTGGGTCGAGTTGACCGCCTCGTGTCCGGGACCGACTTCACATTCTGCTGGTGATCGACCATTATTGCGCGGACTTCGATGCAATGGCAGCGGCCGGGGATGTGTTATATGATTTAATTTTATTATAATTATGGCATTTTGTTTGTGTGCATGTCTGTTTTTGTCTCCCCTTTTATCTTATTGATTTGTAACTGACTTATCCCCTTCCCTCATTCATTCAGTTCAGTTGTTGTTGGTTGGTCTCCTTTTTTGGTGTGTTTGTCTGCTGTAATTATTTGGTTGGCTTTGGATTAATTTTATTGTGTTGTGCTTTTATTTGAATTAAAGTGTGGAGAAATTGTGGATTGAGTTAGTGTTAATCGGTAGAAAGCTGTGTTTTTTATTACGTTTTTACAGAAAATAATGCAAAATAATTCGAAATCAAAAGATGGTGTGGCAGATTTGTGAATTCGTTTGTGACTGAGTGCTCAGTTCAGAGCTAAAAATTAAAAAATGTCGGGGGCGATTTTCATAAAAAGTCGAAAAAAGGATAAAAGATAAAGCTCAAGAATAAAAAAACAGAAAATGTAAGCGTTTGAAAAGAAGCTTTAAAATTCATATTTAAACCATAAGAGCAAAAGAGAAAATGAGATTTTACTTTTTGAATAAATTTCTTTTAAACCTATTATTATTAATTAATTTCATTTTTATTATTTGCCATAGGGTTTGTCAGAAAAGATTTCAATTCTTTTATTACAGTTAAATGCGTTACAAAAATAAAACGCTTTTGTATTACATTCATCTAATGTCTGTGGTAGTATACCCCCTTATTGTTTTGCAAAGCCTTAAAGCCTCTCTATAACACAGCCTGGATACGGTCACGTGCCTTACAAATTAAAAGAACAAGCTATAACATTCTTTCACACCGTCTCATTTAAGACTTTCAATATGGTATAGACATTAATTTATAAAAACAGAAAATGTAAGCGTTTGAAAAGAAGCTTTAAAATTCATATTTAAACCCTAAGAGCAACAGAGAAAATGAGATTTTACTTTTTGAATAAATTTCTTTTAAACCTATTATTATTAATTAATTTCATTTTATTATTTGCCTTAGGGTTTGTCAGAAAAGATTTCAATTCTTTTATTATAGTTAAATGCGTTACAAAAATAAAACGCTTTTGTATTACATTCATCTAATGTCTGTGGTAGTATACCCCCTTATTGTTTTGCAAAGCCTTAAAGCCTCTCTATAACACAGCCTGGATACGGTCACGTGCCTTACAAATTAAAAGAACAAGCTATAACATTCTTTCACACCGTCTCATTTAAGACTTTCAATATGGTATAGACATTAATTTATAAAAACAGAAAATGTAAGCGTTTGAAAAGAAGCTTTAAAATTCATATTTAAACCATAAGAGCAAAAGAGAAAATTAGATTTTACTTTTTGAATAAATTTCTTTTAAACCTATTATTATTAATTAATTTCATTTTTATTATTTGCCATAGGGTTTGTCAGAAAAGATTTCAATTCTTTTATTACAGTTAAATGCGTTACAAAAATAAAACGCTTTTGTATTACATTCATCTAATGTCTGTGGTAGTATACCCCCTTATTGTTTTGCAAAGCCTTAAAGCCTCTCTATAACACAGCCTGGATACGGTCACGTGCCTTACAAATTAAAAGAACAAGCTATAACATTCTTTCACACCGTCTCATTTAAGACTTTCAATATGGTATAGACATTAATTTATAAAAACAGAAAATGTAAGCGTTTGAAAAGAAGCTTTAAAATTCATATTTAAACCATAAGAGCAAAAGAGAAAATGAGATTTTACTTTTTGAATAAATTTCTTTTAAACCTATTATTATTAATTAATTTCATTTTTATTATTTGCCATAGGGTTTGTCAGAAAAGATTTCAATTCTTTTATTACAGTTAAATGCGTTACAAAAATAAAACGCTTTTGTATTACATTCATCTAATGTCTGTGGTAGTATACCCCCTTATTGTTTTGCAAAGCCTTAAAGCCTCTCTATAACACAGCCTGGATACGGTCACGTGCCTTACAAATTAAAAGAACAAGCTATAACATTCTTTCACACCGTCTCATTTAAGACTTTCAATATGGTATAGACATTAATTTATAAAAACAGAAAATGTAAGCGTTTGAAAAGAAGCTTTAAAATTCATATTTAAACCATAAGAGCAAAAGAGAAAATGAGATTTTACTTTTTGAATAAATTTCTTTTAAACCTATTATTATTAATTAATTTCATTTTTATTATTTGCCATAAGGGTTTGTCAGAAAAGATTTAAATTCTTTTATTACAGTTAAATGCGTTACAAAAATAAAACGCTTTTGTATTACATTCATCTAATGTCTGTGGTAGTATACCCCCTTATTGTTTTGCAAAGCCTTAAAGCCTCTCTATAACACAGCCTGGATACGGTCACGTGCCTTACAAATTAAAAGAACAAGCTATAACATTCTTTCACACCGTCTCATTTAAGACTTTCAATATGGTATAGACATTAATTTATAAAAACAGAAAATGTAAGCGTTTGAAAAGAAGCTTTAAAATTCATATTTAAACCCTAAGAGCAACAGAGAAAATGAGATTTTACTTTTTGAATAAATTTCTTTTAAACCTATTATTATTAATTAATTTCATTTTTATTATTTGCCTTAGGGTTTGTCAGAAAAGATTTCAATTCTTTTATTATAGTTAAATGCGTTACAAAAATAAAACGCTTTTGTATTACATTCATCTAATGTCTGTGGTAGTATACCCCCTTATTGTTTTGCAAAGCCTTAAAGCCTCTCTATAACACAGCCTGGATACGGTCACGTGCCTTACAAATTAAAAGAACAAGCTATAACATTCTTTCACACCGTCTCATTTAAGACTTTCAATATGGTATAGACATTAATTTATAAAAACAGAAAATGTAAGCGTTTGAAAAGAAGCTTTAAAATTCATATTTAAACCATAAGAGCAAAAGAGAAAATTAGATTTTACTTTTTGAATAAATTTCTTTTAAACCTATTATTATTAATTAATTTCATTTTTATTATTTGCCATAGGGTTTGTCAGAAAAGATTTCAATTCTTTTATTACAGTTAAATGCGTTACAAAAATAAAACGCTTTTGTATTACATTCATCTAATGTCTGTGGTAGTATACCCCCTTATTGTTTTGCAAAGCCTTAAAGCCTCTCTATAACACAGCCTGGATACGGTCACGTGCCTTACAAATTAAAAGAACAAGCTATAACATTCTTTCACACCGTCTCATTTAAGACTTTCAATATGGTATAGACATTAATTTATAAAAACAGAAAATGTAAGCGTTTGAAAAGAAGCTTTAAAATTCATATTTAAACCATAAGAGCAAAAGAGAAAATGAGATTTTACTTTTTGAATAAATTTCTTTTAAACCTATTATTATTAATTAATTTCATTTTTATTATTTGCCATAGGGTTTGTCAGAAAAGATTTCAATTCTTTTATTACAGTTAAATGCGTTACAAAAATAAAACGCTTTTGTATTACATTCATCTAATGTCTGTGGTAGTATACCCCCTTATTGTTTTGCAAAGCCTTAAAGCCTCTCTATAACACAGCCTGGATACGGTCACGTGCCTTACAAATTAAAAGAACAAGCTATAACATTCTTTCACACCGTCTCATTTAAGACTTTCAATATGGTATAGACATTAATTTATAAAAACAGAAAATGTAAGCGTTTGAAAAGAAGCTTTAAAATTCATATTTAAACCCTAAGAGCAACAGAGAAAATGAGATTTTACTTTTTGAATAAATTTCTTTTAAACCTATTATTATTAATTAATTTCATTTTTATTATTTGCCTTAGGGTTTGTCAGAAAAGATTTCAATTCTTTTATTATAGTTAAATGCGTTACAAAAATAAAACGCTTTTGTATTACATTCATCTAATGTCTGTGGTAGTATACCCCCTTATTGTTTTGCAAAGCCTTAAAGCCTCTCTATAACACAGCCTGGATACGGTCACGTGCCTTACAAATTAAAAGAACAAGCTATAACATTCTTTCACACCGTCTCATTTAAGACTTTCAATATGGTATAGACATTAATTTATAAAAACAGAAAATGTAAGCGTTTGAAAAGAAGCTTTAAAATTCATATTTAAACCATAAGAGCAAAAGAGAAAATTAGATTTTACTTTTTGAATAAATTTCTTTTAAACCTATTATTATTAATTAATTTCATTTTTATTATTTGCCATAGGGTTTGTCAGAAAATATTTCAATTCTTTTATTACAGTTAAATGCGTTACAAAAATAAAACGCTTTTGTATTACATTCATCTAATGTCTGTGGTAGTATACCCCCTTATTGTTTTGCAAAGCCTTAAAGCCTCTCTATAACACAGCCTGGATACGGTCACGTGCCTTACAAATTAAAAGAACAAGCTATACCATTCTTTCACACCGTCTCATTTAAGACTTTCAATATGGTATAGACATTAATTTATAAAAACAGAAAATGTAAGCGTTTGAAAAGAAGCTTTAAAATTCATATTTAAACCATAAGAGCAACAGAGAAAAGGAGATTTTACTTTTTGAATAAATTTCTTTTAAACCTATTATTATTAATTAATTTCATTTTTATTATTTGCCATAGGGTTTGTCAGAAAAGATTTCAATTCTTTTATTACAGTTAAATGCGTTACAAAAATAAAACGCTTTTGTATTACATTCATCTAATGTCTGTGGTAGTATACCCCCTTATTGTTTTGCAAAGCCTTAAAGCCTCTCTATAACACAGCCTGGATACGGTCACGTGCCTTACAAATTAAAAGAACAAGCTATAACATTCTTTCACACCGTCTCATTTAAGACTTTCAATATGGTATAGACATTAATTTATAAAAACAGAAAATGTAAGCGTTTGAAAAGAAGCTTTAAAATTCATATTTAAACCATAAGAGCAAAAGAGAAAATGAGATTTTACTTTTTGAATAAATTTCTTTTAAACCTATTATTATTAATTAATTTCATTTTTATTATTTGCCATAAGGGTTTGTCAGAAAAGATTTAAATTCTTTTATTACAGTTAAATGCGTTACAAAAATAAAACGCTTTTGTATTACATTCATCTAATGTCTGTGGTAGTATACCCCCTTATTGTTTTGCAAAGCCTTAAAGCCTCTCTATAACACAGCCTGGATACGGTCACGTGCCTTACAAATTAAAAGAACAAGCTGTAACATTCTTTCACACCGTCTCATTTAAGACTTTCAATATGGTATAGACATTAATTTATAAAAACAGAAAAGGTAAGCGTTTGAAAAGAAGCTTTAAAATTCATATTTAAACCATAAGAGCAAAAGAGAAAATGAGATTTTACTTTTTGAATAAATTTCTTTTAAACCTATTATTATTAATTAATTTCATTTTTATTATTTGCCATAAGGGTTTGTCAGAAAAGATTTCAATTCTTTTATTACAGTTAAATGCGTTACAAAAATAAAACGCTTTTGTATTACATTCATCTAATGTCTGTGGTAGTATACCCCCTTATTGTTTTGCAAAGCCTTAAAGCCTCTCTATAACACAGCCTGGATACGGTCACGTGCCTTACAAATTAAAAGAACAAGCTATAACATTCTTTCACACCGTCTCATTTAAGACTTTCAATATGGTATAGACATTAATTTATAAAAACAGAAAAGGTAAGCGTTTGAAAAGAAGCTTTAAAATTCATATTTAAACCATAAGAGCAAAAGAGAAAAGGAGATTTTACTTTTTGAATAAATTTCTTTTAAACCTATTATTATTAATTAATTTCATTTTTATTATTTGCCATAGGGTTTGTCAGAAAAGATTTCAATTCTTTTATTACAGTTAAATGCGTTACAAAAATAAAACGCTTTTGTATTACATTCATCTAATGTCTGTGGTAGTATACCCCCTTATTGTTTTGCAAAGCCTTAAAGCCTCTCTATAACACAGCCTGGATACGGTCACGTGCCTTACAAATTAAAAGAACAAGCTATACCATTCTTTCACACCGTCTCATTTAAGACTTTCAATATGGTATAGACATTAATTTATAAAAACAGAAAATGTAAGCGTTTGAAAAGAAGCTTTAAAATTCATATTTAAACCATAAGAGCAACAGAGAAAATGAGATTTTACTTTTTGAATAAATTTCTTTTAAACCTATTATTATTAATTAATTTCATTTTTATTATTTGCCTTAGGGTTTGTCAGAAAAGATTTCAATTCTTTTATTACAGTTAAATGCGTTACAAAAATAAAACGCTTTTGTATTACATTCATCTAATGTCTGTGGTAGTATACCCCCTTATTGTTTTGCAAAGCCTTAAAGCCTCTCTATAACACAGCCTGGATACGGTCACGTGCCTTACAAATTAAAAGAACAAGCTATAACATTCTTTCACACCGTCTCATTTAAGACTTTCAATATGGTATAGACATTAATTTATAAAAACAGAAAATGTAAGCGTTTGAAAAGAAGCTTTAAAATTCATATAAATTTCTTTTAAACCTATTATTATTAATTAATTTCATTTTTATTATTTGCCATAGGGTTTGTCAGAAAAGATTTCAATTCTTTTATTACAGTTAAAAGCGTTCACGCTTTCGTAAAACCCAGAAAATGTCGGGGCGCAACCCTACTCTGAACAATTGAGTTGACGCATAGTGCTGCGGGACCACTATAAGTGCAAAAGTGGGGAAAAATGGCATTTTATGCACATTTTTAATTCGTGTTTAATTTGTCAAAAATGGCACTCCAAGGCTTGATTGGAAATTTTGCCGCATGAGTCAAAGGAAATAACCACTAATTTGCATAATTTAAAAGTAAAACATTCAAAATTAAAATTATTGGATTATTTTGAATAAAATCAGACAAAACTCACAATGTTTGAGGACTCGACATTTATCATTGTTCTTCCCGCCATTAGTGATTAGTGAAAGTATTATTATGAAATTAATGCATTTGAGCATTTTTTCGTAAATTCCGCCGAAGAGTAATAAAATTAAAAAATAATATCATAAATTTCTTAAAAAAACCTAATTAATTTTCTTAGAATAATGGATCGATATTTCGGAATTGAATGATTTTAAATTATTTACCATTTATTTTAAAATACATTTTTTTAATTAAAGGAAAAAACAACTAAATTAAAAAAGAAGTTAACAGATAATAGTTTGGGTTTTATACATAAAAAATAATACCAATAAATTTCAACTTTTGAATATTAGAATTATCAATTTTTTTTCTCTATCGAATTGTTTGAATTAATATCGAAAATGATAATTGTTTAAACTATGTATTTCCCTATTCAAGATTTATACTTATTATTTTGTATAGTAATTTTAGTTAGTTAATTTATTTTTTGCCTTAGCTTTATTTTTTCATTATTATTGCTTTTTATTTTTTGAAATTATTATTTTTTGTTGCCAGCAGTAAAAAAGTTTGGTAATTTATTTAAAAAATTTTGGGGTTCATTTAATTTATCTAATTATTTAAATTCTACATTCATTCTAAGCAATAAGGTGACAATCGTTTTATTGTTTTAGTTAAATTTAAATTGAGCATATTTTAATATAGTAATAAATGTTGCTTTTCTTTTCTCATCACTAATTTTGAATTTACAAAAATAATTTTATTTCTATATTGATTTGATTCTATAGTTTTTTAGCCTTACTTGAAACAAGAAATTTTTTTTATTTAAAATTTTCTTATAAATTCAATTTTTTAGAAAATAAAAATTATTTCATACCACATTTCTAATGATTTGGAAAATATTTCGACGGTAAGTAAACATATTTAAATGTATGTTGCTCTTTTTTTGAAATTAGTATTTTTAGTATGAAATGAACTTCATATTTTTTAATTTTAAAATAAAAGACCAGATTGAAAGATTTTAGGATAACACTAAAATACATTAAATAATTTAATTCAAAATTAATCTTTTTTGTAAAAATTTTTTTTCTAGGAATTGCTTGGAACAAACATTCTTAATAGAAATTAATGCCAAATAAAATTTTAAATTTTAAAAATATATTTTAGCAATAATTTTAACAATTCCGGGCTTTTCACCTTAAGATTTAGAAAAATATATTAAAAAAAATTTCATAAATTATTTTTCGAAAAGTACAAAAAAAAAGTATGCAAAAGAACTAGTAAATATTTTTAAAAAAATATTCGCTAAATTAAATAATTTAAAAATTTCAAACAAAAATATTCGCTAAATTAAATAAATTAAATGAATATATAATTAAATTATTGTTATCGACGTAAAAAATTCGGAGGTTAATCACTAAAGAAACATAACGATAATTATTATTTTATAACCATAATCATATAAATAATAATTAATCTGAACTATGAGTATTTTTAATTACAAAATTATTTGCATTAATTTATTTCACTAAATCATTATTAGCCTTTTATAAAATATAGGAAATCGGTTTATTTCGGTTTTCGGTTTTTTGAATTTGTTTATTTTATTTTTAATATATGTTTTTGATCCATGGGCCAACTGATCGCCAGTGACTGAATTCGTCTTTTTGCTTGCAGTTAAGGACCCGTAATTTTTTTCAAATACCCGAATCAAAAAGGGGAACCTCCCATTTAGGCGCAAACACTTCCGGCACCGTTGCTAATAACTTTTATCATTATTAACAAAAATAAATATTTTGGTATCATTCGATAGCTTTTAATGTTTTTGCTATTTATTAGCAGATTTTGTCTAAAAATACCAAATTTTGAGATTTTGTGCTATTTTTAAAAAGATAGGTTTTGGGGGACCGGGGGTGCCGATAGGCAAATAAATGTTTTAATAAAATAAAATAGAGAAACTTGAAGAGAATAAATTTTGTAGAAAAATTTTTAACTTTTGTAATTTATTTTAGGGAAAAAATCTGATTGGAATTTATTCCATTTGAAACCAAAAATAAATTAATTAATTTTTATGAATAGTCGATTGTTTTATGTTGCTTTTTTAAATAATCGCAAGTTAATTTTGAAAAAAATTTACGAAAAAACATATAAATAATAATAAAGCTTTATCTACTTGGTAATATATAAGTTTATGTTTGTATTAATATTTAAAATAAAAGTGCTTCTAAAATAAATATTAAGAGGCAAGAACAATTATATGCTCGAGTTTGAGTTGGAATAAAGACAGACGGAAAAAATTCTTCAATTTTAGCAGAAAAAAATTAAATCATTCTTCATAAAGGTGAAATTAATTATTTTGATAAAGGAAATTTTTAATAATTTTGGAATTATTATAAACATTTATAATTTACACACAGATTAATATAAATAAAATCCAAAAACAAGCAAAAATCCAACAAAATATTTTAAATTCCTCTTTAATTATTAAACGACAAAAAAAATTACGAAAAATGACCAAATATTTTGTTAAAAATCAAGCTTTAAAAAAATAAATAAACAAAATTATTTTCTGGAAAATGAATAAAATGTCTAACTGATCTATGTGACAAGGAAATTTTTAAAATTTTGAAAACATTAATTATTTAAAAAATTTTGCAAAAAAAAATATTTTTAATGGAATGTTACCTATTCAAATAAATTTGAGTTTAACTCAGTCAAATAAAAATCGAAAATAAATTTATATTTTAAAATATTTACTTTTTTAGAATAAAAAAAGAGCATAAAAGCTCAAATAAAGGAAATACAAAATGAGAATAGAAGAAGAGCATATTTTAATAAAGAAGAATAGAACTTATTCATTCTAATAATACGCATTTTTAAACAATAATAGCTGAAAAAAATTAACTGCCAATAAAAAGCACATTAAATTTTTAAACAATTAAAACAATTTTAAAATGCCGGCTACGCGAAGCCAAGTTATCTTTTCGGATCGATCTGATTTAGCAAGTTTTTTTAAGAGACAAATATGATAAAACTTACCAAACACTAAATAAAAAAAAGTTTATAAAAAAATGTTCAAAAATTTTTACTGGCAAAAAAATAAAATAAATTTTTAAATTTTTTATAAATTTCAAAATATAATAAATATTTTAATAAATTTTTTTGTGTTACTCAATAATCCATTTTATGATAGTATAATTTACAATAAACGGAATATTATTTTACTTAAATTTTTGGAAAATAATAAGAATAACATAATGTAAATAATTAAATTTTAATTATTTAATTCAACTATATTAAATAATTAGTTTATAAATGTTAGTCCGTATAGTACTGTAAGGCGCTATTGGCTCAACCAATCAGAGGGAGGGACTGCCCCTTCCAATCACTCCCTCACACGGCCTCTTTCTCGCATAACATTTCAAAATTTTTAGCCCAATGGGATTTTTTATGGAATTCAGGGTTCTACTCCTGAAAATTTCTGACTTCCGCATTAAAATATATATTAAAAAATTTCTTGGTCTATGAATTGGAGGGATATCCTTACGGGACGCAATTTGGGAAATATTTTTTGGGCATTAATTTTCTAATTAATAATTGTTTATATTACACTAAAACCAAATAACATAGCGAACAGAATCTGCTCTTTCAGATGTTTTTGACTGCTATTAAAAATTATTTTTATTTCACAAGATTTCGGGCGATTTTCGGAATTGGTCAAATTTCAGAGATAAAGAACTTCAGAACCGATTTCCATATCAGGCGATGAGAAAAAGAGAAATGAATTGTTGCAGAAAAATTATTTGTATAAAAGTATTTATAAATTGTATAAAAAAGTATATTCATGAAAACTAAAATAAAAAAAATCATAGTGATGTTTTACGGAAATTATAAAATATATGTTATTTCAAACAACTTTAAATAATAAGGCATTATTACAATAAATCTATCAAATAAAACTTGAGAAGCGATCTTCGTACCGTGAGATTAAAAGGCAAAACAAGAAAATAGATAAGAAATAAATTAATTTTACAATTAATTAAATAAAAGAACTAAAATAAATAAATAATTATTCATATCATATTCATAAACTTTTTACATTTTTATCTAAATTAAAACTATTAATTATAAAAAAATTAAAAATAATTACTATAAGTAAAAATAAATGATGCAATAAAATAAAATAAAGACACTAGAAGAGAATAAATTTTTGCAGAAAAATTTCGATTTTTGTAACTTAATTTTACATAAAAAAAATTCTGATCGGAATTTATATTTCATTTGGGATCGGAACAAACTAATTTATTTTTATGAAAATTCATTTATTTATGTTGCTTTTCAAAAATAATCGAATAATTTCTTTTGTGTATTTATATATTTTTTAATTTTGGCCCCTCTTTAAAAAAATCAAATTAATTAGATCGTTATTTTAAAAACTCAAATAAAAACAAACACCAGAAAGATATCTTTTAGGAAATTTTTAAAATTTTGAAAACATTAATTATTTAAAAAATTTTGCAAAAAAAAATATTTATAATGGAATGTTACCTATTCAAATAAATTTGAGTTTAACTCAGTCAAATAAAAATCGAAAATAAATTTATATTTTAAAATATTTACTTTTTTAGAATAAAAAAAGAGCATAAAAGCTCAAATAAAGGAAATACAAAATGAGAATAGAAGAAGAGCATATTTTAATAAAGAAGAATAGAACTTATTCATTCTAATAATACGCATTTTTAAACAATAATAGCTGAAAAAAATTAACTGCCAATAAAAAGCACATTAAATTTTTAAACAATTAAAACAATTTTAAAATGCCGGCTACGCGAAGCCAAGTTATCTTTTCGGATCGATCTGATTTAGCAAGTTTTTTTAAGAGACAAATATGATAAAACTTACCAAACACTAAATAAAAAAAAGTTTATAAAAAAATGTTCAAAAATTTTTACTGGCAAAAAAATAAAATAAATTTTTAAATTTTTTATAAATTTCAAAATATAATAAATATTTTAATAAATTTTTTTGTGTTACTCAATAATCCATTTTATGATAGTATAATTTACAATAAACGGAATATTATTTTACTTAAATTTTTGGAAAATAATAAGAATAACATAATGTAAATAATTAAATTTTAATTATTTAATTCAACTATATTAAATAATTAGTTTATAAATGTTAGTCCGTATAGTACTGTAAGGCGCTATTGGCTCAACCAATCAGAGGGAGGGACTGCCCCTTCCAATCACTCCCTCACACGGCCTCTTTCTCGCATAACATTTCAAAATTTTTAGCCCAATGGGATTTTTTATGGAATTCAGGGTTCTACTCCTGAAAATTTCTGACTTCCGCATTAAAATATATATTAAAAAATTTCTTGGTCTATGAATTGGAGGGATATCCTTACGGGACGCAATTTGGGAAATATTTTTTGGGCATTAATTTTCTAATTAATAATTGTTTATATTACACTAAAACCAAATAACATAGCGAACAGAATCTGCTCTTTCAGATGTTTTTGACTGCTATTAAAAATTATTTTTATTTCACAAGATTTCGGGCGATTTTCGGAATTGGTCAAATTTCAGAGATAAAGAACTTCAGAACCGATTTCCATATCAGGCGATGAGAAAAAGAGAAATGAATTGTTGCAGAAAAATTATTTGTATAAAAGTATTTATAAATTGTATAAAAAAGTATATTCATGAAAACTAAAATAAAAAAAATTAACGACAGTTAAAGAAAAAATATTTTAATTGAAACATACAAGGAAATAAATATTAATATAATCTTAACAAATAAATACCTAACACTTCAAATTCACGAAATGAATAGATACTTCTTAAAAACTTTTAATTAAAAATAAATTTTATTTAAATAAATATTAAGAATTCAAAAAGGCATTAATAAAAAATATTAAATACAATAAAACATGTAAAATTTATGCTAATTTATCAATATAAAAATGTTTTCATTATGAACAGTAAAAAAATGACAAATGAAGTTATTATAGCTTTTGATATTCATTAAAAAGAAAATTATTTAAAGGGTGATAAATTTGCAAATAAAAAAGCGAATTTTCTATTAAATAGTAACCATTTTACTGCATAATAATAAAAAGCCTAAATGAAAATTAATAATTAATTACCGACCAATTCTTAAATGAGATCATCGCAAAGGTCAAGAAGATAAAATTATCTTATATATTCAAAGTAAACATCAAAAAATAAGAATTACAAAATGAAAATATTATTATTTTTATTCATAAAATTAAAAGTTCAAATAATGAAAACATAATTTGAATAAAAACAATTATAAATAAGAAGCAAGAAATCAATAAAATGCATGTTTATTTCCATTTATTCTCTTGTTTATAATCTGACTATAAAAGGCTTTCAGTATTTTTCAAGAAATAAAATTTATATATCATCATAATTTAATTCTGTGCGTCTTAAGATACAAAAACTTAAGTCAATACCTTTTAGTTGCATTTTTCATCAAGTTTTTTTAATGTTTTAATTTCTTTATTTTGATAGCTTTTGACAAGTTCTATCTATAGCTTTGTGATTTTTTATAAATTCTTCAAACCGGTTCGTGGTCACCTGCCGGGACAACCGGTCAAATGGGCTTTTTTTGACTGGTCATAAATTTCTAGATTACATGTCTTAGCAATTAAACAATTATTTTAGTAACACATTTATATTTAATTAATTTTAATATTTTTATGGGAATAAATTAATAAATCTTTCTTCCATAATATAAATAATATAAAACACAAATAAAATTGTATTAAAAAAGCTTATAACTTATTTTTGACATAGATTTATTTATTTTTAAATTATTCTTTTCTCCAAATTTCCAAAAACATTTTTTTTCTCTTAATTACATTAACATTTTAATAATTCAATAAAAATTGAAATTATCAAATAAATGAAATTAAAACATTTTAAGAATAACAGAAAATAAATTTACATTCATAAAATTATTAAATATATTTTACATAATTAATTACAATCGAATGAAAAATTTCGAAAAGCAACATAGTCAGCAGCACCCGAATATAAATTTCTTTTTCACTCAAGGATTAATAAAAATAAAAAAGAAATTAATCCAAAAATAAAAATTGAAAAATAAATAAGGCAATAAAGAAAAAGATTAAAAATAATAAACTATAAACTTAATTATATCTTTTCGCATGAAATTTTGTAAATTATTTTCGAGTGATTACATATCAATTAAAAATTCAATAATAAAAATTATTTATTCTTTTATTTTCACAGCATTATAATTAAAGTCAACTAATAAATTTAAAAAAATAAAAAAAATAAAAAAAGTCAATTAAGAACAGTATACGAAAGAATATATTGTATTTTTGTTATTAAATGATAGAGAACAAAAATTTTTAAGAGCAAAATAAAATGAAAAAATTTCAATATTTTTATATATTAAACAAATAATAATAAAATGTTTAATAAATTTTTGTTTTACTCAATAATATTTTAATTTATTTTAAATGTTAGTCCGTATAGTACTGTAAGGCGCCATTGGCTCAACCAATCAGAGGGAGGGAGGGACCGCCCCTTCCAAATAGAAATACTTTTTTCAATCGCAGCCCTTTCTCTTTTAATTCTCATTTCCAAAATATTAATTTGATTTTTTGAATTTACGAAATGTCATTGAAATAAATAAATTTAAGCTTTTTTATATCGAAAAATCGAACTGACGTGACAATGAAGAAGATATATAAAAAAATAATTAAATTTAAAAAAAGCAGATTTATAACAATTTTTTCTGCGCATTTTTCCAAAAAACTTTTGAGTTTATAAAAATTAAATACTAACTTTCTAAGAAAATATAATTATCTAAAAAAAGCATAGCTCAGAATTCTTTTATGTAAGATTGTACAATAATAATGGTAAAATCTTAAAGTGATTATTTTACTTCCTTAGGGTTGAATGAAGCAAAATAAGAAAAGTGATTTTTCCCACAAATTTTACAGGCACTTGGAGATTTAAAGAATTATCAATTGATTATTACAATGCCAATTGTGTATAAATTGTAAGAAAATATTACAATTAATCCCACAAAATGGTAATTATTTAAATAGAAATAAAAAGAAACTCACTCATTTAATCTAATTTAAAATTTATAATAAATTAATTGGATTAAATATTGAATCAACAAATCACAAGCCCAATTAAAATAGATTATAATAAAAATTATTTAAATTTCGGCATTATATACATTATAAAATAAATAAAATAAAAACAATACGAAATGAACTAATATTAAAATTCTTTGCGAGTTCTAAATTATCAATCAAGGCAAAGAGAAATAAAATTAATGCAAATAATTGTTTAACTAAAATACTCATACTTCAGATGAAAATATTATTTATTGATTATCGTTTAAAAATAATAATATATCTTTATTTTTTAGTGATTTACCTCCGAATAAGAAAGAAAGAAATTGAAAAAAGATTAAATGAAAATTAAAATTAATTTAACGATTATTAAATCAGTTTGGAATAAATCAATATTGGGTTAATGAATAATTGTAAAAATCAGAAAAATATCAATTAAACAAACATATTCTTCAATTAAAAATTAAGAACGCTAAAACAATCTAGTTTTAACAAAAACAAATTGTAGTGGTGCTACCGACAACAATAACTCTTGGAATGTCAGTTCACCAAGAAAAATTAAAAACATATTTTACAATTTAAGTAAATATTTAATATTATATAGAAATACAACTAAATTTTAAAATATTCTTTAAATAAGAAATTCTTACATATTGTAAATAATGCAAATATACAATGTAGACAAGCCCCCACAACAAGAGTAAATCCCAGTAGACAAACAAGAGATTTATTTAAACTGGTGAAATTAATTATTTATTATTTTCGTAAAAATGTTAATTAAAAAGACATTGTGATATAAATATATTATTTAACAGGATAAAAATAATAAAATTATAATTATGATTTATAGGAAATCGAATTTAATTTTTAATGAAATTGAAAAACTAATATTGTCAATTCAAATAAAAATAAAAAAAGATTAAAAAATAAATTAACAAAAAGATTTTAATGTTAGCAACAAAACCAAAGCAATAATAATAAAGAATATTAACCTAAAATTATTTTTATATTTATAAATAAATATTAATTACAAAAAAATATTTAAATGCACAGAGTACAAACTCGTAACCCGAACAGAATACGAATACATAGATGAAAAGAGCAACATAAATAACTAATAAATAATTAATTGTTTTTATTACGCAAAACAAAAACATTAAAGTTGATTTCGATAACAAAAACTTAAGATTAGAAAATAAAATTTTTGATAATAAAAATTTAAAGTATGTCTAAATATTGCTTAAAACATAAGTGAAACAGGTGCTTTTCCATTATTCTGCCACATCCCAAAATTTAAGAAAAGAGAGCAAAAAGCGCCAGTTTTGGCGGCTAAAATTGGGCTTTTATGCCTCTTAAATAATTTTTTGCGGCGTTTTAAAGGACGACAACGATCTCTTCAATGGCATTTTAGCTCAAATTGCGGCCAGCATAATGGAAAAGACCGTGAAACATTTATTAAATGGAAAAATTAAGCATAAAAACATAAGAAGAAAAAAAAATTAATTAATAAAAAGCGATTCAAAAAATCTCTAAAATTATAGACTGCAAAAAGAATCTCCCGCCGTGAGATTAAAGAGTAAAAAGTAATAAAGATAAGAAATAAATTTATTTAACAATTACTTAAATAAAAGAAATAAAGTAATAAATTACTATTACATTTTAATTAATTAATGGTAAAATCGTAAATATATTTATTTATTTTAAATTATATTATCTTTTTATTGTCATTATTATAAAGCACTACCAATAAAACTTAATAATTTCTTTTGAATCCTTTTAATTATTTTAGTGAATGTAATTCACAAAACAAAATTAAATCATTTAAAGAAAACAGAAATACATAATTGTAGACGTACAGACGATGTCAGCTGATTGGTAGAGAGAAGGACAAGAAAAATTAAAAGTTCACTTTATAAGCAAAGAAAGATTTTTAACATAAAATAAACAATTAAAATATTTATAAAAAAATATTGAATAAGCTAAAATAAAATGCTTATGATCGAAAATCTTAATGAAAAATCATAGGGAAAATGAATAGAAATTCAACAATGAATAATATATGAAAAAATGGTTATGGTAAAGAATAAACTGAAAAAATTAATTATTTAAATCTGATTTAGAAAATTTTTATATTTAAATAAAAAGAAAAATCTTTTCACATAATATTTTTCACAAAGAAAGAATTGATTTTTTCTGTATTTTTGATTATATGCCTTGATTTAATTTTTTAATTTAAATATTGATTAAAAGAGTTCGTTAAAAACAGCTTAAAATTTATTTCTGCATTTTTTATTTCTGTTTAAATTTTTATAATGTCAATTAATTTATTAAATTTTACTTGATTAGATGCTTTGATTCTTATATACAATTAAATATTGCATAACTTAAAGAAAAATTAAAAAACATAAATAAATATAAAATAATAATTAAATGCCAAATTGGAAATCTAAATTGTTATTACGGATAAGTTTGACATTTTTTATGGTCATTCAAAAATGTAAGATTGTTTAAATGCATGAAAATTATTCAAGTTTCAATTTATTATAACACCCTTGACATGATTAGATATTCCGCTGATTTCTCTATTTTTCTGCTAAATTTCAAAAATTTTTATTGAGTTTCAAAAAAGTTTGGGACAAAATTAGTAAGTTTAAATTTTTTGAATTATTTTGGTTTAATTTTTGTAAATTTTTGATTCGGTTTTCGAATTATATATTTTTTTGAGTTATCTCAACAAAGAAAAAAGATGGAACCTTACCAAAACAAATTATATAGCTTATTTTTAATTAGAGAAAAATAATATAAGAAAATAATTTGATTTTGAAAACACAATTATAATTTAGAATTATTCGATGGTCTGAAAACGGAATTTATCGAAGTGTGAGTATCCACAAGTCACTTAAAACCACTTCAAATCGACCATGCTTTACTCGAGAATTGATTTTAAAGTGATTTGGTTACTTAATTTTATTTACTTTATAACTTTTTATTTAATTAATTTTAAAATAGTTTATTTAATGGTTTTTATCTTTTTTCTCATTAATCTCGCGATAAGGCGCCCTCAAAATTGGTTTCGAGGCTGTTGTACTTTTTGAGCTCTTTACAAAACACATAAAAATTAAAAATTTAAGCATAAACATATATTTGCATTGATATCCATAGCTTCACTACTTTGATTAAGATTGGCGAAACTAAATTCGGCTGATATAAGAATTTAAATGTATTTCTTAAGAGATATTCTTTAAAAATTAGCAAAAGTTAAAATTTACATAATTTTTAATAGATAATGAAATTGTTTCCCATGAGATATGAATTTAATATCCATTAAAAATTGCCTGAAAATACTAAATGATTTTCAAACATTTTAAAAATATTATGCAAATTATAAACATAATTATATATTTTTTTAAACAATAAAAGAATAACTAAGAATAAATTCATGATCAAACTCAAAATAAGCAACCGATTGATTACATGAAGGTTTCTTAAATTCCAATTTTAAAGTCAATTATCTTATTGTTTTAAATTTAAAGAGAAAAAATATTATACAAAATAATATTCCAAGAATAATAAAATATGGATAAACCACCTAAACATACAACAAGACAAGAACACAAATTTCTCGAAATATATAATTAAAGAAATGTATTAAATTTTTAATTTTGAATGGTTAACGAAGCCAAAAATCAAATAGCGATAAATTAACTCAGAGAGAATTATAATTTAATTTTTGTGATGATTTTTTGAAATTGATTATTTTTTCAGAGTTTTATCAATAAAAATTAATTTTTGATATTTTTAGCATTACATATTTTTTCAGAAAAAATTTCTATAAATTTTCAATTTTTCTCAAAATATTCAAAAAACAATATGAAAATATGTACGAAAAAATTGCCGAAATTTTGGATTTTTTTAGAATTTCCCATAAATTTCCATAAAAAATTTTCAATATGTAAAAAATGAAAATATGTCAGAAAAAAGTCCAAAATATGTGCCAACCAAATATTCAAGAAAATCCCGGATTAATTTATTGATTATTCTTAAATAATAATATTATTGAAATTAAAATATGATAAATTATAATGGAAATTATCCCGCAATTTCTAATTTATTGTTTATAAAAATTACCAATTCTCTTACTGAATGTTATATAATTAATTGAATTAATTTTTTCCAATTATTTACATAAATTCAGATGCCGAAATATGAATAAAAAAAACATTTTGAATTGATAAATTACTATCAAAAAAATGCATAAATAAAAATATTGAATTAAAAAAAGTGATTTGTTTATTTAAAAGAAACATTAATATATTGTACGAATATAAAAGTAAAACAAATAATACATTTTTATTATGGAGCTGAAATTTAAAAGTATATTTGATATAAAACAGCAATCAAAAGAAAATTAAATTCATAATTGGAATTAAATCTATGGTTAAAAACAACAATCAAAAGAAAATTAAATTCATAATTGGAATTAAATCTATAGTTAATCTGTTTAAAAACTAAGTAAACAAGGCAATAATAATGAAGAAAAAACTAAAGCTAATTTATATTTTAAACAAAAATATGCACAAAAAATTGCCAAAATATGCGCATAAATATGCAAATAAAGTCGTGAAATATACATCAGATATGCACAAAAATCGTAAAATATGCACCAAATATGCACAAAAAAAACTTGAAAATTAGGGGTGTAAAATAAATTTAAAAATTTTATTTCTCATAATTATTATCGATTATTTTTGCAATTGCAATCAAAAATTTCTCAAGATTTTCGGCAGTGAAGCTCACTGTTGACCCACTCGCGCAAAAGTAATTGAAAAAACTTAAATTTGAAAATGCCATATTAGTTTTGATAAATAAGAAAAACCTACCAAAACATATAAAATTAAAAATTTTAATAGAAAATGAAATTGTTTCCCATGAGATATGAATTTAATACCCATTAAGAATTGTCTCAAAATACTAAATGATTTTCAAACATTTTAAAAATATTATGCAAATTATAAACATAATTATATATTTTTTTAAACAATAAAAGAATAACTAAGAATAAATTCATGATCAAACTCAAAATAAGCAACCGATTGATTACATGAAGGTTTCTTAAATTCCAATTTTAAAGTCAATTATCTTATTGTTTTAAATTTAAAGAGAAAAAATATTATACAAAAATAATATTCCAAGAATAATAAAATGTGGATAAACCACCTAAACATACAACAAGACAAGAACACAAATTTCTCGAAATATATAATTAAAGAAATGTATTAAATTTTTAATTTTGAATGGTTAACGAAGCCAAAAATCAAATAGCGATAAATTAACTCAGAGAGAATTATAATTTAATTTTTGTGATGATTTTTTGAAATTGATAAACATCTAAAATATTTAAAATATATTTTCGATAATTGATATTTATAATAAATGCATGGAGAATGAAAATAGAAAACACATATTGCATCCGATCATATGATATTTTATAATACAAAGCAAAACATGGAATTAAAAGAAAAAGAGTAAAAGATAATAATTTAACCATAAGCCCATTCTACATTATATAAATTTTATAAATGATTTAATGCATTTTATAAAATAAAAGCAAAAAATAGTTATAGATATTAAATTACTATTTTATATTTATTATTTAATATAATATTTTTATTCAATGAGTGAAATGAAATATACCGCTTAATGTCGAGGAAAATATAAGAACTTTTGCAGAAAAACAATTTGCCATAAAGTGTAATTATAAAATGGAAAAAGAAAGAAGCATTAATGAAAATGATGCTTTACTTAAATTATAAAATGAATGTTATTTATAAGGTATTACTACAATAAATCCGTCAGGGATTAAGTAAATAAAATAATAATAAAATTTTGAGTTAAAGAGGATAAATTATAAAGGAAAAAATATTTGAAATTAATTCTCTTTAAAATATTGAAAAAAGTTTTTTAATCATATTTTAAAGATGAGAATAAATGGAACATAAATTTACATTAATAAACCTTAACATATCATTTAATCGAATTGATAAAAGCGAATCAAAGAATCTAGAAAAGCGACCGTCGCAGGAAAAATTGGAAAAAAGCTTTTTTTTATCGTGAGATTAAAGAGCAAAAACTGATAAAATTATTAAAATAAACTTATTTTAGAATTAATTAAACAAAAAATTGAATTAAATAATGTTAATTATAATTAGTCGTATTTATAAAACAAAATCTAAAGCAAATCATGAATTCTTAAACGACATTTGGTATCTAAAACTAATAATTACTAAAAAGGATAAAACATATTACTATAAAGTCAAAACAAATTATGTAACTCATAATAATAAATTGTAATTATAGAAGTGCCAAGACAACAACTGGAATTTGGCATAACATCAAGAAAAAATATAAAAAAGAATTAAAATCTAAGAACATTTCCTATATATACAAAACTTTAAAATTATTTGTAAAAAAAATTGAAACAATCTAAATTAAAAGATATTAATTGAGAGAAGGCGAAGTTGTAGAAAATTGTGTGATAAATGGAAAATGCAAGACAAAACAAAATAAAAAAATTGGCGATATGTAAAACATAATTTAAATTATAATTAAATGATGAAAATATGGTCAAAAGTAGGGCTCCAATTTTTAGGCTCTAAAAACCGCCAAAATAGGCTCCAAAAAATGGTAAATACGCTCTAAAAAGTCTCAAATTTAGGGGTGTAAAAAGACAAAAATCATACAAAAAGGTAAAAATAAGTCAAATCAGTATTGAGTTGCATTATTTTTTTAATTCAAAAATTGTCCAAAAATTTTTAAAGACGATTTTTGTGAAAATTTTTTATTTCTTAGTTGGTTTATTTTCAGAAATTTTTGTGTCGATTCTTAGGGGTGTATTTTTCGTTTTTATTGCATTTTTGTTAACAAATTTTCGGCAAAAACGCCAAAATAGGCAAAAATAGGTTCTTTCGAAATTTTTTAGGCTTTTTAGGTTCTAAAAATAAAAGCCTAGAAAATAGGCACTAATAACTCGAAAAGTAGCTTAATAACAACCCAAAAAAAAAACATGTTTTTATTAAAATGGCAAAGAAAATTTTCATTAAAAACATTGTATTTTTATGAAATTTTTTTGATTTTCTAAAACAAAAGAATGTATTATTTATAGATAAATTAATTTTATTTATATTTGTCTATTTTAAAGAGGTGTTAATATTTTCTTGCCTTAGAATAAGCGAGAGAAGAGCTTCTCCAAGGGAGCATGATAAAAGTATTAAAATAACACTTTGATTTAAATCTTGAATTTCATTTTTATTAATTAAATGTTTATGAATAAGATAAAAAATAATTAATTCTTTACATTAATGTCAATATTTTTAATTTTTTGAAGCAATAATTCACTCGGAATTTGTGTAAGCTATTCTTAAGAAATATAAATTTTTATAGATCCTTGAAAGTCAATAAAATTACATTTCATTTATTTAAGAATTTGTTTTATTTCATGTAAATTCATAAAAATTAAATAATTATTTAACATAAAATTTTTTATTCGCTTTTATTTTAAATATTTAATTTATTATTTATTAAACTTAACATATAAAAAATAATAATGAACCTGGCAGAAGTAAGCCCATTTACTCCATGTCTTTGAATATGATGCTAATTATCTCAAAACATTGGATTTTATAATATATTTTTTATTAATTTTTTAATCACGATAAATAGTGAAACATTCTTAATAAAAAAAGACCGTTATCTTATTGCAAACAATGCATACAAAATTTGAATGAAAGCTGCATAAAGCATTGAGTAAATTAATTGAATAAAAACTGAAATTTTATATTAAATTTTGTATTTTAAATTATTATTTAAAAGGATTTATAAATGTCTTCACACACAAATAGCAAAAGACAATAATTAAAAGTAAATATATTACTAAAATAATTGTATAATTGATAAGATCTGTAATTTGTTCTAGATAAATAGAGAATTTAAAATTAAAATAGACAAAATATACAAAACCAAAAAAATATTATAAGAAATGTTCAATAAAATTCTGAAGTTAGAAATATTGCAAAATTAAAATTTCATTTTAAAATTGATAATTAATAACATATTTCATATGAATCAATAAATAAAAAATTATTAAACTTCAGTTTCGAGTGAGACCAATGGGAATAAACTCAAAGAGCTTTGTTTAAAAAAATTGAAAAATTTAAATTGATTTTTATGTTGAACAAAATAAATGGAATATAGATACAATAAAATTTATCAAATAAAAACATAATATATAATTCTGGAGGAAATGCAAAATTTGAAGATATAAATAATCTTTTTTTTTTTAATTTTTTTAAATAACATTTTGAATTTGAGTTTTTTTTTTACTATTTGTGTAAAAATTAAACTTATTTGCCAAAAAAAAATTATTTTTTACTAAATTTTAAAAAGTAATTATTTTTTGGTAAAAAATTTTGTTAGCAAATTTCATGTTATTTTTTCCGGTGAATTTACCGGTACCGCCGAACCCAAAATTTCTTTAGTCAAATTTGACTCAAAAGAGTCAATTTTTGTGTGAAAATCTATTATAATAAATAATTTGAATTCACCAATTTTTCTAGTAAATGATTTTTTGTGAAAAAATTAAAGGTTTAATAATTTAACTCAATAATTAACTTAAAATTAATTTAAAAGCAAAAAACTGGAAAATTGTCCAAAACAACCTCTCAAAAAAGTTTAAAAAATTGGGGCCGAGGGTTTGGCGCATTAAGTGAGTAATTTCTTTTTGAACAACTAATATACTAATTATATTAAGTTTTGAACTCGTGTCCGGATTCGGCGGGTCCTTTGTCCGTGGGTCCTTTGTCTGTGGCTCCTTTGTCACTATTTCACCATCTGAAAGAAATACAAATTAATTAAATCCGTAAATAAATGAAAAAATAATTTTAAAAAAAATTATCATAAAATATTTCATTATTAAGATATAAAAAAGCAGCAAAATTTTATATATTGAAAAATGTTACATAATGAAATGAAAATGCAAATAGCCAAAATCTTAAATAAAACCAAAAGAAAATGAATAGAAAGAAAGCCAACGATTAATAAAGTATGAATAAAAAAATATGTAATTGTAAAAATCATAAATTTCAAATAAAATACATTTCGAGGCCGGCAATTTCCCTACTATCAGTTAATTATTTAATAAAATAACTTATTGAAAAATAAAATTAATACATGGTAAACATTAAGTATTTGAAACATTTTGAAAATCCAAATTTACGATCTTACGAATATAAACCAATTTTTTTATATTTAACCAAACATTAGCATGAAAGTTTACTTAATTATATAAAAATAATTTAGTATAAAAAAGTTTAAACAAGTTGAATATAGCTACGAAAAGTTGCTCTAAATTGAAAATTGTTGAAGACAAAAAAATAAAATAAAATTTGGAGTATTTAAACCAGGGCTCGGATCGGACAAACTCCCTTTCCAAGGACGGGCATTTGTTAACAGATTTTCACCAAAAAAAGGCGGATTTTGGATTTTGAGATATGGCGATGACCATATTTTTTAAAGTAGTACCAGATTTTACTCCAATAATGCAATAGTTAATAAAAATTTGGTATAAAAGGTCAAAAATTAAAATTTTTGAGTTATTTCTTTTAATGCGCATTTTCAAGGACACCTTGAATTAAAGATACTTTCAAATTTTCAAGTGAGAGGGCCCAATTTCCAGGACATCCTTGCCATTCAAGTACGAATCCGAGCCCTTATTAAACGCCGCCAATTTTTATTAATCCATTTTAAAATAAATCGTTTTTAAAATAATCTTTGTTAATACAAATAAATAAAAAATAAAACTGTGCATTAAATGAAATTGAATTTTTTTGTAAATATATTAATGAAAATTTTTTATACCGAACTAATGAAAAATTAAATTAAATCTTATATTTAAATTTGCATTATAAAATTTCTAAACTTATAAGAAAACTTTCATAGCTTTAAATTTGTTTAAGAACAATTTTTTTTAAATATTAAGTAAAATTAGCTAATTTTTAGTAAATTTTAATGAGAATTTAAAGTTTTTTTAAGATCATTCATTATCAATTTAAAAGTATATTAGAATAAATTATATAATTCATTTTAATTGAATTTTTTTGTCATATAAATCTTTGATTAGCTAAAATTTAATTTATAGTAAATAATTAAAACGGATTAAAAAATCCAAAAATTAAAAAACTCAATATTGAAAAACAGAATAATACAAAAAACATTAAAAGTAAAAAACAAAAAATTCCTGTTATTAGAATAATCAAATAAAAAGGAAAACCAAGAAAGCAATAAAAATTGACAAACATATCGAATTACAAAAAATTTATTTTAAATTTAATTTATTTTTAATTCAATATTTTCAAATAAAAAATTTTTAAAACTGATGTATATAAAACATTTATTAATTTCTTATCGGAAGTTATAATTAAAGGAAATCTCAACAATAAAAGTTATAAATGGTTTTAAAATCATGCAATTATTAAAAAGAAAAATAAAAATGTATAAATTAAATAAATTTTTGCTATAAACCAAAACCAATTAAATGTAAAATAAATAAAATTTAATTCAGACATAATGTTATATTTCAAATATATAATTTTAAAAAAATATTAAATGTACGAAGCAAAGCAGTCGCCTGTTGCTCTTAAGAAGACCCCTCGAAAGACCAAAGGACATGAGATAAAAATAGTAGAATTGGTCGGTAATCGGTAATTGTAAAAAAACCGGTACCGGTACTGACCGGTAATGCAAAAACCGGTACCGGTACCGGTAACAACTTTTTCAACCGGTACCGGTACCGGTACCGGTAAAAACCGGTAATTTTCCAAAGTAAAAATTTTTGTACAAAATTTGTCAAATACAAAATTTTTATTCAGTTTTCACGCGAGTGTTTGTTTTTTAGCATTAGAATTTTTCAGAAGTATATGTATATTCAGGTTGACCAGCCTTCTTTTTTAAGTTCAGGATAAAGAACACTAAAATTCAGATTTTTTGCAAGACAAGGGGGTCTGGGTCCGCCATGTAAATTGATTAACTTTTTTTTTGTTGCTTTCAACAACGCTTTTTTCGCGGCGCGCTTTTTACAAGACTTTTGGGGAAGAAAGGTGGGCAGGCGGTGCCGACAGGCGCCACCGGGAAAATTTTTGTAATTTTTAATGCGATTTGTTAACAGAATTTCTCAAAAAATGACCCAATCTTTGGTTACTTTTTCGATTTTTAGGCTGTTTAAAATGAAAGAAAAAAAAGTTGGAATATTTTTTTTTAATTAAAATTTCATTTAAGATAATGGTAAAGTAAATATGAAAAATATTTTATCCCAATGAGGAATTGAACCAAAGCGAGGAATAATGAGAATCATAAGGTTTAGCCACTAGACCACTTATGCATGGACATTTCGCATGCTTAAACGAAATAAATAATTTAATTTTTCTCAAAAATTTCTCCTTCTTCACCAATTTCCTTCTCTTTTCTCACCCAGACCCCCTTCTTACCTGTGCAAATTTTTACCGGCGGTACCGGTACTAGAGAAACCGGTACCGGTAAATTTATTTTTGAAAAAACCGGTACCGGTACCGGTACCAAAAAAACCGGTAATTACCGGCCAGTACCGGTACCGGTACCGACCAACTCTAAAAAATAGTTAAACAAAACTTTAAAAAATCGATAAAATAAAATCAAAATATAAGTTAACAATTGAAATAATATAAATGACCAAATTTGTTAATTTAGGTGCATTTTAGGTGCTGCTTAAAATAGAAGTCTTTCAAAGTTTGAAGTTAAAAAAATCTTTACTAATAATTGAACTTTTTAAAATATTGCCATGAATTAACACTAACACCTAAAAATAATTTGAAAATATAACTTATAATTTCAGCATATTAATCGTACAGAATAACATTAAAAAAATTATTCACTTAAACCTAATAAATGATAAATAAAATAACAACAATTTAAAATAAATAAAATATTATTCACATCTTTATATTATTAATAAAAAGAAAAAACGAATTAAATAAAAAAGAAAAACAAAAAAGATAGCAAAATAAAATTATTTTTATGTTTTTTATATATTTACGAAAATTATTAATTTAACAATTTAATTATAAATTTTACATATGAAATTATTTTTTTTAGAAAACATTAATAACAATTGTAAAATGGCGGCTACGAGAAAGCACATTGATATACTCCTATCCGGCCCGACTTGAAAATTGAGTTGATTAAGAAAGTGTTTTAAGAGATAAATGTAATAGATTTAATAAAAAAAATTATAAAAAAAGAATGTTAAATAATTAAAGCCAAATACTAAATAAAAAACACTTTTAAAAAATAAACGAATACAATTAATTATTTTGTTATTTGCATATGGAAACATATTATAATTGTTATTAAATAACAGAGAAATTTTTAGCGTGCAAAATAAAATAAAAAATTTCCAAATATATTTTATAAATTTAATAAATAATATAAACTTTAATAAATTTTTAGTCTTACTAAATAATCCTTTTTTAATCATTTAATTTACAATAAATTGAATATAATCAAATGTAAGTAATTAATTTTTTCTCGATTTAATTCATCGATATTAAATTAAAAAAAATAAATATGAAATATTCACCAAAAATTAAAAATTTAATATTAAGGCAAACAGATATTTAAAAACCAATTAATGAACATTAATTTAGTGTGAAATAAAGTATTTGTTTTCTTATATACTTTGTGAGAGTTGTTCTTTAACAAAAAATATTGTGTGCTGTTATTCTTCCTTCCCTTGGAAGAATTGCCAGAAATGTCTGGCACCTATGAGTATTTCGGGCTCTTCCCGAGAAAAACTTATAGCGTCGGCCATGTCCATTCCTTTGAGGGGGAATTCCTCGGAATTCCATTCTGCCATTTTGAATGGCGTGGAAATTCTTTCCGTCCTATTGAGGAGGATTTCTTCCCACTTTCCATCCGTTCTTTTGATTTGGATGGAGTATACGGGAGAATGGAACCTCATTGGCCCATTTCTCTCTCCCCCGAAGCCATAGACTTCCATTTCTTCGGAAGTCACTTTCGGTGGCTTGAGCCTCTCAATGAGAGGGTCGGAAGCGTAGGAAGTTTGACTTCCTGGATAGAAGAGGAATGGAACTTCCATCCAAACTCTTCGATTATTTTTGGATCTGACCAGAATCTTTCTGGTCATTAGAAATGCGTGAGGCTTTTTCGCCACTACGCTTGCCATCACATTAGTAGTGATGGATAAGCCTTCCATATCTGGAAAAACTTCTGAATCTGGCACATTTTCATGTGTTTGCTCACACATGGTCAAATGACTTTGAGAGGATTTTGTCACCTCTTTTTCATCTTATTATTTGATGGGCCCCGAGAGGTTCCCTCTCGAGACCTTTCCCCGTAACACACCATAAAGTGGTGTTTTTAACCACATTTACCGCACCTACTTAGGGACGTACAATTTTGGGAATTATGTCCCGTAATGAGACAGTTTATACACCGGTCTTGGTCCGTAAGGCGCTTCCTTCGAGCCCCCGGAGTAGTGTATTTCGTGCACCGACTCGGTGCATGCCCCTTTGCTTCACAAAGGGAGCATAAGCGATTTGACCCCCTATCTAAAATAGGGGTTTGAGATTTGTTAATGGCCGAGAAGGAACGATTCGGTTGAGGAGACATCCTCCTCACCGGTTCGTTTCGTTCCATTGGCCTCCACTGCCGTTCTTGCCGGAACGGCTGGGAGAAACGGAACGGTGTTCCTCTCCCTTGGTTAGCTCTTCCCCCATTTGAATGTGGGGGAAAATTCCGGGGTTTTTCCTCACCTCGAAAAACCTGAGTACATCTCTGTACTTCTTCTTTCACTTCAACGATTGAAGTGATAGCTCTTCGGAGCTCTGTGCAATTAAAGGCACCTCCTGCCCTCATTTCCTTCTCCACCACTTGGGTGAGAAGGTGATAAGGCAGTTTGGACTTAATGGTGGAGGCCATGAACTTATTTTGTTCATTTTCTCCATAGTCCAACAACTGATGGCAAATCCGTTCAATGGACTCTGAAATTGTCTCAGAGACTGAACGGATTCCGCTGGTTTGGGAAGGTGGAGTAACTCCGCTTGGAGAGACTCCACCATCGTTTTTTCATCCCCAAACCGCTTTTTCAGAATTTCAACTACCCTTGGGTAGTTTTCATCTGACGGTGGGTATAAGTCAATTGCTCTCCGAGCAACTGACTTCTCTGGGAGGCATCCCAGCAAATAAATATGCTTTTTAAAGTCTTCAATCTGAAGACTTTCAACGGAAGTCTCAAAGAGCTTCCAAAACAAAGGCCACTCTCGGAGTTCCCCCGAGAACTTGGGCAATGTTATTGGCGGAAGCGTCACATCATGACGCTGATGCACAAGTTGTTGCTGCTGCACAACTTGTGCTGGCTGGTTTGGCTGGGGAATTGCATCCCCCAGCTCTGAGAGGCCTAAGGCCCCTTCAATGGTATCAACAAGCCCTCGGGCTTGGTCGACCCAATGCATGAAGGCTTTGCCTTCTGGCTTAAAGTCCCTATAATTTTGCTCTTCCTCCTGAAGAGCTGGTCCCTTTATTCTCAGGAAAATGGCTTCCCATTTTCCATTGTATTTCTCCAAAAGAGAAATGGTTTTGCAGAGATTCTGTCTCTCTGCAATTAAGTCTGCACGGACACATTGGTCCGTCAGCTCTTTGCCCAAGTTTTCTTGGGCTGTCTCAATATACATTTTGAGACGCACCACCATTGGTGCAATGGAAATACGTAAGAGCTCACTCATTGCTCTTACGTTTGAGGAAAACGCAATATACCCCTTTGGGTTGCGTTTGATCCAAGCGCTACGGCTGCGCTTTGGATTTGCTTATGGCTTAAGGGTTGGAGGGTAGACTTACAACTGGAAGCCGACCCCTACGGGGCTCCAATTTTGTGGGCAAAAAGCCACAAAAATATGCACTTCCCTGCAGAAGGGGAAGCTGACTCTCCCAGCAGAAGGGGGGAGTCTTTAAGCAAAGCGAATTTCTGTCCAAAAGACAGAAATTCACTGAGTGTCCAAAGGGACAATTAAAGGAGGAAATTCCTCTCCTTTACCGAAGGGACAATTTGGAAGGAGAAATTCTTCTCCTTTCCTTTGGTAAGCCTTTTCTGACCCTGTGGGGGTCAACGGCTTAATGGTCTGTATTAAAGGGCTCCTGAGTGTCCCTTTTACAGAAAATGAAAAGACTAAGACCTTTTTCTTAACCTTTATTCAAATTATCACAATTACAATTTAATGCCAAATACAATTTATATACACCCTTTGGCTTAGTTGGACAGAAAACTGTCCAACTGACTTAATGCTGATACAAGCAGAAGTGCTTGTAGAAATCTCACAATAAGTGATTTGTAGAAATATGCAAAAAGCAACAAGTGAAGAAAATGGAGAATGGGCCGGGCTTTTATACCCTCACAAATCAATGGGGGCGGGGCCAGGCATGTGAAAAATGTGCACAAGCAGATGGACAAAAATCCATTAAAATGGTGACTCATAACGAAAATGAAGAGAGAAAAACAATGAGTCATAATAACGAAGGGAGCGAACGAAGGAAATTGATAGGCAAAATTAATTAAAATTTGATCGGAATTTTAATGTGTCGCTTTTGGCGACACAAAGAAACAAATTAACTTTTAAAGGTTTATTAAATAATCTATTATATGTAAAATAATTTAATCTATTATGTGTTAACAAAGCAATTTAAGCGAGAAGAATAATTAATGTCAATAGATTATTTCATTAAAACAAGCAAAAGAATTCTAATGCAAAAAATTGAAAGGTCAATACAATCAAAAAATAATATAATTAAAATTAAATTTTTATGAATAATTAAAACAACTTTTACCAAGTGTTCATGCTTTTCTTTATGTTATTAGGGCATTCTCAGCAAAAAAAAACAATTTTTATTCCTATTGTTATAATTGCATACATTTCTCAATAATTTCAGGAAAAAGCCATCAATTAAACAGTGATTTTAAAAAATAAATGGTATATGTTTATCAAATCAAAAATAAGTTAAAATTATATAAAATTTCCTTGAATAATTATAACTTTTTTTTATTCTCAAAAGAGATAAAAGATACTAAAATAAACTCATTTTTTATTTACAATTAATTAAATAAAAGAAATAATAATTACAAAGGCACATTTTTATAAAAAGAAGATTTTAAAACAAATCATAATTTTATCGAATTTCGCAACTAATTATTTTTAACTATTAATTAATATAAAGGCTTAAAAATAATTACTATAAACCTAAAAAAAAATAATGATGAAAAATTTGCAATAAATCCGTTATTTTTATTAATTTTGGTGTGACAAAAATTACAATATGAACTGACAAATAAAAATTATGACAAAAGTGTAAAGATTAGCAAATTTTATTATATTTTTATATTATTATTATTGCTTTGGTTTTGTTGCTAACAGTAGTCTTTTTGTTAATTTATTTTTTAATCTTTTTAAAAACATATCAATTATAATATTTTTACTGATTTTTTTTTAATTTTTACAGAAAAAAACGCAAAATGTTGGACAGTTCGATTAACTTTTTAAAATCTTTTTATCATTAATTCTTATGTGATACTATTTAATATTTGTACTTTTTATTTTTATTTGAATTGACAATATTAGTTTTTCAATTTCATTAAAAATTAAATTCGATTTCCTATAAATTATAATTATAATTTTATTATTTTATCCAGTTTAATAATGTGTTTATATCACAATGTCTTTTTAATTAACATTTTTTTACGAAAATAATAATTTGACAATAAGTCTTTTCTATAATAAAGCTTATGAATAGATTTATAATTAAATTAAAACTTAAAAAATTAATAAATAAAAATAAAAAATTCTAAATTTAATAATAATAATTTCAAAACAACCAATACAAAAAATATATACTCTTATATAAACGAAAATTATTTTATTTCTTTTCTTATTTAATTTCATGGCTGTTTTATTTCTATTTCATTTTTTATTTAATTCCATTCCTTAATCTTCTTTTTCTTTTAATATCATATTCTTGTAATTTGCTCTTTGTCTGAATAGATAAATTCATAAAATTGTCTTTTTAATTTTTCTTGAAATTATAACAAATTTTATATCTGATAGATTTTTAAGTGTTAACAAATTAAAACCAAATATTTTAATTTTATAATTATCATATAAAAAATATCATTTACTCAACCAATACATAAAAATAAATTCTAATTAACTCTTTTAAAACAAAAATGATGATTTTGAAATAATCAACTCGTTATTTTAGGTCATTTACTGTGGAAAAAACCGAGCAAAGTTGAAAAGAGAATAGTTAAAAATAATTATATAAAGTTAAAATTAAAAATAAATCAAATAAAAGTATAAATATTAAAAATAAAATCAAATAAAAGTATAAATATTTTATATAAAATAAGCTGTATTTATAAGCAAAACATGACAGTAAAGGAATTCTACAAAATGTTCAAAGGTTAAACTAATAATTTTTTTTTTTGATATTTCTTAATAAAGAAAAATAGCTTATTTGAAGAAGGGTATTTTATTTTTATTCGGATGAAGAAAAATTATTTTATTAATTTGATATTTATTTTTTCATTTTTCATAAAGAAAAAAATAATAATTGTAATAAGTTTTTGATTTTATTATTTTTTATATCATATCTCATAAACTGTTTACCAATTCATTGGTGCTGTTTGAATTAAAAAGAAATATAAAATATTTTCATAATTTATAAATATATATTATTTATTAATAATCTACGTCATAAAAGAGAAATTTTTGTTGATTTACTTCAGAAAAAAAAAACCAATTATACATATATAGCAGGGATGGGCCAAATTGAAAAATAAAAAGCGAAATGCGAAAAGCGAAATTTGCGAAACTGGAAAGTGCGAAATGAAAAAAAGCGAAATGCAAAAAGCCAAAATATGCGAAAATGCGAAAAGCGAAATTTTTTTCAAAAATTTTACCAATAATAAAATCATAGATTTTGTGGTTGTGATGCAAAAAAAAAACAAACAAAATCTCTGCATTTTCCGGTTCAATCTTTTTTTCAGATCACAAAAAATGACAATTCTACCCATTTGGGGTTAAAATTTCAAAAATCGAGGTAAAATGAAGGTCCCGGCGGTTCCGTCAAGCGCCGCCGGAAATTTTTTTTGAAAATTGTAATAAAATATGATAGGAAAAGTTGCAAAATTTTCAAAAAATTTGCTATTTTTTTTTTCAAAAAAAAAATACTGAAAAGGCATAAAGGACAAAAGGCACCAAAATTACGTGCCCGGCATAAGGTACCAAAATCGCAACAAAAAAAAAGGCAAAAAAATGCACCAAAAAGTTCAAACTAGAAGCTTCAAACCAAGTTAAAAACTCGTTTTTCGTGCGTATTAGGCCATAGCAAGTTAGCAAAAAAGGCAAGCCCGTAGCCAGAAAAAATTTTCGGGGGGTGGGGGAATCTATCTGAAGACCTCTTTTTTTTTTTTTTGCTCTTCGGGTCAAAAAAAATTTTCCAGTTATTTACAAAAAATTCAGCGCCCGAGAGCAAAAAAACAGGTATTTGTAGCCGTTTTTCGGGGTCCGGCGGTGCCGATAGGCGCCGCCGGGAAAATTTTTGAAAATTTGAGTGCAATTTTTTACGAAAATCGCCTAGAAAATTCAAAAATGTACCCAGAAATTTTAAAAATTTTGGTTTGGGGGGAGGGGAGGGGGAATTCTAAAATTTTTTCCATTATTCGCTGGAGAATTTTTTAAAAATTTATTTCGGGGGGGGGGGGAATTCCCCCCCCCCCTGCCCCTTGGCTACGGGCCTGCAAAAAAAGGTAATTGTTAATCCTGCAGCCCAAAATAATAATAAACAGAAGCATTCGTTTTAAAAATTTAAATTTTCAAATATATTCATTCTTAGGGGTGGAAATTTCGCATTTCGCGCCAAAAAGCGAAATGTGAAAAGCGAAATGCGAAACGCCAAAAAATGCGAATAATGCGAAAGGCGAAATGCGAAAAGCGAAACCTCGGCCCATCCCTGATATATAGTAAGAGCTAGTTATTCTATCTCGTCGAACATGGAATGATATAATTTTTTATAATAAATTGATATTAAAAATATTTCTCATGCTTTACTATAATTATCATTGTTAAATTTAACAACATTTTGAAATCAACACTTTTCTTTTTCAATATTTTTTTTCTAAAATGCTTTTAAATTTTATCTTTAATTTCTGTTAGTTTTGTTTAGATTTATAGAGTTCTTGATAATTTTCCTGATGGTCCAGGACGTACTCCGTGCCCATGAACAAGACTCACAGGACAATCAGCAAATTTTGTACTTTCAATTAATTTTTCGCATAGGTTTTATTTTTTATTTTTCTAGTTTGAATTTGAAGAGATTTTTTTATTGTAAATAATATAAAGTTATTTATTAATACAAAAGATTAAATATAAATTACATGTAAGAAATCTTTGGTAATTATGTCAAATTTCAAAATATTATTATTTTTTAATGCTTAAAATTTGTTAAAAATATATTAAATTTTTTTGTTATTTTATTCATTTTTCATTTTTCAATTTTTTATTTGATTTTCTCACAAACAAAAAAAATTTTTTTTATATTCACTACACATTATAATTTAAATATTCACAAAAATGTTGTGATTATTATTATTATTTAAACGATTATATTAATGAATTAATATTATAAAAATATAATAAAGTTTGCTAATCTCTTAAACAGTTTTATTGCAAATTTTTATCATTATTTTTGTTTGATAGCAATTTTTTTAATCCATTGTAGTACATAATAAATAATATTAAAAATTTTCTTGCGAAATATGATAGGATTATGATTTGCTTTAAACTTTTGTTTTTATAAAAATGTACCTTTGTAATTATTCTTTCTTTTTTTTATAATTCTAAATAAGTATATTTTAAAATCTTTTATTTCTTTTTGCTCTTAATCTCACGACTCGATGGTAGACCGTCGGTCAGTACTGATGATGATTAAATTTATTTATTTTTAAATCTTATTACCTTAGTATTATTCATTTACCAATTTATTATATGCTTTTTGTATTTTATTGTACACGTACACTTACTTCATCATTATTTTTTATAGCAATTATTTTTAAATCATTATAATTAATAGTTAAAAATAATTACTTGCAAAATTCGATAGAATCATGAATTATTTGTTATTTAATTTTTCAAAATTTATTTAATAACATTTTATCGGTTGCAATAATTTCTGTAATTTAATTAATTTTCATGCTTCGTGTACTTGACATGAATTAATTTTCGTTTTGGATCCTCCATATTTTCAGTCATTAAAGCAAAATAATTTTATTTGATGAATTTATTTTTGCTTTTTGAAATATTAAAAATATTATTTAAATTAGTTTTTATTAAATTATTTATTTGATTTTCTATGACTGATATGAAAATAAGAGCTGTTATTTAAATATATTTAAACTCAATTTTATAGAAATCGGAATGAATGCTCGCTCACGAATAGCGTCCTCCGGCTGCGATTTTTTTTAAAAGAATTGGTTTTTCTTGGTGTAATTAGTTAATAATTTTTCATAATTAACTCTTACAAATAAGTGCTTATAATGTATAAGTTATTTGTTTGGGTTTTTAAATAAAAAATGTATATTATTAAAAATTTACATATTTTAGTGTTAGAATTTCCCACAATTAAGCTTACTTTATCAAAAATCAAAAATATTTTAAAACAATAATGCATTAATTTATGTAAGAAAAAGGCTTTAAAAATTTACAAATCATATTTATATTAAAATATAAACATTCGAATTTTTAATTAAAATTATCAATAATATAAATATATTTCAGAAATATAAATTTATATGAAAGAAAATCTTAAATTATATAATTTATTCATATTCAATTGTTTGGATTAGTATTTTACTCGACTTTTTTATCCTTCCTGACAAAAGTTAGAAAAATTAATTTTTATTTTATTATTATTTATTTCTTTTAAATCTCATGTTTTATGCTTGCTTTCGGACATCATCGTGGATGTCATTTATTAAATTAATTAAGTCCAATTAAATATTTGCAATCGTAAATGAGAATACTTTTTACTCTAATTTATATATTCATATTTCTTTGGGTAAATTTTATATTAAAATTAAATTAAAGTTATATTTAATATATTGTAAATAAATTTACAAAATAACTTATTGTATTTCTTTTATTATTTTTATTGAATGTTTAATATATAAACTCAATCGAAATTTAATTTTAAAAACTTCAATTCCTTAATTTCTATTGGAATAAAATTGTGTAATATATTTTTAAATTATTACTTTGTTTTTCGCTGAATTTTTATCAATTTTTTCCAGAATTAATATATGCTTACTAAAATATTAAATATAAAATATATTTGATTTGAATTTTGTTTATTAATTTCGACGAAAATGTATATTTAACTCTCAAGGGATCTATCGGCGCTGTCGAACCCTTCCTTATTGAGTTCAAATAATGGTGCAGTAATTCTTTAAATGTAACCCAACTTCTGAACAATTTTTGATTGTATGCCATAAGGCAAACATTGAAAAACCTTAAATCCCGACCGATTTGGTCCACCCCGTCTCCGAGCATGAGTTTAAAAAAAAGTTATGGCCAAAAAATTCTGGCTCAAGATTTTTTGAAATTTTGTGACCATAACTTTTTTATAATTGTGTATAAAAATTTTCATTTTACAATTGTTTAATTTTATTTTTATTTCTTTTTTGTCTTTTTTTAACATTTGATGTTCTTGAATTTTGTAGCCTGATATTATGAGGACAAAATTACAGCATTAAATTATATATATATTTTCGGGAAAATAAAAAATATTTCTTAAATTTTTTTTTTTAATTTTCTAAAAAATGGAATAAAAATTTATCAATATTAATGAGAATTATCGGTAACGATTTCTTTAGTTCCAACGGTGACAGTACTAATTTTAACATTCTGCACCGAAAAACGGACTGCTAAGTATTTAAATTGTTATTTTTTTATTAAATTGGTTTTTAGTTATTTTTTCTATTTTATTTGTGTTTTAGTAGAAAAAATAGTTTATTGATGTTTATGTTATGTGATAATTCTATCACATCCACTTTTTATGGACTAATTTTTATAAATAATTAAACGATTGTAAAATGAATTTTGAAAATATAAGAAATTAATTTATACATTATATTATAATTTCTTTTCTCCGAAAAATAAATTGAATAGATTTTAATTATTCATTTTTATCTATCTTTTTAGAATAGTTCATTTGATTATCTCAGATTCTATTAAATTCTTTTTGGCATTTACTATTATTATTAATTAATATTATTATTTATAATTATTTTTATTTTCCATTTTTATATGTTGTGTTAAATTTTTTTATTTTAAAGATTAATTGTTTAATAATATTTTTTTCTTGAATTTTGAAATTTTCTTTGATTTGTAATCAATTTTCTTTCTTTTTATGTTCTTGTAAAAAAAATTCGGGACTTAAGCACCCAAAAACTATATATTTATATTGCATTCATTTTTGAATATCTTTAAAATATTCTTTAATTTTCTCAATTTTTAAATTTTTAAATAACTTAAAATTACAACTTTTCTTCATTTAATTTACTCAAGACAACTTACAGATGTTTGTACTTTTTACCACCTCGTAGTGTATTTTGGCGTTTTACTATTTTATTTGTGCTTTATTTTTTAATATTGACAGTTTTTTAATATCGAAAATTATTATGAAATTTTTAAAATAATTCTGGGGATTCATTTTATTTCTTTTATTTATTTGAATTTTTTTATGGATTCGTTGTAATAAGGTGACAATTGTTTTAAAATGATTTTAGTCTTTAGGATGATTAAAAAATTATGAAAAAGATAAATGTTGTAGAAATATAGAACAAATATAGAATTTCAAAATTTTTTTTTTGTTAATTATAAAGTTTAATTTCATGTCACCATGTTCGGGTCAATTGATTTAATAGTCTTTTTGCCAATATTAAAATTAAAATTGCAATATAATGTTATTAATTATTTCTTAATCATTTTTTATATAACAATTTTAAAACCATTTTTCTGAGGCCATTTGGCATCCTCTGGCACTTTATCTTTATAATTTTAAATATAACTTTTAACCTGAAAATTGTTTTCATTTTTACACAATAATTATAATTTAACTGATAATTAACTTTTAATTTAAGTTTGAATTATCTTTTTAAATCTGAAAAAATTAAATATCTTTAAACCAAGGTAATCCCTTTTTTAATTTTTCTTATTGTTAAATACATTTTCTTTTATTTTTTTTTGAATACCAATTTTTTCATAATATTTAAACGAACATCAAAATTTAATTTTCTAAAATGTGTTAAATAAGTACCCTCATTAAAGATTTTGGAATTGACCTTTTAAAAATGTATTTTTTAATTTATTTATTTTGTATTGATAAAATTTTAAAAAAATTAAAGATTTTATTTATCTAATCGTAATAAGCTTTCGCAAACAATGTTTTTCATCGATAGCCTTAGGTGTTCTCTATTAGGCTAGAAAATTTCAAATTCTTGTAAAGTTTGAACAATGTTATGGAATAATTTACGTTTGTTGAATTGAATTTTTAAAAAATTGAAGAACCTAATTATTAAAATTATATTTATAATTTTTTTCTTTAGAAAATTAATTAAAATAGTATTTAAATTAAATATAGAAATAAATCTTAATGAGAAACAATTAATATTTTTATTTTGTTTTTTATCATTTGTTTATTCATGTTTGTCTGTGATTTCTCTATTAAAAAATTTGCTTAATCAAGTCAATTTTCATGTTGGGGCTTCTTCGCGTTGCCATTTTTAAATTGTTTTATGATTTTATAAATTTTTTTTCATTTGTGAAATTTATAATTAAATTGTTAATTAATAACTTATTTTTACACAATCTGGCATTTTTTTGAGGGCTAGAAGCCACTTCGGGTAATTTTTAAGGCATATTTTAGTGCATATTTGGGCTTTTTTCGGGTTTTTAGGGCATATTTGGAGATTTTTACATATTTGGCATTTTTTAGTGCATACAACTTATAACCCTAATTATAACCCATGACAAATTTTTGCATGATTTAAAATATTGACATAAAATGCAGAGATGTAAATTTAACAAAATAATTTAATTTTTTTTTTACTCAATAATCCTTTTTTGATAAATCTAATTTATAATATACTGAATATTATCTATTTTTTCGGAAAAAAATAATTATAATATAAAGTAATTAATTAAATTTTATAATTCAATTCAACAATCATAAAGTAAAATTTTTGTAAATATTATAGACCATATTGTACTTAAGGCGCGGCGCCATTGGCTCAACCATTCAGAGGGAGGACCGCCCGAACAAAATTTTATAATAAATGCCAAAAAATTGAAATTATTATTGACAAAGAGAAACTCATCGGAGCCAACTATAGCTATAATTAATTTGATATTAATTCAAAAATATAATAATGCAATTTTTTTAGTGAACTTTTTAATTAATTGTAATATTTTTTTTCTTTATTCATTTATTATTTTAAAATAGAAAGATCAATCAATTTCCAAATTCTGAAGATAACCAGAAAAATTTTTGAGTATTTCGAATGATTTTGCTCCATTTAATCTTTTGATTTTATGTGTATTTTATGATGAACACATTAACATTTTAAAGAATTACAAAAATTGCATCAAATGTGAACCCAACAAATGCAGAGATTGAGCCACTATTTTTTTCAAAAAATAAAATAGAATTTTTATTAAATATAAATTATTAACGTGAAAAACATTACTAGAGAAATTAAATGTTTAAAAACAACATTGTTTATTTAAAAGATAAAAAGAATAACTTTAAAATAAAATAAATAAAAGAGAAAAAATGTAATGCCAGAATAACATCGTGTTCTGTAATAAAATTCTTAATTGTTTGAATGACACATAATAAAAAATATAATAATACATGAAAAAAATACAAAAGTAAATTAATCAATCGAAAAATATAAAATTTTATAATAATAATTAAAAATTAAATGAGTGACATTATTAAATATAAATGAAATCACAGCTTATTATTTCTTTCACTTTAAGAAAGTTTTATTATTTAATTTATTTTTGAGGAAATTGATATTTTTCTTGCATTTTGAAATATGAAATAATATCAATGTTATTTTATGAATTTTGTTTCTTAATTTTATGCCATATTTATTCATTATAAAAATTATTTATTTATAAGAAAAAATTATAATTAAAATTGCATTCGGGATATTTTTTTTGTGAAAATTTGCTGATTTATGCTGATTTTTTGGAAAAATCCTCAAAATGGCCATTTTTAGCTTATTGGCACGCACAATCAGCCCAAAATTTCCTTAAACTTTTCAAAATTTGACCTAAAAATTGCAAACTTTTAGTAAAAATCTGTTAAAATGGTCAAAAATTACCAATTTTCCACCACCGGCAGTAATAAGCACCACCCAAACACCAAAATTTCTTTTTTTCACCTTCCAAAAAATTTTTGTTGGAAAGACACGCTGCAAAAACCCTTTTATTGACCTTATTTAATTTGGAATAAAAAGTTTCCAAAATGATGATTTTTTGTTGGCCAAGTTCTGACATGTGAACAATCAGAAAAAATCAAAAACTATTTACCATATTAAAGATAAAAAGATTTGCTTTCAAATAATTTTTTATAGAAACTAAAAAAAGCATAAAAAGCAAAAAAAAATATAGTAAAATTTCTATTTAACAATCGGTACGAATTTTGTAAACCTAACAAATCAAATTACACATTAATTAAGTATCCAAGAGAAATTATTATAATGTTAATATGTATAGGAAATTTTTAAATTGTTCAGGTTGATTTTGTCAAACAGACTTATTTGGATGCAAACAAAAGAGCCATGATAATGAGATTAAAACAAGAAAAAGAATAAAAGATAAGTCCAATATTTATTTTATGTAGAAAAACAAATTTTCTTTAATTTAATTTATTATCGAAAAAATTTTATTAATAAAATAAAAACAAAGATAAATTTTTAATAATAAAAATTAATATAAAATTCATCAATGAAAACGAATATTATAAAATATATTTATTAAAAAATGCAATTTTAATTTAAAAATTTATTTGAGGGAATACGAAATAATAAACGCGAATAACGAAATTGAGAAAAATAATAAATCATATTGAATAAAAAAATATCTAGTAGTAATTAACATTGTTCAAAAAAAAATCATTGAATAATTACTAAACAGTTCAACTTTCTTACGTAAATTGAAATAAAGCAAATATGCTTCTCAGTCGAGACCAGAAAAGCCGGACCTCGGCCAACTGGGGTTTAAATTTCAAATAAACCATTATTCTCAAATAATTCATTTTTTATCTGCTCCGCAAATGTCGCATGATTTAGTTTAAATAAGTATGTCTACATAATGAAACACTAACTACTATTTGATTATAAGAACAAAAATTCATAAATAAAATGACATACCATTATATTAAAACAAACTCATAAAAATATTTGCTGGAAACTTTGGGCCAAAATATAAATATTTAAATAATAAATAATTTACATTTAATATTTGCTATTCTATTTAAATACATAAATAACTGATATATTAGCATTTAAAAACAGCACATTTATTCTAATTATCTTACAATAAATTACTATTTTTATTTATAAATATGCTTCATCATGTTGTGCAGCCTTAAAAAATTTTTAAGGTAAAAATTTCAATTGGTAATAATTGTGAAAAACATTAAAATAACATTTTAAAATGAAAAAATAATAAAAACCAGAAAAGCTACACGATACTAGTTTTTCTACAGATCAAAATTTAATATAGCCAGATCCGACAAATAAACAACCAAAGTCATGGCTTTGAGTTTGGACGAGTCGGCACAGGTTACCGCTCCGTCCCACCTCCGACGTTTCGTGGTCCGTTTCGCTCCATTTGTACTGCGCGAAAAAAGTTAAACAAAATCAAAATACAGATCGAGAAATTATTAAACAAATTTAAATTTAGATGAATAAAGTTTAAATAAAATATTTTAATAAATTTAAATGAATAAAATGAATAAAAACCTAACTCCAAAAAATAATACCGATCACTGAAGAAAAATAAGAATTTGAAAATATAAATTATTTTGAAGGCAAATTAATTGAAAATATATTTTTGTTAGAGAAAGAGATAATTATTGAGTAGGTGTACGACCCCAGCCATGCACCCCCTTTTATCGATTGGCCGACATTTGCGGCGCTGACACTTGCGGCGCTGACATTTGCGGCGCAGATATTTGCGGCGCCCATTCAAAGCGACACTTGCGGCGCCGACATTTGCGGCGTGACATTTGAGGCGCAGACACTTGCGGCGATGACACTTGCGGCGCCCAGTCAAAATGACATTTGCGGCGCAGAATTAATGACCCCGGACCAAAAAAGTTTTATTTTATTTTATGCGTTCCTCCGTTTTAATAAAGAAATAGGCAAAATATTAAACCAGGGGTGAAAATCCAGTTCTTTGGCAACTCGGCCATGTTTTTCTGAGGCAAATCCGCCTATTACCGCCGCTTTCCGAGTTCAGCTAGCTTCTACCTTACGAATCCCGTTGCTGCCCAGACTTGAAAGTTTATAAAATCGGCAAAATTCAAAAGCATAAAGCCCCGCTGAAAAATATTTAATTTAATGTTTGTTATTTATTACTTTTGGAAAGAATTTGTTATGGTCACAAGGAAAACAATAGGGTGTTTGAGATTTAATTTTTGAGCATTAATTATGGGGGCGCCGCAAGTGTCAGTTTGACTGGGCGCCGCAAATGTAACGCCTCAAGTGTAAAGCCGCAAATGTCGCATCAACCATTTTAAGTGTAATATAACATTTGAACATTTAACATTGGCTGACATTTGCGGCGTGACATTTGAGGCGCAGACACTTGCGGCGATGACCTTGCGGCGCCGACACTTGCGGCGCCCAGTCAAAATGACATTTACAGAATTAATGACCCCGGTCCATGCGTTCCTCCGTTTCAATAAAGAAACAGGCACATGTTAACCAGAGGTGGAAATCCAGTTCTTTGGATACTCGGCCATTGTTTTTCTGAGCAAATCCGCCTCTTACCTCCGCTTTCCGCGTTCAGCTAACTTCTACCTTACGAATCCCGTTGCTGCCCAGACTTGAAAGTTTATAAAATCGGCAAAATTCAAAAGCATAAAGCCCCGCTGAAAAATATTTAATTTAATGTTTGTTATTTATTACTTTTGGAAAGAATTTGTTATGGTCACAAGGAAAACAATAGGGTGTTTGAGATTTAATTTTTGAGCATTAATTATGGGGGTGCTACAAAATTTCGGCGCCGCAAATGTCATTTTGACTGGGCGCCGCAAGTATCGGCGCCGCAAATGTCGTTTTGGCTGGGCGCCGCAAATGTAACGCCGTAAGTGTCATCGCCGCAAGTGTCTGCGCCGCAAGTGTCGCTTTGGCTGGGCGCCGCAAATGTCTGCGCCGCAAATGTCGCATCACCCTTTTATCATGGTCATTGCCCCATCTTCTCCCTCCTTTCCCTCATTCAGTTGTTATTGTGCCCACCATTTTGACCTACCAATTTATTTCCTCTGCATTTATTTATTATTAATTTTCTTCGGCAAATAAACATTTTAATTTGTTATCTTTGGACATAACAATTTACCAGACCGGGACCAGACCCCACAAGAAAAAAAAAAATTAATATTACCTTTAATGATGGCAACACAAAGTTTTGAATTTTTCACTTGCGGCGCTTATCTAAGACGCCGGAGTTAAAAATTCTCAATTTCATAAAATTCTTTACCAAACTAATAAAGCTAGAGAAATAATAATACAAAAAAAAAAATAAAATTCAATTATAAATAAATTTTAGTTACATATTTTTTTAACACATAAAAAAAGTTAAAGCAACTGATAATTTTATTCAAATTTTCTCTAGTAAATTAAAAAAAACTATTAAATAAAAAGTCAAAATCGAAAATGCAAACGGTTAGATGCATTTATATTAAAAAAAATTGCAAAATAAATTTAGCTTTAAAAAGGAATAAAAAAGATTGGCCGACATTTGCGGCTTGAAATTTCGGTGTTACATTTGTGGCGCCCAGCCAAAACGAAATATTTTTCAGCGGGGTCAATAAGAGTTGTGCCAAGTTCAGAATCTTTGTGGCAGGGCAATGGTCGATCTGCCAAAGAAATGGAAATCCACTTAAGGCTTACCATTTTGGCATTGTTACATATAAAAGTTATTGGACACCAATACAGAAATATAAATTTGAGAACATAATCAAGAAAATAATTGAAAAAGAGCAAAAATCATATAAATTCAAAACAAATAAAATTATTGATTTATTAAATAAATAATATAAATAAAAATAAGGAATTAAACAAATCAATTTATAAATATTTTAATGAAATGAATGTTATTTTAAATAGATTCAAATAATAAGGTATTATTACAATAAACTGTCAAGATTAAAGAATTAAAAATATTACTTAAATAATATTATTTTTTGTGTTCAAGCGGATAAAATTATAAAGGCAAAATATATTGCAAATCCTGCAAAAAAAGAGTTTACGCGTCGTGAGATTAAAGAGTAAAAAGAGATAAAGATATTAAATAAACTTATTTTACAATTAATTAAATAAAAGAATAAAGTAATAAATTAATATTACATTTAATCTATTTATAAAATAAAAATTTAAGCAAATTTTATTTCTTTCGACATTTCATATTTAAATCTAAAATTGGATAAAGAAAGAAACATCAATAAAAATAAAAAATAAAATCATTTTGTATTAAAAACATTTTAAATTTATCATATTTTGAACAAGAGAATAAATTAAATAAATTCACATTAATAATATCAACAATCGAATCAAAGTATATTTTGGATTAAAGCGGATAAAATTATAAAGGCAAAATATATTTACAATAATTCTTCTTTAAAATAGTTAAAAACCTTTTATTATAATATTTTTCAAGTGAATAAATCAAAAAATCTATTCATATTAAATCTTAACATATTATTTTTTTAATTAATAAAACAAATAAAGTAATAAATTATTATTACATTTTAATCATATTGATACAATAACAATTAAAGCAAATTTTCTAGAAGTGCTAATGACAAAAATTTAACGTTGCTGAGATAAAGAAAAAATAGAAAATAATTTTATAATCTAAGAACATTTCTATATAATGCAAAACTTTAAATTATTTGTAAAAAATTTAATATATATTTATACAAAAAAGCATAGGTATTAATCTTATTATGTAAACTGTACGATTAATTAATTGTAAAATCGTAAAACGAAATGGAAAAAATATATTTATTTTAAATTCTATTATGTTTTTATTGTAATTCCGTTATAAAGCACTACCAATAAAAAAAATCATTACCAACGTCAGACTGCTGGAGGCGAAAGTGATGTATGACGACAAGAAAAATTAAAAATTAATTTTATAAGCAAAGAAAGATTTTTAACATAAAATAAACAATTAAAATGTCTGTAAAAACTATTGAATAATCTAAAATTAAAATGCTTATAATCGAACACTTAATGAAAAATCATAAGGAAAATGAATAGAAATTTAAAATTAATAACATATAAAAAATTATTATTGTAATGAATTAACTGAAAAAATTAAATATTAAATTTGATTTTAGAAAGTTTTCATACTTAAAATAAAAAGTAAAATCTTTTCACAAATATTTTTACACAGATTAAAAGAATAGTTTTTTTTACAAACAAATAAAATTATGACTTATAAAGCAAATAGTGAGTAGTTAATTAATGGATTTCAATGCTTTATATGAATTTATAAATATGTTTTATGAAATTGTGATGTTTTGAAAAATATTCATATTGTTATTTATGTCAAAATTATTTTCAAATTTTATGCATTTCACAAAGAAAGAATTGATTTTTTCTGAATTTTTGAATATATGCCTTGATTTTTTTGTGAGTTGTTAATTAAGTTTTCGAATTACTCCCGCTCGCCAGGGACTCCCGTTAAAAATAAACAAAATAATAGAGTTATTTATAAACGCCCATTTTAATGGTTTTTGACTAATGACCCGGCACCGAAAAAAAAGCTCCGCAAAAAATGGAGTTGAACAACAAAATATCTTCGCTTTTCATTGTACTATTTGCTTATTGAAATTTATCTCGATTAATTTAAATTTTACACAAAAGTGGAAAATAATCTTGTAAAATTTCCAAAATATTTTCAATTTTTTATCATTTTTTCGTGTTTTGATTTTACAATTTTTGAATTTTTGAAAATAAATTAATTCCAAATTCAATAACTTTATAAATAGTAAAACATTTTATAATTCCATAAAGTATCACTATGATTTTTAAAATAATTTTAAAAACTTTTCGTAATGAATAATTTATAAATTTATTGAAAACCATTTTCAAGTAGAAACAAATAAAGTTATTATGTAAATATAAAATAAATATACATTATTATTATTTTATTATTAATAATAATATTACCATTTAAAAAGTAACAATACGACTAACACCTCTATGTACAGAAACCGACAAAACATGAGAATAATAGAAGAAAACTGAAAAGATAAAATGATAAAATGTTTACAATTTTATGAATAACATCGATTAAAAAAAGAAACAACATTATTATTTGTGTATGTAAATGTAAAGCTTAATAAATGAGAGTTGAATAATTATCATAACGAAAATATTTTATATTAAGAGAACATTATCATCACCGATGCTTTAAACGATTTTTTTGGCCTTGAATACAAACTAATCAGAAAAAAGCGACCAAATAAAAATGGGGAGCCGGAAAATCCGACACTGGAAAATCCGACACCAACTTTAAATTGTTTTTAGTTTGTTTGAGTTAATATCTATCTACCTAGGCTTAGCAAGTTCACGAATTGAATTTACCGAGAATTATTTTTTTTTTGCGTCGATTTTTTCACGAATGATCTGGTCAACTTCTGTTGCCTGGAGAGGATTAGGTCCAGGTGAATTCTCATGAATTTCGCCTCTTCAGAAGACATTAACAAACTCAAGGGGTGGGGTAGAACCAAATTATTCGAGAACAGAGGACGGAATAGCATTCAAAATGGAGAATACCTCATCCATATGTTAAAAATTGTTAAGCCTATTTACATTGACGTTTCACAAGGATCACAGAAATTATTTTTAACTAAAGGGCATACGAAAAATATTCATATGCCTACCTAGATAGATTATGGCAATAAAAATATTTATTTTAAATAACTTCAGTACTGTAACTTTATTATATGTATTTTAAATATTAACTCAAAGTATCAAAATTATTTTTAAAATTTAAAGTTGGTGTCGGATTTTCCAGTGCCGGATTTTCCGCTAGTGTCGGATTTTCCAGTGTCGGATTTTCCTAGAGCCATAAAAATGCCAGCAAAATAAGTTAATTTATTGACTTTCTTTCTCTCTTACATGTTTTTGCCCGTTGTCGTGTGAATTTTTTGAATATTATGTATGAATCAAACGATAGAATAAAAAAATAATTATTAAATTTTTTAAAATGGAAAAAAATAAATAACTAAAATCTTACATCCAGTAAGAACAAATCATTAAAATTGTAAAAATAATATCAATTTTAAAGGTTTAGTATGTTATAAAAATTATTTAAATAAAATTTAAAAAAGTTGCTTTATATAAATTAACACTTCATTATTGTTATGATTAGATCTCAAAATCGAAAAATTAAAATCTTTAAATAAAGTTTTAGAATAAATTTACCAGGTTTTAAAGCATATAAGCAACCTTTCTATTTATTAACAAAATTTAAATTTTTTTTATTATTTATTGAGTGCAAATCAAAGAAGTGATTAAAATTGCATATTGCGGCTATTAGCTTGGCATTCATTGTATAAAATTAAAAATCTAAAATAAGAGCCCTATAATAAACTTATTGGAAAATTAATTCAAATATATACGATGAAAATTAAAGAAAGCATTTTTATTACAATAAATTTGACACTAAAATAAAAATAAAAGAAATATGAATAATAATTACAAAAGCACATTTTTATAAAAACAAAAGTTTAAAGCAAATCATAATTCTATCGAATTTTGCAAGTAATTTTTTTAAATTATTAATTACTATAAAGGACTAAAAATAATTGCTATAAAAAAATTTAAAAAATCTGCATACTAAAAACCAAAAAGTTGAAACGTCTTTTATAGTCACATATTTTAAACAAGAGAATAAAGGAAATAAATTTAAGTTTTATAAATATTGCACTGAATTAATAACAAGCTAATCAAAAGAATCTTGAAAAGCTTAAGCATAAGAAATCCTTCAACGTACAATTATATTAAAAGAGCAAAAGAATAATAAATACAAAATAAACTATTTTAGAAAATAAATAAATGAAAAAAAGAGATGATTATTAAAATAATAAATATACCATAAAATTAAAAATTAATGCAACAAAATAATTTCTTTCAGTTTAAACTATTAACACTGGATCTCAAAAGAAAAACTCTGAAACAACCATTAGATTGAATTTGAAAAGAAATAAAAGATAGAAGATTAATCGCTTTTATATTAAATGTTATTTAAAATTATTTGCGAACTTTTATATTCAAAATCAAATAAAGAAGAAACTTAAGTTTTTTTAAAGTAATCAAGTTTATTTATTGTATGCAAAATGTGAGGCAAAGTTTCACTAATTTATTATTCAAATATAAATGAACCTTTTCCTAAAATCGACATTATAATAAACAAAAAATGAATAAAAGAAATGAAAAATTATTAATGAAATGAAAAACATTTGAGAAATAAATAGTATTAAATTGTAAAGGTAAAATTTTGCAAAAAAAAAAAAATTAAATTTTTATTCTCTTTAAGATATTAAAAAACATTTTAAAGCCGTGTTTTAAAGAAGAGAATAAATGTAAATAAAGTTACATTCATTAATATTATTATAATACATTGTACTTAATTCATATGATGAACAGGTAATGGAACACTAAAAAAAGTCCACGAAACATGAGATTAATAGCAAAAAGAATAAAAATATTCATTTTATATTTTTAAATTTATTTAAATAAATGGATGGAAGTAAATAAATGGATTATTAATTAATTACAATTCGACACATTTAATGAAATATAAAAAACTATTAACAAAAGATAATGATGAAATAGCACAAAAATTTTAAAGTTTATAAGTAGATGGAAAGGTAAATTATCAATTAAAATAATCAAACTAGCAACTGAAAATCAACCAGACTTACAAAACTCAAGCAAATTTTTATTTTGCTTATACTTTCTAATTTATTGGAAATTTCAATTCTCAAAAAATTTATTTTTATATTGTGAATAAAATTAATAGATATTCTATTTTCTTTATTTTTTACTAAATTTAAAAAATATTTATTGCTGAATCGTAGAATGAGTTATAATTCATTAATCAAATTTTAAAATTTTTTTGAGATTATAATTAAAAATAAACATAAAATATACAAAAATAAAACAAATAATTTTATATTTTTTATAATATACAATAAATCTGATAAAGAACTTACACATTGAGTAATTGGTTCTACAAAATATTTAAAAATGATTTATAAAATCATTTTCAAAAGTAATATTAATAATTTGATACATAAAGAATTGTTTATCAATTGAAAGAAAAAGGTATTTTTTGAGGAAATATATTACTAAGAAATTAAATAATTACTAAATTTAACTCTTTGTTAAGCACGCTAATATATTGTGATTTTTATGAAATTGTAGAGAATCAAATTTATTTTTTATTAGCAAGGGCATAAAAACTCATTAAAAAATGATAACACCAAAAAAGGATAAAAATATAAATAAATTTTATATAAAATCAAAATATAATTTAGAAAAAAATTTAATTAAAACTCTGAAGAGAAGAAAAATAGGAAAAACAAAATTTAGAGTTAGAAATTATTTTATATTCAAAATATTTTAGTACCAGGGATTTGAAGAAAAGTTAAATTAAAATATGAGACACGAGAAGAGTAACATAATATTTTTTTAACTAATTATTGGATTGTTTGAAAAATGAAAGTAAGAAAAGCTAAATTAATAAACGACAGTTAAAATGAGAGTAAATTTTATTTATAAATATTATATTATTTTATGATTTTATTATATATTATTTTTATTTAAATAGTTTTATAAAAGAGAATGAATTTAAAGAGGAAAAAAAAAAGTTCTTTTTACTAAATCTAATTTTATAAATTCAGAAGAAGAAAAAAATGCTATTTTAAAATTTTTAGATTGAGGTATAAAACCAGAAGTTTCTGCGTACTCTGTTTTTAATGGGTTGTTTGTTTATGACAAAGACAATAAAATTTATAAATCTAATCCAGATTATGGAAGTTTTACTGATTAGAGTTGAAAACAATTTTTGATAACCCAATATTTTTTTAAATACAGAGAATGGAAAATGTGATTAAATAGAGCAAAAGAAATTTAATATCCCCTTTCGTGAGTTAACCGTTTAAAACAATTAAAAAAAACAAATAGAAAATTTAGTTATTAACCGTTTAAAAATTTAAAAAAACAAATAGAAAATTTAGTTAATGTCTTTGTAAAATTTTAATGAAAGTTTAAATTTGTTTTTTTGTTTTAAGATAATTTTTATAATTTGTACCTAGATTTTTTGATAAAATTATTCTTGTTTTTTAATTTTAAATTTCCTGATCATCCCTCTTAATTTTTTGAAATTTTCTACTGTTAAATTCCAATTTTTTAGCTTTTATCATTAGAAAATAAATATATACGAAATTTTAATACAATTTGCACTTTAATAAATAATGGCATTAATGATTGATTGCTCGTGAATTTCTGAGTTGCTGGAAGATTCCTGATTAAGCTTAAATTTTTTGTTTAAATTATATTTTTAAGTAATGAATAACCCTATAGTAATTTTTTAAGTTTTGAATAATTATCGATTTCTTTAAATCTCTTTATCCGTTTATTAAATTTTTTTATACGACAGGATCCGATCCCATATAGATTAAAAAAACCAAATTTATTAATAAATGGAAAACGATTTATTGTGGTTAATTTTAAAAAGGCATTTTGGTGTAATAATGCTTTTTCCTTTTAAGATGATTTTTTGCCTCATCTTTATATGAAAAATGGAAAAATCATTTGTCCAAGAGTCAAAATTTAATTAGATCACTAAAATTTAATAAATTTATTTTAATTGAATAGTTTATTTGTAATTATTTTTATATTATTTTGCCTTTTCCTAACATTTATAATATTTTTTATTTTATTTATTTAAGTTATAGTTCATTTTGACATTAATTTATTGTATTATATTTGTTATTTTGGGCTATGGTAAATGAATTATTTAATTTTTATTTTTGTTTATAATTAAATTTTAATTATATTGAATTAAATATGTTGATTTAAAACTTTAAATAAATTGTTATAATTTATTTAAATTATTATTTAATTTTATTTTCATGCGAATTGGACTGGGCTTCGGCTTTCGGTCGGTAGTGGGGCCATCTTATTAGTTTTTATTAAATTCCTTAAATCTTTATGGGGAGAAAACTAATTAGAAAAACTTGTTTTCTTTCTTGATTTTAATTCAAATAATATTTATTTATCATTTTAAATTGCTTTCTTTCTCTGATTTATATAAAATCTTAACATGTGGCTTTAATATTTTCATTTTAAATTATTATTTGAATATTTTCACTTTTTTACAAATTAAATTTTTACTATTTAAAAAATATTATTTAAAGCTGCCCAATTCAATAATGCATATATAATATACAAAATACTTAGAGTGCCACGGGACCGGGAATTTTGGGCAAACCCGGGACCGGGACCTTTTCGGTTTGAAAAACCGGGAATTTTTGGCTGGGAAAACCGGGAAAAAACCGGGACTAGTCCCGGTCCCGGTCAAAACCGGGACCTTGGTACTCAGTTGTCCGCATCCAGGTCCCGGTCCCGTGGCACTCTAAAAATACTCATTATTATAAATAAAAATAGATATTTTTTAATGTAAGATAATATAATAAAAATCACATTTTTAAATGTAAATATAATTAGTTATGTATGTGTAATGAGCCAACCAATCAAGTGGTACGGTACATCATTTCTTCTGTTATTGTTCATCATGACCTTCTTGTTGTTATTTGAATATTTTTCACTATTATTTACAATTGAAATTTTTACTATTAAAAAATCTTTTGGCAATTTAATAAATATATTTATATAGAAAAAATGTTTTTTGAACTAAAAATTGCGTTGTTTTTTAAATGTAATATAATTACAATAGTTTTGTATTTATAATTAACCAGCCATTCATTTATTTTTTATGTGTTATTTTATATTTTATATTATTTTAATGAGATCATTATAAATATAGTATCAGTCTATAATAAATAATTTATTGATTTGATTTTTTTATTGACAATAATATTTTTAATATTTTTTATTATAAATCTCAATTAAAATCACATTATTTTGAAGTAAAGCATAAAATTCATTAGTTTATCCACTAAATTTTTTTTGATGTGTTTACAATAAAAGTACGTCAATTTTTCGTGACATTAACATTTAAAAATTTAATAAAATTTTTATATTTTATTATTTTATTACTTTAAATAAATTGTCAAATTGATTTTTATTTATTTTCGATTTATAATTTGCGTTTTTAATTAATTATCATTTAATTTAATTGCCATAATATTTCATGTTACGATTCACATGCATATTTCTTCATAAAGTGGTAAAATTGTTGTCACTTATTTTTTCCTAATCATCGTCATTTTGATTTGATTTCCATTCTTTTTTTATTTTTATTTTAATTTCTTCAATTAATAAATGAATTTATTTTTTATATAGTTTAAAATATTGTTACTTTTTTTTTAATAAATTTAGAAAATATTTAATTAATTTTATTAAATTTTTATAAAGCTTGAGTTTTATTCATTTATTATCAACAGGGCTGTCAAAAATATGTACGAAATGGCCAAAATATGCGCATAAATATTCAAATAAATTCGTGAAATATGCACCAAATATGCACAAAAATCACAAAATATGCACCATATATGCATAAAAAAACTTGAAAATTACGAGTGCAAATTAATTAAAAAATTTATTCCTCATTCTATCGGTTGTTTTGCAATTTCAAACCAAAAACTTCTCAAGATTTTCGGCAGTGAAGCTTACCTTGACCCACTCGCGCATCCATTCAGATTTGGATTTATTTAGGCATAATCAAAATTTTTTCCTAATGGATATTCAATCGGAAAATATTTAACGAAAAATGGCAAAATATGCAAAAAATCTTAAAATATGTATAAAATGGCAAAATATGCATGAAATATGCAGAAATAATTGACAGCCTTGCTAATTAGTGTATTTAATGTTATGTTCGAATACTTTTTATTTAATCTGTCATTGAACTGTTTTTTTTGCTCATTTAATTTTTCAAGTTAAAAAGTTTTGTTTATTATTTTAAAAGATTTTACAAATAAATGAAAATTTATGATCAAATTTAGTTTCAATTTTCGTATACAAAATTAATTGTCTGTCTATTATCGAATAACTATTACAATTAAAAATTAATTTTGTTTTTTGGTTAGTTATTAATTTTTTAAATCGGGATAGCTTTTTAAATCCATTAATTGGCTACTTATTATATGCTTTATAATGGCGAATAATTATAATTTGCAGCTAAAATTTTAAGGTAAAATATTTGAACATAATATAAAACTATCTATATTGAATAAAAGATATTTAGACGAATTTTATTATATTTTGAAAATGAATATTTTTGTGATTTATGCCATAGTTTATGTGTTATAATTAAGTTTCTTTTTTATTGAAATATTTTTAAATTTTTATAACTCACTTAAGATTTTTTTAATTTTAACTTAATTCATCGTTTTTTTAATTTCAATCCTTCTATTAGATTAATAAATTATTAATCTTTTTTATTTTTTATGCCTAAAACCCTAAAAAACCTATTTTGATCTATTTTGGCGTTTTGTCCAAAACTGCACTATTAATTACTTGCTATAAAAAATTATTTTGAAATATATTTATTTGTAGAATTAGATAAAATAATTATTCAGCACACAACCAAAAAAATTCATCTTTTTAAACTTAATCGTATTTTGACATCGCCAATTTGCATTTATTATTAAATTAGATTTATTAAATGGGTAACGAATAAATTAGCTGTTTTTTAATTTTTTAAATAAATTGTTTAAATATTTTTCGTCAAAGGATTAGTATGATAAAGTTTACATTATAAAATTTTCTTGTCTTATTTATGCCTGTTTTCTTTTGTTGAATTCAATTGCCACAAAATATTCCGCAATAAATAAAATAAATTACCATTTAATTGTTTCAATTCAGAAAATATTTTCGAGTTTGTTTTAGATTTGTGGAAGTACTTGCATTGTTTATTTTTCTATAAATAATTTTTATCTTTTTGTCTTACCATTTTTCTATTTTAATCCCATGCAAAATTAAGTTTATGTAGATACAGTCGATTCATTCATATGAATTAATAATTATTTGCTCAATTATCACTAGCATAACGAATAATAAAATCATATTTAATTAATTTAATTATAATTATTTTATGAAATAATTTAAAAACCTATCTTAATATTTACTGCAAAATAAGCAACTCTATAAAATTTCAAAAATTTATAAATAACCAACAAAAATTGTCATTTTTTGAAACACTTTGAAATCTAACATTATTATCACATTAATAATTAATAATAATCATTTAATAATTAAACTATTTAATTATTCGATCATTAAAATAAATTATTATAATTAGTAAGTAATAAAGTAGATTAAAAATGGTTTTAAGTTTCATTATTCCTCTTGCTTTTTTTAACATGAAAAAATAATTAATTATATGTAAATTGTTTATAATAATATATATTTATAAAAAATATATTGACTTTCATAATCAGCCTTATTTTTTTGTTTTTTAATTAGTAAACGAAAAAATCTTTAACAATTTTTTTGATTATTAATAATTATAATATTTTTAAATAATGCTAAATAGTCATAAATTTAAAAAGAGAATCAATTTCCCTTGTCTGTATTATGTCTGTGGGTTCTGCTTCTTCGCCCTTATTAAATCATAATTAAAATATCTAAAAAGTTTTAAACTAATTATAATATATCAGTTTCTGTTTTTCTTTTAACAAAATATCTTTTTGAATTCACATTGTTTCAAAATCAATTAAATTATTTTTTATTAACGCTTTCTTTGATTTCTCATTTCATAATATATAAAATAAAACATAACTGACTCTGACTTATTCTTTTTTTCGATTAATTTTTAAATATTACAATTATAAATTTGAATTAAATATCATTTTATATAAAAAATATTTTTAATGAACTAAAATTAATCTATTATTGAGAGTTTCTTTTAGATGTAAAGATATGTGCAAATCAATAATTCAAAAATTATTCAGTTTTAATTTATTGAAAATAGCTGAGTCTTTTTATAATATTTAACATTTTTAAAAATGAAAGAAAAAGTAAAAGTTCGAATTTTATTATTGCTTTGATTCTGAATAAATGATATTGTTTTTATAATGTTTCCATAAAAATTTGAAATATGAGAAATATATTATTTATTATATTTGATAATCTTTTTTATTTCTTTATTATTATTTATATTGTTTTTTTAAAATAGTATTATTATTTAAGCATAAATTAATAATAAATTAATTTTTATTAAATTATTTATTTATAGTAAAATAAATAATTCTTCATAAATTATAATGTTTTAATCTACAAAAAATTTAATCGTTTTATGTTAAAATAATTATAGAAACATTAATTTTATAACTTTAAATTCATTTAAATTTATGTTTTTTTTATAATAAAATATAAATTAAGTATAAAAGATAGTGTATCGAATTATTAATAATGAAATTTTAAATTAAAAATTGCTTTTAAAATATATAAGGTTTTATGAAAATAATTTGTTGATTCTAAATTTTGTTAAATACTCAGAATAATAAAAATTTACATTTTCGAAATGAAAAATTCAAACGGTTAGTTCAAATTAAAAAACCCTCAACTTTTAATATAACTTGAAAATTTACGGCCATTTCGGGAATATAATTTTTACGTTTTAAAAATGTTTGAATTTATGTAAAAAATTCAGAATATGAAACTATTCGAAATCTTTCATATAAAAAATCCTTTTTACGAAGGTATTTTCTGCAGAATTTCAAGCCTGAAAACTACGAAACAAACAGAAGAATAAGCATTTTCAAACTTCGTGAAAAATATAAATAAATAAATAAATCCGTTCCCTGATAATTTATTTCCTTTTTATAAATTGCCATTATTCTCATGTTTTTTTAATTGTTTTATACTTTAATTTTTAAACCTAACTTTAAAGTTTGAACATTATTACCATTATTTTTATTTCATTAATTTTTTATAAATATTTATATTACTTAATTTTTTAGCATAATTTTTTTTCATTTTTTAAAGTTTAAAAATTAAAAGAATATGTTATATCAATTATTAATTATTCTATTTTCTTGTGTACAAACGATTCGTTTTGTTTACAAGTGTCTAAACATTCTAAGAATTTTTTATTTAAATAAAATTCATAAATTATTATTAAAATGTAAAAATATTAATATTTCATTTTAATTTTCTTTTTTATTAATCTTTCAATTAATATATAAGATAAAAGATTATTTTAAATAATTTTCATTTAAATTTGTTTAAATTATTAGAGTTTGTGAACTAATTAAATTTTTTATATTGAGGTTTATTTATTAAAAATATAATTTATTTAAATAAGAAGTCTGTAAAATTTGTTGATTAAAAGAATTTCTTAAAAAGATATAATTTTTTATAAAAAAAATTTTAAAATTTTGATAATATAAAGTATGGTGTAATTATGAATTATTTAGAATAATACAATTATTTATTAACAAAAATATTTGTTAAAAAATGTGAATTTAAAATGCAAATTCTTTTAGATAATTTTTTATTAGTAAATTTCATTAAGTAAAATTATTTACAAATTGTTATATTGAAAAACAACATGAAGACGAAATGCCTCGGACTTCGGAATGGTTGCGAAAAGCAATTAAAATAAGATGAATCGCTATAAAAAGAAAGTTTTTATGCGTTATTTGTTAAATGATTATTAATTTAATTTTTGGTACTTTTATGGGTATTTCATTATATGAGGATTTATTTATACTTTGATCTAACATTTTATTTGTTTTTTATTTTTCTCATTTAAAAGTGCAGTTAAAAAGTCTGTTTATTAATTTAAAATATTTTAAAAATAAAATAATAATTACTCATCAAACCATTTATTATTCATTTTGGAAACTTTATTTAAAATTTAATTTAATGCTCGTGTCAAGCTCGATATATAACAATTTAAAATTAATTTATGATTTGTTTTCAATAGTTAATTTAATTTTTCAATATTTTAGAGTAAAAAAAGGTTTATTAGTCCTTTAACATTTTATATATTTTTTCATTTAATATGTGAATTTATTAATTTTATTTTATTTCAACACATTTTTTGTTAAATTTAATTAATCTTATTTCTAAAAATTGTGATTTTTTGAATTTTCCAACATAAAGAAAGATAACATGTAAAATGACATTTTGAAGAAAAGCGTTAAATTTTAAAATTTATCAAATTTGTAAGATGACAATTAATATGACATTTATTTAGAAACTTTATTCTTTATAATTGCAATTTATCTAAATTTTTTTGTTTTTTCTTTTATTTACCACTTTTAATAATTCAATTCATTATTATTATTATTATATAATTTATTCGTTATATGCAATTAAACTAGCCGTCGAATTAAACTGGATTCATAACTCTATTTCCTTTTAGGTATTTATTTCTGCCGTCTCCCACCAGTAAATTTTTATTAAAACTAAATAACATAATTTTTATTATATTAAAATAAACAATAAATTTAGAATTGGGTTTTATTTAGGACTTCCATTTGTTCTGATTTACGAAAAATATTCTGATTTTTAGGATGAGACCAATTTTTGTGCTGAATTTTAAACAAACTCATAATTTTAAAATTTTATGGCATAGTCACTAATTATCAAGAATATTTAAAGTTTGACGCAAAATTTGTTTATTTTTTGGACAAAACTTGTTGAAAACTAGCCAAAATTTCAAAAATTTGCGGCGGCACCTAGCGATAGCACCCGACTTTAAAAATACTTCATTTTCTTAAGAAAATCTTCTCAGAATCATAAAGTTTTGACAATTTAAAAATTGTTTAAATCGATAATGGGAGTCGAAAAATATAATGTAATTATTTGATACAGTTTTGATCGGATAAATTGTAAAAATAACTGCGATATGTTCTGATTTTCGACCCCAAAATTTGATTTTTTGAGCCCGGTGTTCTGATTATGAAAATGTTTTATGATTGGTTCAGCCAATGGCGCCTTACAGTACTATAAGGACTAATTATTTGCCTCCAATTTCCGCTCTTTTTTCATTTAATTCAAAAAAATATATGATTTAATGAATGAATTCATAATCAATAATGTGGGCTCATTTTTATATTAATATATTTTAATAATTTCAGTAAATGCACAATTTTAAAAGAGCAAAAATTATTTACCAATTTTTTTAATTTTTTAAAATAAAGATTAATTAAATTATATTCACTGACTTTTTTTCATAAAATTGTCTATGCTGCTTAATGTTTTGGATGGTGTGGTTGGGAAAAGGTGGCATGTTTTGGCGTTTTCTATTTTTTAAGTGCTTGGTTTTTTTAATATGTTAAGAATTTACTCTACAGATTCGATTTAATTTTGGTAAAATTTGGTAAATATTTAAATATTCTGAGATTCAATTTTTCTTTGATATATTTAAATAAGAATGTTTTTTGTGAATTTGGATACAGTCTTTGTAATAAGATGACTATTATTTCATAATAATTTTTATCATTAGTAATATAAAAATATATCTTTAAGATAAGTGTTGCAGAAAGACCCAACAGAATATTTTAAGGCAATATCATAATACTAAAAGGTGTATAATTCCATAAGGAAAATTTTTTTTTTTTTTTTTGGAGTTTCTAATGTATCATAATTTTTAGGATTTTTAAATTTATTGGTTTTTAAAGATCATCATTTATGGCAAGGCTTTAAAACATTGTGATTTCTTATTCATTGCTAGTAGAAATTTTTTTTAGAAATTAATAAAAATACATTATGAAATTATACGAAATATTTAATTATTATCCATTATTTATTAATTTAATATAACTATAAAAGCATTTTCCTTTATCTATTCTCCGTTCCAATGAATGAATGCATTAAAGGTATTAATTTATTGTATCACAAGAACCATACTGATAAGGTGCTATGTCGTTATATAAAAACCATCAAATGGAAATTTTCAACAAAAAACTGCCCATAACTTTTGTCAAAGTCAACCAAATTAGAGGTATCATTCGATAGACCTAACAATTCTCTATTAGAATATGAAAATTTCAAATTTCATTAGGTTTAAAAAAGTTATGGCCAAAAATGTGTGAAAACTTGGTACCTTGCGTACTTTTGGCCATAACTTTGCTCAAACTAACCAAATTTTTTGAAATTTTCATAGTCTAATAGAGAATTGTTAGGCCTATCGAATGATACCTCTAATTTGGTTGACTTTGACAAAAGTTATTGACAGTTTTATGTTGAAATTTTTGCCAAAAATTTAAAATTTTCCGGTGGCCTTTTATAATTTTAGTTTATTAAATTAATTTATTTTTTTAATATGGCCATTACTTTTTAACCTTTTATCCAAAAAAAAAATAAATTCTGCCATCAATTTTTGCATTAGGATTTCGATTAAATGAATGATAATTTTAGTTGTGTCAATTTTTTCGATATATTTTTTTTGAGCTCATGGAACGTTTTCGTGTCAATGAGAAGTTGAATTGTTTTCAAAATTTTACAAAAAATTATATATATATTTTTTGAGCGTCTAATAATCGATTTTATGAATTAATATTTGAAGATTATAATGTGTTTTATTAATATTTTTATCTTTAATATTGATAATAAATATTTAAACCTTTTTAAAATTTTGTAATTGCTATCTTGTTTTTGAGTTTGTATCTGTGTTTAGATTTGTTAAATAAAATTAAAATTCTAATATGTAACTATCTGATATAATATTGATGTTTTTTATAGATAATTTACATTATTTTACAATTACATGTTTATTTTTTATTCATATTTTATACATTAGCTTTCTCTATCCATTTTCTTTTGAGTTATTTAAGATTTTCGCTTATGTCTAATTTCATCCAGATTATTATAATTTTCTTGAGGAATATGCTCCGCATGTACTAATCGCTACGTCTTATTTATTTTTGTTTTTGTAAAATGAAAAAGTTTTTAATTTTGCTTAATGATTAATTACATTCTTTTTATAATAAAAGAATTAAAAATAATTATTCAATTAAAAATTTTATCGTTATATAATTTTATTTAGATTAAATTCAAATATTAATTATTGCGTTTATGATTTTACTGTATAATCAATCACATTATTTCTTGTTAAATTAATTTTAGTTAATTTACCTTATTGCTAAAAACTAGGGTAGATCGAGACTGGGGCCAAAAGAGACCGGGATTAAAACACGGACAACTGAGTACCGAAGTCCCGGTTTTGACCAGTTTTGACCGGGACCGGGAAATTTCCGGTTTTTTCCACTGTTTTCCCAAGCAAAAAGTTCCGGTTTTTCAACCCGAAAAGTCCCGGTCCCGACCTACCCTACTAAAAAGTAACGAATTACTTAAACAAAATTGACCCCCGAAAATACACAAGTCTATACAAGCTAACTGACATTAAAAGCTTACCATATTTATATAAATAAATAATAATTAAAATAAAAATTAATAGCAATTTACATATAATTAGAAAAATAATTAATGCTTTAGACAAAAAAAGAGAAGTATTAAATAAATTATATTAAAAATTCTGAAAGTAACAAGTAAATATATTTCATTACTACAAATGATTTAAAATATTAATAATAAATAAATGAATTAGACATTAATAAATTTATTACATTAGAATAAGATTAAAATAGAAAAATTATAAGAAAGAAAAAGAGAAAACAAATATAAATTAAAATATTTTAAACCAGAATTTAAATATTAAAAGCAGTCCTTACCTTACTCTTCGGGGTGAGAAAACTCTAGGTCTGGTTCTTATTTATGTGATTATAATAATCAATTTTTTATGGTTTTTTGGAAAACTTTTTTTTTTTTCTTCACTTTTGCTATTTTAGAAAAGAAATTTTAAAGATTCTTGTTGCCAAATGATTTTAATATTTAATACCGATTTGGTATTTACATTTACTCTAAAATGTTTGTGCATATTTCGTATTCAAAACTTCGTGAACTTTTTATTGAGTAACAATTAACTATTTTATCTCTGTTCTTTATAATTTTTTTAATCATACTTTTCTCTGTTTTATTTATAAATTTATTAAAATTCTTAATGTAAAAATATCTATTTTTTATACAATTGTAAATATGTTCTTTTTTTAAATTTTGTTTTAATGAATTACAATTTTTGAATTATAATACATATATTTGAAATTAAGAGTATATTTTTAAAAACGAAAGAAGAAAAACAGTACCCCCGGGGAAACACTCGATTTGCGCGATAACTTTATTCATTAATTTTTACGAATTAAGGGCGCCCGCCGTGATGATGGCGCCTACGGGCGGATTCTAATTCCCTAAAAGATTTTCATCAAAATTTACCTCAAAATTTAATATATTAAACAAGTTCAAGGAAAAAAGTGCCAATTTTACTTTAAATTTATTTATATATTAATTGTAATATTATCAATTTGCTTCATTTTTATTTATTTTAAATAATTTGTAAAACATTATCTTTTAACTCTTTTTTCTTTTAATCACATGCATAAATAGCTGCTATTCATACGATCGGGGAATTTTGTATATCTGTTTTAGCTTTTTCATTGTCCATTTATTATTATAAATATTAATGCTGAATATTTTTTTAATTTTATGTTTAAATTTTTAAGATGAAAATTTAGTTTCATAAACTGTTTCCTTTAGAACTTTTTACATTTATGTTCATTAATTTTTTATTTTTTATCTTGTTTATTATAAAAATACCAAAAAACACAATAAGCCAATTGAATAAATGTGATTTTATAATCAATTTTCATTATTTCAATACTCTAGTTTATTTTTAAAATTATTAGAAAATAAAAGTGAAAAATTTTTAAGTTTTATTATCAACATCAATTTTAATTTTATTTTTTGTAATAAATAATGGATTTTTATTCTTTTATTTATGTTGCTCTTTTCAACTCATGTTTTGTACATAGTTTCATATCAAGTATGTTTGTAATGTAAAATGAATATTGGTTTAATTGTTTTTTTTTTATTCATTACATCATTATAAAATTTATTTGTTAAAATACAGGTCATTTTTAATAAAAAATGTCTGCTAAATATCTTACAGTTAGGATATTGTCGCAGCTATTGATTCTTTTTCTATTTTATTTTTTAATAAATTTAATTTATTTTTTGAGAATTTGTAGTAAATTTTCTTTTTTTAACTCAGATGGTCTTAAATTAACTATTAGTGTTCGAGTTATTTTATTTTATGTGATTTTTTATAAAATACTTTTATTTATAAACCACCGAATTTTTCCCGATTTTATTGAAGTTTAATGGAATTTTTCGGAAAAAAAGTCCAAAAAGACACCAAAACGGCAAAATGCCAAAAAGGCAAAAAAAAAAAAGGCAAAATAAAAGTCGAAGTATAAGCTTCAGACCAAGCGGAAAACTGCGTTTTTTAAGCTTAATATATCGGAACTATTGCACAGAAGAAAGGCATATGCCTCAAAATGCGCTCTCTAGTTATCACACGACACCCGGAACCATTCGAGAAAACCTTGGTCCACCGCCACCTTTCAATGTATATAGTAAGCTCCCATTATTGGAGGGTCAAATTTAACAAAATAAAAATATTTTGATTTTTTCAAAAGTTCCGATTTAAATGAAAAATAATTTTGTTCTAAAAATTCGAAGTTTTATTGCATAAATATCAATAATTCCTCTTGAAATCGAATAAAATACTCTAAAAATAAATTTCACTTTTTTTAAAATACATATCAGCGTTTAAATCTTAAATTTTATGATAAAAACAATCCAATGTCCATTAATTGAAAACCATCTGGTAAATAATAATTATTTAATATTTTCTATTATCATTTAAGGCTATTAATTATTTACATAGCTTATTAAATAATAAATTTTTATGCATTTTTTTTTAATTAAATGATTTTCTGTATATTTAATTTCATTTATTATAGCAATTTCATGCTGAGAGTCATCAATTCTCTGCTGGTGTCAGATAATCGAGGTCAAATTCAAGTAGTTGAATATGCATATATTATTTTTGTTTTAATTTAATAAATTTTAAAATGGATTAGATAGATTGATTAATAGATGTTGATTTGATTTAAAATTTAAAATAAATTATGCTTTATTTTTCGTTAAATTGATTAATTTTTGATCATTGATCAAAGTAATTAGAATTTAGTAAATTTGTTTAAGAAATAAATTCCTTATGTCAAAATTATACATTTTGCTGGAAATTTAATTTTATTATATAAATTTTAATTTGTTTCTATCAAGAAGTTACCATTTTATTAAATTAACTAAGTGTTAAGCTCTAAATACTTTTCTATTTTTTGTGTAATTGTTAGATTATTCTTTTCTTTTTTATTTTTACTAATTCATATATCATTTTATCATATTTTGTCACTTATTACTCATTTTCATTTTAGATATTCTTAACGATATTTATTCTATCATTTTGAATTAAATTTAAAAAGAGTATGTATTAATTAATTATTCTTTAATAAATTCTTGCTTTGGACAGTTTATTTTTATGTTGTCAATCTTCAGATATCATGCTTTAAAAAATTTTCCTTTTCAAAAATCTGGGTACAGATAACAGTAAAGTGCCCATAAAAGAACTAGTTGGTTATCTTAAAACATCAGGAATTTTCTAATAGAAATTTTTAAGTTAAATGTTTTTATATCCAATTGATGCAATAAAAAAATTTTTTGAAAATTTCTCATATCTTTATTTATGCTTTCTGTTTTAATTGTTAATTAGAAATTTATTTTTTTTGTATTTGTTGAGTGACACTTTTATATTGAGAATTATGAATAAAAAATATTTGGTCTTAATTTGTTAACACTAAAAATCTATCAAAATATTTTTAAAAATATGTTTATTATTAATCATTTCTGTATTTAAAATTTAATAAACAAACATATCCATATTTATGCTCCTGATAATAAATATATTTTGATATGTTTAAAAATTGGTAATTTTTTTTCATTTATGTTTTAAACAATTTTTTTCGGTTTTAGGTTTTGCTTCTTTTTTTATCTCTTGTGTCGTATATGTTTTTTTTGTACGTGAATTGATTGCTTCGTATATTTAACAGATCTTTATTTAATAAATACTTTAAATAAAAAATAAATGTTTGCCATATTAATGTAAATAATAATTATAATGCAAAATACTAACAATATTAATAATAATTTTTATAATTATATTTAATTTTTATAATTATGTTTTTTAATTAATAGCTCATTTAAATGTTTCAGCTTTTTTCGATTGTTATGCTAAAATAGTAATTTTATATAATTTTTTAATGTACATTCGAATAGGATTTTTATAATTTTTTGTGTTGCATTATAATATTTTTTATAATCATTGTAATTTTATTTTATTTTTGAGTTTTTTAGCGCTCTATCAATTGTTATTTATATTAATTGTAATTTCATATTTTTCTTAATTTTTTTTTGTTAAAATTTTTTCATGCGAAGAGACTTAATGGTTTGATGATAAACCAATGATAAAGAATAAATGTGGGAATCTCTTAAAACAGTAATAATAAATAATTTGTATTTTTAAGAATTTTAGACCTCATTATTTTAATTGAAATTGAGTATGTTATTAATAAATTTGCTAATGCGTATCACTCTATTATTTATTGTATATTTATCGTTGCCCTTTTTATTAAATTGTTATAACATATTTGGAATGTCATATCATTGTTGATTTTGAATTATTTTTGCGTTTCGTTTTAGTTTTTGTGACCCTTTATTTTATTTTATTTTTTTTGTTTTGTTTAAGTGTGTGATATATATGGTCAATTCCAAAATTTGTAATTGATTGCTGTGTGCATCATTATTGTTTTCATCATTAAATGTTCGATGATAAATATTTTCTTCACACAATATATTAGAAATTATAATATAAGGAAATACCAAACTATTTATGTATTTACAAATTTTTAAAGATCACCGACAATCAGATGATAAATAATTATTAATTTTTCTTTAATCAATCAAAAATTCTGTTAACGAAGAAAATATCTTTGTTATTGTGCTTTGTTACCAATTCCAAAAAATGCAATTAATTTTTTAATCTATAGACAAAGTGACAAATATTAAATGTTGATTTATGCTATTTATTTTATCATTTTTAATTCTTAATTTTTTGCATTTTACATTCAATTAAACTCAAAAACTGATATTTTAATTTTAGATTATTAAGATTTTTTCCTTGAATTTTTAATTTTATTCGCCTTTTTTATTTACATTTTTTACCTACTAAATTATTGTATTGATTATAATAATTTCATCCGGTTTCTATGTCTCGAATCTAATTTAATTATTTATATTATTGGAATGTTTTAGTAGTCATTTGCAAATTTTTTTAAATAATTTAATTTTCTATTAAATTAAGATTCCCACTATTGAAAAATATATTTATATATAAAAGGTAACATATTTATCGATAGGCTTATTTTTAGTAATCCTTGTTAAGAGATTTTTCATGACTTATAACTTAATTATTTATTTTAAAATTTATTAAAAAAATTTTTGAATTATTTTTCTATCTTTGCTGTAGTTGGTAAAAAAAAATTATGGCACAAAATTTTCAAATAATTTTTTGAGATAATTTTCTGCTTCTAAGAGGTAATTCAGTTCGCTGATAATCAAATTTTATTTTAAATTACTCCTTGATCTATTGTTTTTGATGATTGTTTCATATTATAATTATATATTTTTATAAATTTTTGATTAACATCAATTTTCATGAGAGTTTTTAATTGAGTCAGTTTTAATTGATATTTTGCACAAAGCAATAATTATTTGTTTTTTTCTCTTAAATTCCTTTTATCATGTTCATTTATTATTACAGAATAATTGAATAAATAATCTTTATTTAATTATCTGCTATTATTTTCATATTATTAAATTTTTAAATTCTTTTAAATATCATGACCGTACCCCGGACAAACTTTTATTTTTCTCGTGGAATTTAATAAATTTAATTTATTAATTTTTAAATTATATGATTATGTGTTTTGTTTTGATTGATGCATTTTTTATTACAGAATTTTGCTGTTATTTTTTTTAAATTTTTTAATATAATAAAATCTGAATAATCCTTTATTTTATTCGATCTGTGTTTGGCCATTACAATAATTATTCGCTATTTCTATAGATTTTATTTATTGTTCAACTATTTTTAAGAAATTATTGTTTAATTAAATGTATATTTTTTGAGTTTTTAAAATGTTGGTTTTTTATATTCAGATTTTAATGAAATTTAAAGGTAACGAAGTGATCCTTAAAATTTTAATTTTTATATCAATTATGAATTTTATGTTTTGTTAATTAAAATTTTTTTCTTAATAGTTTCTAAATTGAGTTTTAATTTGTTATAGAAGATTTTTGAAACCATCCGGGTTCATTAATGCATAAATGATTAGAAATTGCGATTTATATAATTAATATAATTAATTTAATGTGCCCCTAAATTAGTTTTGTGTGAATATGTTCCCGTTGGCCTTGGGAAAGGTGCATTTAATAAAAAGTTTCGTGTGAACATTTTATATTCTCTTAATTTTGTAGTGTTTTGTGTTGTGGTTTGTATGGAATCAAAGTCTGCTACCTCCACCACGTGGTTGAGTTTGGAAACAGAGTTAATTTCAAAATTCATAATTTGTTTCAATTCAAAAATTAAAAGCAGAAAAAATTTTTAAGGTTTGCACTATGGTTTCGAAATTTTTTTTATTTATTCGTTGAAATCCTCAAGTGTCGGGTCCTCAAAAGTCAGGTCCTCAAATGTCGGGTAGCCATCCCGAACGAAACGAACAAGCTTCATGGGCATAACGTTTTATAAAAAACAATAGTTACTTTAGTTTTCAAATGCTGCAGTTTTCTTTGATTGTACATACAATTTATTTTTATTCATTTTAATTTATTGATTTGAAAGTTTTTTTTAATTTATTTCACTAATGTTCTTTAATTAAATTAAGCACTTTTAAAAATTAGATTAAGTTTATTTGAAAATGACTTATTAATAGGGCTGTCAAAAATATGTACAAAAAGTGGTCATAATATGTACATAAATATGTAAAAAAAAAAAATCCCAAATATGTATAAAAAACCCCAAATATGTAAATAAAATTTTCGTAAATGGTTATTTTTTGAAAAAAAAATCCTCGTAAATTACGCTTAACGTCCTGCCGCCACAAAAAATAATTTATGTGTGAAAATTGTAAAATTAATTTATGCGCTTTTCTGTCCCCAATTGGCCAAAACTGGGCAAGGGGGAGGGGGGGGGGGGTCCGATCATTCCTTGCACTCTTTTGTCCCAAATCCTCTAAACAACCACAAAAAAATCGGCCAAAATGCCGTATAATTTCGAATCTCTTCTTCCGCACTGCGCGAAGTTGGATAGCTATTTCTGCGAATTTTTGTGGCGGCAGGACGTTAAGCGACGAAATGTTGATGAATTTGACGAGATTTTGCGCAATATCGCTGCCTTTATGCCACCTGTCTGACTCTTTTCATGATTTAATTGAATTTTAAATATTTTCTAAAATCATAGATATTTTGTCAAATCTATGATTAAAAGTCATCAGATGTTAAAATAAATATCATATTCGTGATCAGCGACGTTGGAAACCCCAAATTACGAATTTTGGAATTTTTTTGAGGGGGGGGGGCGACATAACCCGGAAGTACCATTTTTCTTGTCGGTTATGCTCCAAGATGTTACCACGGCTACGAATATTTTTGTTTTTGTAAAAGGTAATTGTTTAATTATAATTACATTCTCTATAATAATAAAAGGATTAAAACAATATTCAATTTATAATTTTTTTCATTTTATTTAATTTAAATTCAAATAATAATATAATTGTTCAATAATTTAAGAGTTAAATAAAAATTTCCATTCTAAAATACATATTTTTTAAATTTTTTCAAGAGTAAGCATGCTTTATTTTTTATTTCGATTTGATTTAATTCGTTTTTATAAGATTTTTATAAAAAAAATTATAGAAATTTGCAAAATAAAAATTAATATTTGCTTTAAAAAAGTATTTTGAAATATTGTTTTCAAAATTTAAGTATTTATTTGTAAATAATGAAAAATAGAAATGAAAATTTTGAATATATCTTTAAAAAATTGTAAAAATCATATAAGAAAGGTAAATATAACAATTTTAACGCTAACGAAGCTGGAATGCCACAGAAGAAATTCTGGGTGTTGAACGATAGTTCTATGTGTTCTAATAATATATAGTCAATTTATAACAATTATTATTATCAATATTTAATTTTGAAAAAATAATAGAACATCTCTTCGAATATGGTTATTTAATTTAAATAAGTCTAAACATTTATAATTGAGAATATTTTTTCATATTATTGACTTAAAATTTAATGGTATTATAAAAAAGATAATAATTTTTGAATTAAAAATAATAAACTTCTATTAACAAAATAATTTAAAATCAAAATTTTAATGTTAAAATTCGCCAAATCAGATAAGATTATAAAAATAAAACATAAACATAAACTAAAAACTAAAAACAGAAAAACAAATATTAATTGAGATTTATAAAATTATCTATTATATTTCAGAAGGATTATGAAAAATTTAATTTAAAATTACAAATATTTGAAAAAAAATAAAATTTTATTCGAGATCTATAAAAACTTTTAAAAAATATGAATTTAAGCAGCTTAAAATTTTATAATTTAAAAAATCATAGGAAAATCAGATTTTGATTTTTGCACTTTTTAGGAATAGACATAGAACCTTCCCAATAAACAAAAAAAGCACACATAATAATATGAAAAACAATTATTTTGGGACCGGAACTAAACTAAGTTTTTTCAAGAGAAACATATCAAAAAAACAAAAATTTGAATTATTTTTAATTAAAAGTAATTAGATAAAAATAGTTATAAAAATTCACAATGATTTTAATTAAGGAAAATCGATTATTTTTTGTTGCATTTTCAATTATTGAAATTATCTTGTTTACATGTTCTCTACTATTTATGAATTTTTTTAAATTTAGGAAAAATTTACAAAAAGTTGAAACCAAAAAAGCTCGAAAAATTTAATCTCGACCAACAAGTTCTTTGGCTCTTTTGAGTTCAATTTTCCAAAATAATTTTAATGTTTATTAGCTTTTAGTTCTATCTTCAACAAATATTTTCTTAAATTTATTTATTTACTTTTATTTGCTTTTTATATTCATTAAAATTTTGATTTAATAAATTGCACATATTCAAAATTTCCATTCAGTTGGGAGGGAGGTCAACTGAAATGTAATGTTTGCGATGATTTTAAAATTGTGCAACTATTATAAGAACAAATAATAAAAATAAATATAAATTAAAAAATATATTTTTGCTATAACCAAACAATAATTAATTATAAAATAAATAAAAATTCAGATATAACTTAAAAATTCCACGTCATGAAACATAAAAGGAAAAAAGAATTAATAATTTTTATTGGTTTATTAGATTTTTAAATAATATTTTTAAAGTGATAACTTCAAAACATCCCAGACTTTTAAATAAATGTTTGAAAAATCATAAAGAAATAATATTATTTAATTGCATGAGTGCATATATTTCGTATGTGACCAATTATCAGAAAAATGAAATAAAACATATGATAATTAAATAAACAAAACAAAAAAGAAATTTAACACAATTAAAGGCGAAATAATATAAATTAGTATTTAAAAAATTAAATTTAAAAAAATCAATGAGGATCAATTGAAAAACACTGATAAAAATCATAAAATTTACTTGATATGAATAAAAGTAATTTTTGAAGTATATAAAAAATTTGAGAAAATCTAAAAGTATTGTGCAAAGTCTGCCACCATTTAAAGTAATTTTTTATATTAAAAAAACTCCATTTTTACTAATGTTCCTTAAAAAAGATTAAAATTTACTTCTGCGTCTTTTTATCTATGTTTAAATTCTGATAATTTCAATTAATTCATTAAAATTTATTACAATTAATATTGCATAACTAAAAAACAAAAATTAAAAAACATAAATAAATATAAAATAATAAATAATTGCCAAATTGGTAAACTAAATTATCTAATAAAAATCAATAAAAATACTTTTGATCATCATAATTTATAAATAACAGCAGAAAGTTAAATGAGAGTAAAAATAAATTTTTATATTTTATTAGAAATATTTCTCAACACAGATATCCATTTATATTATAACAGATTATTTGTATTTACCACTAAAAGTAAGATTAATAAATTACTAAATATGTGTTCGAGCTCATTATTATTACTGGGTGTGAGTTGCAATCAAACAAACGCAGATGGCAAACTATAATTATATCAGATAAAACTAAATAATACTTAGAAAAGTAAACTTAAGTTTATTTAAATACAAAAATCATAAATTCAATTAAAAATATTAAAAGCCCAAGAATGGGTGTGTTTATCTAGAAATCATTCAAATTGCAAATAAAGTAACAATAAAAACACCTAGTAAAAAATTAGTTATTTTATTATTGTATTTAAAAGGTAGTATTTAATTAAAAAGTAAAAGATATGCATAATTCCAATTTAAAAAAAATTACTCTGAAAATTACTTGTACATAAAAAAAAAATTATTTTCGTGCCAAAATATGAAACACGAAACGATCACAACATCACTGTTTTATCTTTTGAGGAAAAGAATTCCAAGAAAAATGTTAAATTTTTATTTAAGATTAATTTAAAAAAAATTAACATATTTATCCTTAACAGCTGAATCAAAAATAATTTTTCCTTATTAATAAAACATTTAAAAAAGCAAATGAAATTTTATTCTCATTACCAATAAAAATTAGAAATCTTTTTATTAAATCAATAGTAGCAAACAGTATCTCATTAATTCTATAATTATATATATTTCTTAAATTAATAATAGAAAAAATAAGAACAAAACCAGATATTCAATAGAGTGCCTCAAACGAAGAAATACAAACAACAGGCATGAACAAGAATTTTTGCAAAATTTATTTATTTTATTCTATGCTTTTATGGTAAACGACGAATATATTAAAAAGATAAAATATTCAAATTATATTCAATTATTTAAAAAAGAAAAGTAATATCATTAATTTCTTTGTTTTATTTTCTTTTTAAAAATGACAAAATAAATGCAAAATATTCATTATAACAAATATATTTTTTTATTATTACGGTCAGAATTTGAGAAATATCTGTCAATTATCATTTTTTAACTTTTAAATTGTTAAAATAAATAATTTTTTATTTAAACTAAATAAAATGATATAACGATTAAATTAAAACATTTTACAAAAAAAGAATAAATATTTGTCGTTCTGACCAAAAATAATAAACACATTTAAAAGCAATCTAAACAATCAAAAGTATCAATTGGTAATGAATAGGTCGAGTTAAAAATTAACCACTTATTATAAGAATTATAATAAGAATATAAAAGATTATTTAAAAATAATTATAAATCGAATTATTATTCAGTTTAAATTAAATAAATAAAATCATTTTAGTACCTAAAAAATTTATATGTAATCAAATTTATTAATTAATAAACGAACGTTTCTAACAAAATGACTCTCATCCAATTCTGTTGTCGGAATCAATCAGCAATCATGAGATTAAAAGAAAAAAGAGTTGAAAGAAATTAATTAAAATATTTTACTATGATTTAAAATTAATGAAATGAAGCAAATAATGATAATTAATAATTTACAAAATTATAGGTAACAGCAGTGATATTTAAAAGAGAAAAGAGATAAAAAAAAATAAACTTGATTTTGAAATTAATAAAAAAATAATTAATAAAACCTAAGAAAAACATTATAATATTACCCCATTTAACTATTAATAAGAAAAAATAAAGCAAATAATTTATGTAAATTCGCAGCCTGGCACCGTACAAATTAGTGAATATTCAGCCCAAGAAAAATATAAAAATGAATAAATAATTAAATAAGCACCAATTAAATTAATGGCAAAACAAGCCTTTTATTACTAGTTCTACATTTTTGCATTTATTTTTAGAGAAAATAAATTATAAATATAAGAAATAATTTATATTTATATTTAATATTTTAATAAAATAATGCCATAAATCGTTTTAATAAATAATTCATTTCACATAAAAGATTTTACATGGAAAATTGTATATATAAAAAATAAATAAACAAATTCTTTTACTCTTTCTGGCAGCCCATACAAAATTTCCAGAAAAATTTTCGCAGCCCCCTATGAATTTTTTTCAAAAATTTTCCCGGTTTAAAGTCGTTTTTTACGTTCCAGATCATTATGAAGGAGTGATGATCTGATCAAGTTGGTGTAAAAGACTTTTTTGTTCAGCATCAAAAGTTATGTAAACATGAATTATTTCAGATTTTTAAATAAGTATATATATAAGGTGGTAATTTTATTTTTTGTTTATTTTCCTCGTTTAAACCGTGATAAATATTTGTAAAAATGGTACACAATTAAAATTAACCCTGAAAGAGATATTTGAAGTTGCAAATTTAGCGTCATATTAATTGGTGGTAGTGATTTTTTTTGAAAATATCAAAATTTTCGGTATTAAAAATGTTATTTTATTTAAATTTTAAACTTTTACATTTAATCAGTCGACTTATTATTTTCTATTATCACGATGAATTTTCAAAGAAAAATCTTTTAATTGTATTTTATTGAATGTTTAAATTGTTGAAATAATTAATTGTACATGAATTATTTATTAAAACGATTGATGGGTAATTAAAAAATAAAAGATATTGCAAAACACGAAACGATCACAACATCACTGTTTTATCTTTTGAGAAAAGAATTCCAAGAAAAATGTTAAATTTTTTATTTAAGATTAATTTAAAAAAAATTAACATATTTATCCTTAACAGCTGAATCAAAAATAATTTTTCCTTATTAATAAAACATTTAAAAAAGCAAAT
>SIJG01000077.1:454226-667315 GCA_023374025.1 Heterodera schachtii | reverse complement strand
ACAATGAAAGTGTAAATAAATTTAGATAGAAATGAAAGGCCTCAGTTTTTTCCTCTCTCCCCAATCAAACGCATTTGACCAAAGTTTCTGAAAATTGTTCCGTTTTTCCATCAAAAAATGCTCTTTCTCAATGGCCTCCTCCTGTCATTTTGTAAACGTGTTTAATTAAATCAGGTGAACCATTTTGATAAATGTTTTTAAATTTGTAGCTAGTTTGGTGGTCCAATGAAAGCTTGAGAGTAGAAGATTTATTTGAATCCATTTGATTTTTTTTATTTTAAGGCCTCACCAAACTTTTTTATTTTTTTGTGTTTAATGAAAGCGCGCCGCAAAAAAAATTTTTTTGATTGATTTTTTTATTTAGATTTAATTTTCCAAACTGCTAATTTTTAACCCAAATAATAAATTTTTGATCGGCCAAATGCTGATTTGAAAATTTTCACTTGGCAACCCGGTTTTTATTATTTCTATAATGCAAAAAGTTGTTTACAAAATTTTATTTTTGGGGCAAAAATCTTAGTTTTAAGCTCGCTTGTGTTTATTTTTTTTTAAAACTTAATGGTGGCAGATTTGCGTTTTTTTTAATCCACAATCGCCTCAAAAATATGAAGCAAATTTTCGTATTTAAGTAGTGAATTTATAAAATTTCTAATACATTTTCAAATTTGTTGGTTTAATTGTTAGAAAATACGAAAAAAAAAAATTGTGCTTATCGCCCAAAGAAAATTACCTACAAAAAATGCACTAAAATCTGCGAATAAAATTGTGCAAACTTTGGCACACTCACTTTTGAGAGTTGATCCTTTTTTACACTGTCCACTCCGACAGTGCCCAATTGATCACAAATGTTCGACAAATTGGTGACAAATGTGTACATTTGGTCACCAATTTTATTTCTGTTTTTTTCAACAGCACGGTGAATTGAAGTGATCAAATCAGAAAATTGCTTCACAAAGATCGCCTTAAATAATATTTTTAATTTGTCAAAAATTTATAATAATGAAAATTTTCTTAAAGTGAAAAAAAAGTAAAAAGAAAAAGCATTGGGTTTGTCACTATTTTCAAATAATATTTCTATTTAAACTTCAACGAATGATTTTTGTCGAACAAATTCGCTCAATTTTGGGAACATTTTCAAGAATTCAATGGCCTGTTCGTGTCCAATTACAATTTTCTCACCATTACCAAGTGCCGTTTCTGTTTAATTTGCCATATTTTAAATAAGCCTCGTAAAAATTATTTTAATAAAATAAATAAAAATTAAGTAAATCTTACTCATATATTCAAAAAATGAGTGTGGCACTTCGTTTGGCATGTCAATGCGATGTTCAAATGCCGACGATGGGCCGGCACCATCAGCGGAAATGCCCAAATTCGCGTTTTCTTGACATTAAAGGGTTATATATTTAAATTTAAATTGTTTTTATTAACTTATGTGTTGCTCTGCTGGTGGTGGTTGGTCATTGGAAAAGACAAATATTTTAAAAATGAAAATTATTAAAATCATTTTCTCTAAGTTAATAAAATTGATGATTAGGCAAATTTTTCAAATTAAAAAAATAATTTTATAAATGAAGAGAATATTTTCTTTAAAATGAATAAATTTATTATTTAATTGATTTCCATTGATAATGGGTGACTAAAATGGAATTGATTTGCTATAAAAAGCCTTATAAAAATGAATCGTCTGCTGGTGACATCACAGAGCTTACAAATTAGCATTGACTGACGTCAAAAAGAAGAGTAAATAATTGATGATTTGAATAACAATTAACACCCGGAAAAAACAATATTTTGTGGGCGTATTATTAAAAAAAAATTGTCAATGTATGAATTCTTAAATTTAATAAAACATCAGTATGGATTACTACCTCTGGCTCTTTGTACTTTTAAAAATTAAACAAATAATGTGGTAATTAATTTTAAAAAATGAATAAAAAATATTTAATAAAACATAGCGAAGTGTTGTAACTGAATGAAAATAACACGAAAATTGAGTAACATAAAAAAACAGTGAAAAATCATTACAACAAACACAATAATAATAAATTATTATTAATTAGTAAACAATGAGTATAAAATAAAAAAAAGATTCAATATGATTTTAATAAAATAAAATATTGTTAATACTGTATGATGTTTATATTTCATTGAACTTTCTTGCATGGCTTCACATTTTAAAAAGAGTAATTGCACATCGTTTCACCTGAAAAAAAAAAACAAATTTTAAACATTATTTTCAATTTTTACATCATTTATTTCTTTTTATGTAAAAATTATTAAATTTTAAATATGATTTTACTTAACGAACCCTTAAGCCATCCATAAATTTTCCTTTGGCCATCCACCAAATGAGGCCAAACAAGTTTTGGCAAATTCAATTTCAATGTTTGGCATTGCTAAAAAATTTTAAAAATTACGCTAAATTGCTCTATTTTTTTTATAAATGCGATTTGTGCATTTAACGCCGTTTCATACCATTCTTTCCATAAATGGGGGATGGCCAGTTGCATTTTTTGCTGTTTCACTCAAGTTCAAGCAGTTATCATCTGCCTTCTATAAATGTTTAAAGATTATAATTAAAATCAATCAATCAATATTAGTAAAAATTGGGTAAAAAATAAAGGGACCTTTCTAAAACCCTCGACATTTTTTGCTTTTTAATATTTATTATTTATGAAGAATTTAATTTTCACTTTCTTTTTCTTTAAATAGTTCCCCCTAAAGCTGTGTTCGGTATCCCAATCTCGATAATTCCAAAAATTTTCGAAAAGCGATTAGGACAGATTGGAATTTTGGCTATTGGCGACGACCATTTTTAACCCTTTTTTGGCGTGCCTTTGCCAAAGCTTTTGTGGAACAACACATTCGGAGTCCGGCAGCGCCGATAGGCGCCGCCGCAAGAATTCTGTTATTTTTAATGGAATATATATTAAACCAAATTTTGTCCAAAAAGTGGCCAAAAGGATTTTAAGCCAAACTTACAAAAAAATTTCAAGAAAAATTTTTTACTGGCGTTTTTTTTCAAAATTTAATGATCAAATATTATTTTTGTGTCAATTTTTAAAAAATTGCGGGAAGAGGGACGACCTGCTACGTGCTCCAAGAGAAAAATCATCCGTGCAGCACGAAAACTCGAAGTGATCGGCAGGCACAACATGTGGCTCGTCCGGCGCATGTGGCGACAGTGCCGTCCTTTTTTTGATTAGAAGCAAGCCTCAAACCAAGTGGAAAATGCGTTATTTATGCTTAATATATCGGAAATAATGCGCGAAAAAAAGGCATAGGCCTCAAAATGCGAGCACTAATGATGTTTACGGCATCCAATTATATGCAAATGGATATTTTTTTCCTGGACTGTGGGAGGTCTGAAACGCAAAAAAAAAACAACAACATATTTTTAGCTTGTTTTGAAGCTTCTAGGACGTATTTCCATATGCATATTTGTGCATGTTTTGGCACTTCGTGCATATTTTATGTATATATTTGAGCATTTTTTCAACAAATCCTCTATTAAAACGGCCTCCTCTATTAAAGCTGCCATTTTTGCCTCTAATGACCGAACAAACTTTCAAAAATATCATTTTTTTGGGCTTTTTCTAATAACAAAATGTAAATTAAAAAAAAAAATTGGAAATTTATGCCAAAAAATAGAAAATTCTTCATTTTTTCTCAATTTTCTTCAAAAAAAAAAATTTTTCCTTTATTTAGTATTTTTGGTTCTAAAATGATTATTCATACTACATTTAGCTATTTTCGAGTTTTTATGCTTAAATTTAACAAATTTGAAGAATTTGTGAAAATTTTGCCGCAATTTGGAAAAATTTATGTGCATATTTTTCACTTTTTATTTGCATATTTTGCAATTTTTGGTGCATATTATATGCGCATATTTTGCGATTTTATGTGCATATTTTTGGATGCCCTAATGATGACATTTTAAAATTGGAAACCCCAAATGTCCCATGTAAAGTGACCTTACTGCTTTGAATTGTCGGTGATAAGAATTTGTTGTGAACCATTGCCAAGGATGTAAGCTGGATCAAGCTCATCTGTTGATAAATTAGATTAGTTTTAGAGTTTTGGGGCAGGACTTAGAATGTAGAATGATAACATAAATGTAAAAATTTGTCAAAAGTGTTAATTTTTGCTGCCTTTTGCCAATTTTTTGTGCCTTTTTTGGCGTTTTTGTAATTTTTTTTGTGCCTTTTTCTTTTTCGTGCCTATTTTAGGTGCGCTTATTTGCAAATTTTTCATGCCTAAATGTCCGGTCCCTACTGATTTGGCTTAATATTGTTAACTTTTTTGATAAAATTTTACGATTTTACACCCCTAAATTCGGAATTTTTTGGCACCTATTTTCCCTTTTTTAGCACCTATTTTGGGGGTTTTTAGGACATAATATACCTATTTTGGCAGTTTTTAGCACCTAAAAATATAAGCCCTAGTAATCTTGATTGAAAAATTAGATTTTTGACATTTTTTTGCTGCGCATTTTCCCCTAAAAACTTTTGGCGAACTGCGGGGGAGGGTGGGTCCAGCGGTGCCGATAGGCGCCGCTGGGGAAAATTTTGAAAATTTGAGGGTAATTTGTATACAGATTTTGTCTAAAAATTTTCCAAATCTTTCGGTTTTTATTTATTTTTTTAAGAAAATAAGGGACTTTTAAGGTCCAGCTGTGACGATAGGCGCCGCTGTGGAAAAATTTAAGATTTTTTTTGATATTTTTAACAAATTTTTATTCCAACAATTACCAAATATAGTAAATGATTAAAAATAAATAAATAATTAAATATGTTAGGGTAGTAATTCTCGACCGACCCTTCTGGGTGTAAAAAAAGACGGTGTCCGGTTTTGTCGGGGTCAGCACGGTCGGGATCGTAGGTCGTAGTGAGACAAATAATTCGGAGTCGAGATCGGGATCAGTTTTTGCCTCATAAAATAATTTTCCAAGTATTAATAAATACATGTAAGAAAAGAACCTTTTGTAGATCAATATAAAAACCAGCAAGTGCGTAGGCAGGGGGGGGGGGGGCTGAGGGGGCTAAAGCCCGCCCCCCCCCCTCCGCCCGCGAAACCAAAAAAGTAAAAATTTTCAGTAGATTTTTTGAAATTTTAAGCAATACTCTTAACAAAATTACATTAAAATACTCAAAATTTTTCCCGCGGCGACTATCGGCACCGCCGGACCCTCATTTTACCATATTTTTGAAAAATGGAGACCAAAATGGCAAAAAATGGTAATTATTTGGCGAAAAACGGTTACAATTTTTTGTAGAATACACCCCTAATTCGGGATTTCAACAAACGAAAAATACACCCCTAAAAATCAAATTTTTGACTTCACCCCCCCCCCCCCCCCCCGAAGCCAAGGGTCTGGCTACGCCTTGAAAACCAGTAACAAAATACCGTGTTTCACCTTTTACCGTAACGTTTACTAAAAATTTATATTTAATTCTTTTTATAAAACCAATTCAATACTAAACCAAAATTAGTCTAAATTCAATTTGCATAGTAAAACAAAATTATTTACATAAAATAGTTTTTTAATTTATTCCAATTTTTTTACTATTTCCGTTTATCTCGGGGAATGCGAATATTTTTCTGATCACTTTTTTAGCCACAAATGGGCAAAGCCAAGATGAATCACCGCCACTTTTAGCATTGGAAAAACAGAAATTCCGATGCTAATATGTTCATATGGGAGCAAAATGGACAGAATTATGGAGCTATCAGCAGCAGTTGGGAATGGGCAAAATGGTGACTCACCACTTTTGGCAATTGTATTCAAAAAGCCCATTTCTGTGTAAAAAGCAGCGGACAAATGGTTGGGAAATTGAAGCGGGGCCGCCGCAAACGGACGGACGACCATCGACGGATTTTCCGGCGTTTAGCCGAAGCTCCGCGCAAAATGAGCAGCATAAAAAGCCGATGATGGCCCCAGAAAAATCATTCGACTTCAATTCCTTCAATCACTAAAAGCGAACCAATAAAAAATTCCAAGTGGGCGAAACGCGAAGTGCTTTTAGGAATTTTGAATTGATTTTGATGATTTGTATGTGTGTTGGTTGATTTGGCATGAATGTCTCCACCGGTCAAAGCCAACCCCGAGCCAGCCAAAACTAACATTCCGGAAATCAACGGCAAAACGCGAAAATGGACAAGTTAAACGAACATCCCGGCACACAACAGCCAGAGTGAAAACGGAACCGAAACCGAGGCCGATTGATCCGATAACTTGTATGGAACCACGGATTTGGCGACCAACAAACAAATCACATCCAAAATTGTTTTCGGCCCTTCCTGTTACATGTATTTATTAATACTTGGAAAATTATTTTATGAGGAAAAACTGATCCCGATCTCGACTCCGACTTATTTGTCTCACTACGACCTACGATCCCGACCGTGCTGACCCCGACAAAACCGGACACCGTCTTTTTTTACACCCAGAAGGGTCGGTCGAGAATTACTACCCTAACATATTTAATTATTTATTTATTTTTAATCATTTACTATTCAAATTATTTTATTACACATTGCATAATTAACATAAATATTTTGTGCACAGGAAATAAGCCAGTCCGGTCCGCCGATGTGTGCGATATGATTCATTAATCCATTCATCGGTGGTCCAATTCCATCCCACTTTTCCATCCCAACACATTAACAATTAGTGTTAAAGCTAACGGGCAAAATGTAGGAAACTAATAAAGTGCATATAAAATATTTAAAATAAATGTTTAAAAAATATTCAGAAAGACCTTATTGACATTTGCGGAAAATTTTGGAAAAATGGAATGGGAGATTTGGCTACATCACTATATTCCGTCCGCAAATGTCCCACTGCGGCAGCCGACATCCAGCAAAATGTTCAAATTGATGGTGCCGTTGAAAGTGATCCAGCCGATGCGCTTAGAAATGGAACCGAATATTCTGGTAAAATTAGTTGGCATTTATGATTACAAAAACATAATTTCTTGTAAAAAACATTTTGTTTGAATTAAAACACAATTTAATTATTGATGCACTATTTGGTAATTGTTGGAATAAAAATTTGTTAAAAATATCAAAAAAAATCTTAAATTTTTCCACAGCGGCGCCTATCGTCACAGCTGGACCTTAAAAGTCCCTTATTTTCTTAAAAAAATAAATAAAAACCGAAAGATTTGGAAAATTTTTAGACAAAATCTGTATACAAATTACCCTCAAATTTTCAAAATTTTCCCCAGCGGCGCCTATCGGCACCGCTGGACCCACCCTCCCCCGCAGTTCGCCAAAAGTTTTTAGGGGAAAATGCGCAGCAAAAAAATGTCAAAAATCTAATTTTTCAATCAAGATTACTAGGGCTTATATTTTTAGGTGCTAAAAACTGCCAAAATAGGTATATTATGTCCTAAAAACCCCCAAAATAGGTGCTAAAAAAGGGAAAATAGGTGCCAAAAAATTCCGAATTTAGGGGTGTAAAATCGTAAAATTTTATCAAAAAAGTTAACAATATTAAGCCAAATCAGTAGGGACCGGACATTTAGGCATGAAAAATTTGCAAATAAGCGCACCTAAAATAGGCACGAAAAAGAAAAAGGCACAAAAAAAATTACAAAAACGCCAAAAAAGGCACAAAAAATTGGCAAAAGGCAGCAAAAATTAACACTTTTGACAAATTTTTACATTTATGTTATCATTCTACATTCTAAGTCCTGCCCCAAAACTCTAAAACTAATCTAATTTATCAACAGATGAGCTTGATCCAGCTTACATCCTTGGCAATGGTTCACAACAAATTCTTATCACCGACAATTCAAAGCAGTAAGGTCACTTTACATGGGACATTTGGGGTTTCCAATTTTAAAATGTCATCATTAGGGCATCCAAAAATATGCACATAAAATCGCAAAATATGCGCATATAATATGCACCAAAAATTGCAAAATATGCAAATAAAAAGTGAAAAATATGCACATAAATTTTTCCAAATTGCGGCAAAATTTTCACAAATTCTTCAAATTTGTTAAATTTAAGCATAAAAACTCGAAAATAGCTAAATGTAGTATGAATAATCATTTTAGAACCAAAAATACTAAATAAAGGAAAAATTTTTTTTTTTGAAGAAAATTGAGAAAAAATGAAGAATTTTCTATTTTTTGGCATAAATTTCCAATTTTTTTTTTTTAATTTACATTTTGTTATTAGAAAAAGCCCAAAAAAATGATATTTTTGAAAGTTTGTTCGGTCAATGCATATGCAAATTTATTTTTAAAACACCCAGATTTATTTAAAAACATGCGGAAATTAATTTAAGTCGCTAAAAATATGAATTAATAATTTGTGTTATTTTATAAAAAAATATGAAAATATCATTTTTGAAAGAATCAAATGATAATTTCTCGAGATAATCAATTCATTAAACTATAAACTAACTAGAAATGTTAAAAATCTATAAAAAACTATATTTATTAAATTCAACAATCATTTTTGCATAATTTTTGGTCATAGCACAAAAAAAATTTGCTGATGAATTGTCCACTGACGGATTGTCGACTGACGGATTGTCCATTACTGACGGATTGTCCCTCACTGACGGATTGTCCACTGACGGATTGACCACTGACGGATTGTCCACTGATGGATTGTCCGGACCCCCTTTCTATTAACATGTAACATATGTAGAATCTATTCAAATAAATCTAAACGATGCCAATACCAGTAGAACAAAAACGTAACTTCATTTTCAATTACGGAAATGCGTCATCCGTAATTAAAAAGGCTCCCGGACAATCCGTCAGTGGTCAATCCGTCAGTAAGTGGACAATCCGTCAGTAAGTGGACAATCCGTCAGTAAGTGGACAATCCGTCAGTGGACAAGCCGTCAGTAACAAATCCATACGCAAAATTATTTTTTCAACACACAGATTTATTTAAAATCATGTGAAAATTAATTTTAGTCGCTAAAAATGTGAATTAATAATTTATGGTATTTTATAAAAATTATGAAATAATTATTTTTTAAGAATTAAATGATAAATATTTTCGCAATTTTTTGGTCATTGCTCAAAAAAATTTCTGTCTAATTCTCCACTGAAGGATTATTCACTGACGGATTGACCACTGACGGATTGTTCACTGACGGATTGTCCACTGACGGATTGACCACTGACGGATTGTCCACAGACGGATTGTCCAGACCTATTCAAAAGCCATCTGAAAATTTTCAAATTTCATCGGCATTCTTTTTTTTAATTTTGTAACTATAACTTTTTGAAAATTGTATAAAAATATTTTCTAAGTTAATTTCTGAACACCTAGAGCTATTGAATGATACCAAAAATTATTAATTTGATTGAATTTATGCCAAGTTATGAGTTGTTATATGTCTTACATTTTTTGTTTTTCTACCCAACAAAGTAAAAAGTAATGGCTTCTTAAATTTGGCTGGGTCGCCGTTGTCCCTACCTAGTGCTGTTCGAGAATCTCGGTCTCGAGTCTCAGAAAATTTTTACTCTCGAACAGCACTACTACCACCCAAACCCCGTCTCCGTCTCCACCCCGCTTCCTCCATTTTCATATAAAAGGAGTAAATTCAAGAAAATTGTATTTTTTTTTCTATTTTTTTAATAATACGCCCATAAAATATTGTTTTTTCCGGATGTTAATTATTATTCAAATAATATTTACTCTTCTTTTTGACGTCAATCAATGCTAATTTGTAAGCTCTGTGATGTCACCAGCAGACGATTCATTTTTTATAAAGCTTATTATAGCAAATGAATTCCATTTTAGCCATCCATTATCAATGGAAATCAATTAAATAATAATTTATTCATTTTAAAGAAATATTCTTTTAATTTTGAAAATTTGCATAAGCATAAAATTTGAATAACTTAGAGAAAATGATTTTAATAATTTTCATTTTTAAAATATTTGTCTTTTCCAATGGCCAACCACCACCAGCAGAGCAACACTTAAGTTAATAAAAACTATTTAAATTTTATCTAACCCTTTAATGTCAAGAAAATGTTAATTTGGGCATTTCCGCCGATAGTGCCGGCCCATCGTCGGCATTTGAACATCGTATTGACATACCAAACGAAGTGCCGCACTCATTTTTTGAATATATGAGTAAGATTTACTTAATTTTTATTTATTTTATTAAAATAATTTTTACGAGGCTTTTTTAAATCTGGCAAATTAAACAGAAACGGCACTTGGTAATGGTGAGAAAATTGTAATTGGACACGAACAGGCCATTGAATTCTTGAAAATGTTCCCATAATTGAGCGAATTTGTTCGACAAAAATCATTCGTTGAAGTTTAAATAGAAATATTATTTGAAAATAGTGACAAACCCAATGCTTTTTCTTTTTACTTTTTTTTCACTTTAAGAAAATTTTCATTATTATAAATTTTTGACAAATTAAAAATATTATTGAAGGCGATCTTTGTGAAGCAATTTTCTGATTTGATCACTTCAATTCACCGTGCTGTTGAAAAAAACAGAAATAAAATTGGTGACCAAATGTACGCATTTGTCATCAATTTGTCGAACATTTGTGATCAATTGGGCACTGTCGGAGTGGACAATGTAAAAAAGAATGCACTCTCAAAAGTGAGTGTGCCAAAGTTTGCACAATTTTATTCGCAGATTTTAGTGCATTTCCTTGCGCGATAAGCACAAATTTTTTTCGCATTTTTTAACAATTAAACCAACAAATTTGAAAATGTATTAGAAATTTTTTTAAACTCACTACTTAAATACGAAAATTTAGTGCTTGTGATTTAAAAAAAGGGAATTTTCCAACATTTTTTCTTTGTAAACCCAAACTCCGGTGCCTAAAAATTCAATAAATCTGAGAATTATAATGCCAGTTCCAATATGCTGGATTTCTTCATCAGGGCTCACAAGTTTTTTTAAATATAAAGATAAGCGAGCATAAAACTAAGATTTTGGCACCAAAAACAAAATTCTGTAAACAACTTTTTGCATTATAGAAATATTGAAAAACAGGGCTGCCAACTGAAAATTTTCAAATTAACATTGGCAGATAAAAATCATTATTTGGGTCAAAAATTAGAAGATTGAAAATCAAATTTAAATAAAAAAATCAATCAAAAATTTTTTTTTTGCGGCGCGCTTTCATTAAACACAAAAAAATAAAAAAAATTTGGTGAGGCCTTAAAATAAAAAAATCAGAAATAAAGACATTTTCAGTTTCTAAAAATTATGTTTATTGAAATACGGAAATTTGGCATTTTTTTGTAAACCCAAAAACTTCGGTGCCTAAAAATTTAAGCAAATCTGATAATTGTAAATCCGGTTTCAAAATGAGAGGGATTTCTTAATTGATAGATAAATAAATTCTTCTGCCCAATTCTACGTCACACTAATAAATAACTTTTCTTCTTTAGCATGATCTATCAATTGGGAAAGGCCTTTATTTTATAGGCTTTTTTATTTTCATTGCTGAGACTATAAAAAATAAAATGTCAATGTAAGTAATTAAAGTTAATTATTATTAATTATAAAGTGATGGTGAGACACATAAATTTATCCATTTTTAATAATTTTGAGAGAATTTTTTATGAGATAATTTTGCATTTATTATTTCAGAATGAATGCTTTTATTGGGCGTGTCACTTCAAACTGTGTTAATTTGCTCAGTAACGCTATCCCACGAAACTTAAGGCTCGGAAAAGCAAATGAGCCTAATCCAACAACGTTTTTGCGAACACTAAGTGCTTCAGAATTGCTTTCGCTTAACGTAATAAATGAGCCATTAATTAAGTAAATGTTAATTAATTAATTGTAAAAATTGTCCTATTTTAGTTCAAAATATCTGAATTTGGCGGTTCGATCGAGAAAATTTTTTTCGTTTGGACCAATATTATGAATGTTTTTATTTGTGACAATAATTTAATGAATGTTGACCGAATTGAATCGCAATACGTAATTGATCCTATGTTGCATGGGTCCAGGGCTGGTAGCAATTAGGAATTACTGAAATTCTATTACTGCGTTTGATGTTACGGATCCAGAAATAAGGCGTTTATGGACACCGTAATTACGGATTAGAAATTTCCATAATGGAAATACATTTACATTACAATCCAGCCCTGGTTAGATAAGATTTTTTAAATTTTAACTAGATTTTTAATTTTGGAAGGACTAAAAAAGAATAATTGTAACTTTATTGGCTTTTTCAATAATTATTGGTTTAATTGGTACAAAATTGAGGCTTTTTAAAACAAAAATATTAGTACATTATTTTAGGTCAAACAACAATTAACTGAATTAACTAAAGAAGCGATTCGTGAATTGTTGGAAACAAAAATTGATTTGATCCAATGCGAAAATTGAAATGAAAAATGGAACAATTTGTTTAACATGTGGCCAAAGGACATTCAAATCTTTACATTAACAAATTTTTATTGTTATATTAATGGGAATTCTCGAACAGAATATTATTGTTATTGTACCCATTTATTTCCGATCAGAAAAATTTTGATCCTTTCTTTGTAATGGGTGTTTTTTGTAAGTCCATCGTTTTTATTCCCTTTATTTACTTCACTAATAAAAAGCATTCATTTAATTGGCATGGCAAATTCTTTAAAAAATATTTTTATATCATTCATTTCTTTCATTTTTAATTTTTCCATTTTTTATTCAACTTGAATTATTAATAATTAGATAAGAGACAAATATTTGGATGATTAGTCAATTAATTAATTATATGTTAATTATTTTGGCGTGAACGGTTGCGGCATTCCATTTTGTTCAGCAACATTTGGCAAGTTGAGCCCATTCTGCTGGAGTTCCAACAAATGTTTGGCCACGACGTACACGGAAAATGCGACTGATTTTGGAGGACCATCGCGCGGATGGGCACGGCAAATATGTGTCAGTAAGAGAGATCTGCCATAAAATAATAAAATTCATTTCAATGTATTTAAATAAATTATAATTTTGTCCAACTGACCCTCAATTTGTTGCCGATATTCCATGTTGTACAGGAGAACATCAAATAAACTCTGATCATGCCGATGGCAAGTAAATTTTGGCGCAGTTGGCGTGGAAAGGCATTCGAGGACCAACCCCTGATCATTATGAGAGAATCCAATAATTAATTACACCTTAATCTTTTTAAACCGAATTTTTTTTAATAGATATAAAAAACATTTTATAAAAATTTTAAAAGATTCGTTAAAAACTTTGCTTTTACAAAAAGACACGGAAGAAAATTAGGGCATAACATTTTTGATATTATAAATTGTAAAAAAAACTGTTTTGAAGTTATTTCGCGAAATGTTCTGGTTTTCGACCCCAAAATCTGATTTTTTGGGCCCGATGTCCTGATTTTGAAAGATTTTCGATGGAAGCCCCGTACTTATGACATTTTGCATTAAAATACTCAAAAATATTCCCGTCGGCGCCTATCGGCATCGCCGGAATCAACAGAACGGCCTCAATATGGTCTAAACTCAACAAAGATATAACAGATGCTCCATCTGTTGACAGTCTCAAAAAACGTATAAATAAATGGATTGAGTTAAACAAAAATTTAATATGTAAAAGAGCTCCTTGGACTTGATATTAATTTATTAAAACCTAACCTGTAAGTGCTTACCCCTTCGTTGGATATTTTATTTCTTATGAAGAAATAAATTCAAAAAAATATTCATCGCTTTTTAGAACATTCCAAAATTTTCACAATAAAATATTTTTCAATGATTTTAAGAAATCCTTAATTCAATGGTCGCAGAGGAAGAATTTAAAAAAACAAGACCATTATGAAACATCAGGACCAAAAGATCAGGACGAATATGAATGTGCAGGGCCAAAAGGACGAATCTGAAAACTTAGGACACTCGGAAACCATGCGAAAGAGAAAAGAATTGAATGCAACGGATGGAAAATATAAGGTAGGAAAAGAAAGAGAGCATTTTTATAATTCATACGCATTCATTAGCATTGGCTTTATTGCCGAATATTTGACATTTTGCTTCGAAAAATTTATCCATTTGTCATAGGATTGGCATAATCCACGTCAATTAATGCCAAACATTGGACAGACGGACGGACCACTGCATAAATAGTGGGCATGGCATGAGAAGAAGCCATCATTTTAAATTATTCTAATATGTTCTTCGAGAATTTCTAATTAAAAAAAAAACTCAATTATTAAGAAAATTTTGCAAAATATTTCTTCATTTTATGTGAATCTTTTTTTTATTAATGATTCAGAAAAAATTTCACCTCTATTAGACCTAAGAAAATGAAAACTGCAGAAATTTTTATAGCATTTCTACGTGATATTTTTTTGATTTGGTGAAAGTTTTTAGTCCATATAAATCCATATTTTGGGGGTTTTCACGAATAATTGTATATTTCGCCATTTTTTGCTTTTTTAGTCTATTTTGGCCATTGTTTGGAAATTTTCATAAGAAAAATGAAAAAAAAAAACGAAAAATACACCCCCTAAAGATGGACTTTTTAGAAATTTTTAAAAAATACATCCCCCAAAAAAAGAGAAGTTTTTCGAATTTTTGTCAAATTTTTTGGGTATTTTGTTCATTTCCGAAAATTTTCGATGACAACAGAATGAGAATATTACAAAAATTTTGAGATGTATTTGGTTTGGAATTGTGAAGCTAGAATTGTAAAAAATTTGGCATTTTTATGCTTTAAATCCATTTTTTGGTAGTTTAGTGTATTTTTAAGTTTGTTTAAGAAAATACTGTATATTTTTGGAATTTTAGAGGGTTTTATATTTAATTTTTGTCAGTTTATAGTCCATATTTGGTCATTTTTTAGCTTTTTAGTCCATATTCGGGCATTTTAAACAATGTCTGATGTGAATCGCTTAAATCGGGTGTTAGGTCAAGCAAAAGCAATTCATTTGAATTTCCCAACTCAATTATCTTTGCAATGCATTCTTTTTACATAAGAATAAAATTCTATCGGCACCTTCGGTCATAATTTCATAAATTTTGGGTACTTTCCTGTTTTGAAGGCACACCCCATTTTTAAAAATAAAATAAAAACAACTTGGCACTCATCGATATGCCTCCAAAAAAAGTTCTATTAATATTGAATGCTCTTTGTTGCTTTTTTTGAATGGGGTGTGCCTTCAAAATAGGAAAGTACCAAATTTTCAATGCGAAAATGGGAGAAAATTTTTCCCAAAAACCACCAAAAATTCAACCCTCAAATTAAATCACTGAATTCAGTACACGTCTATTATATACCTCTGATTTATAGCTTAAATTATCATTTCAAAAAAAGAATACTCCAATCAATGTGTTAAGAATTTTAGAATTTTTTACATTTTTTAAACAATTCCGTGATACGGTTCGTCGATTTTGCCATTAAAATTTTGTTTTGACCAGAGATGTGCTTATTTTGTAAAATTTTGTTGCTCCTCTAATTTGTAACTATCCATCCGGTGCCCATAATGGTCAATTAGTTAAAATTGGTTTAAGGTTGACAATTATATTTTAATTGTTTTTTTCATAGCAATGAATCCATTGAAAATTTTTCTTCAATTATTTTTGCTGTCTTTTATTGGTGTTTCAAGTAAAAAACGTTTGGTAAGGATAATAAATTATTAATTTAATTAATTGTCATAATTTACAGTATGATGATGACAATGTTCTGCTTGACTTTGTGAAAGATCTGTCCAATTTTGGAAAGTTTTGCGCGGAGAAAGAATCCGATGATTCGGTTAAGGATAATATGAAAGAATGTTTGGGGCGAAAATATGAATTTCATCTTGGCGTTTTGTTTGAATTACGAGAGAATTGGGACTGCGCCAAAATTGTGAAGCAATTTGAAGCATATGAGCAGGCAGAATGCCAGAAATTTCGAAAATATTTGGACATTTTGTATGGATTTTTGTTCCGAGTGTACGCCGGGCACCCCGCAGTGATTCCAAGGTTTTATTTTGACAAAATATTCACATTTTGCCAAATGACTGAGGTGATCTCAATTTTGTCTGCAATTTGGCAATTCTTTTCAAATTCGAAAGTCAGTGAAAAAAGGGGCCACAAATTGGAAAGATTTTTCGTGAAATATTACGAACCAAAATTATATAATGAGGAGAAATTAAATTACACGGCAAATTTTGAAGAAAAAGAAACACAACAAGAAACAATTATAAAAATGGCACAACAATTTGCCACGGAAAATCAAATCAAAGAAAGTCATTTAAAACTACTCCGACTTAAATTTGATGAAATGCTGAAAACGTTTAATCAAAACGTAAAAGAAAAATTCCAAGGAAATGAAATGAAAGACCCATTTAATTCCATGGTAATTTTTTGTTGCTTTCTTAAACTGTCATTTTAATGTTCTACAGATCCTCGAACGATCATTTGCCGAATTTGTGAGGGGTCCATCATATTTTGAGCAATTTTATAATGAATTGAAAAACGATGACGAAATGCAAACACTCAATTGGCTCAATTTAAGCGTCGATGAAATGAATGAAGATTTTGAGCAAAGGCATGCGACAAATCTTGCTCTTCTGTATTTAATCAGACTGAATTGGGATTGCGCTAAAATGACAAATGATAGGGCGAAATGGTACTGGCGCAAAAACTGTGATCTGCGTTTAAATTTTTTGATTTGGTGAAGATTTTCAGTCCATATAAATCCATATTTAGTGGGTTTTCTGGAATAAATTCCATATTTTGCCATTTTTACGTTTTTGCGTTTTTAGTCTATATTTTGGCCATTGTTTGGAAATTTTCACAAGAAAAATGAAAAAAAAAGCGAAAAATACACCCCCTAAAGATCGACTTTTTAGAAATTAAAAAAAAATACACCCCCAAAAAAAGAGAATTTTTTCGAATTTTTTGGGTATTTTGTTCGTTTCCAAAAATTTTCGATGACAACAGAATGAGAATATTACAAAAATTTTGAGATGTATTTGGTTTGGAATTGTGAAGCTAGAATTGTAAAAAATTTGGCATTTTTATGCTTTAAATCCATTTTTGGTAGTTTAGTGTATTTTTAAGTTTATTTAAGCAAATATTGAATATTTTTGGAATTTTAGAGGGTTTTAAATTTAATTTTTGTCAGTTTTTAGTCCATATTTGCCATTTTTAGCTTTTTTTTTTCATATTTCGGGCATTTTAAGTCCATATTTTATGTCCATATTTGACCATTTTTAGTCCAATATAATTTCGAGCCCTAGTTATAACTTTTCATTATCAGTTTTTCGATTTTTTTTTAATGAATTGCGTTTTTAAGCTGAAAATCCGGAGCTTGCCAAAGAAATACCACTTGTTAAGCCATGGTTTCAAACATATGATACAATACTACATAGTACATATCCAAAAAACATAACAAATGTTCTGAACATTTTGGGCCATGTTTCAGCGGCAATTTTTTTTGATGGAATAATGAAAGTGGAAAGCTATCAGAAATTAAAGTTGCTAAATGAGGACAAAATGCGAAATCATACAGCAAATTTTGGCAATTTGAATGAAACTCTTCGCAAGAAATTTGACGAAAAATTACAAAAAATATTTCTAAATGCAAGAGAAGACAAAAAATGCAATTGGGACCTTAATTACAAAGAAATTTTGCAGAATTCTCCATTTTATGACAGTGTTTCTAGGGTGAATAATAAAATAAATAAATAAATTATTGAAAAAGATTGATAATAAGTGGAGACCGCAAAAAAAGGCACCAAAAAACGCTAAGGCACTATAATAGGCACCAAAAAATTGAAAAAAAGGCACGAAAATAGGCATTTAATAATTTTTATTTAGGTTTTTAGGAGCAAAACACATAAAATTTAATTAAAAACTTATTTTTGATCATTTAAATGATTATTAAATACCTATTTATAATTTTTTATAATTTTTTTCAAATAAGCAAAATTTTTAAATAAAGAAAAATTTTCAATTTTGGCGCTCAATTTTTTAGAAAATTTTTCAATTAATTAGGGTTATATTTTCTGAAAATTTTTCAGGTTATTTTTAGGGGTGTATTTTCCCAATTTTATTGCGTTTTTAATGAATTTTTCGGAAAAAACGCCAAAAAAGGCACCAAAACGGCAAAATGCCAAAAAAGGCATTTAAGGCACGAAAATCCCGAAAAAGGCAAAAAAAAAAAAAGGCATAATAAAAATCAACGTAGAAGCCTCAACCCAAGTGGAATATGTGTTTTTTATGCTTGATATATCGAAACCAATGCGCAGAAAAAAGGCATATGCCTCAAAATGCGGTTTCTAATATTAAGCCCCCACATTAATTTTTTTTTAATTTTTAAATTTTAAATAAAAATTATTATTTATTTTTTGTTATTCTATTTTTGCGCCAAATGTCATTCATTTTGCTTACAATTTAAAAGGAATTAAACTTTAAAAGAAAAAAATATTATTTTTAGATGGAAGATAAGACAATAATTGCATTTGTGAAGGGACAGTCACATTTTGACCATTTTTGCATGGAATTTAGCGATCATTTTCCAAAAGAAAACTTTGACTATAGAAAAGAGCATACTACGCAAAAATATTCGGCAAATTTTGGCATTTTGTATTTGATGAGAGAGAATTGGCATTGTGCCAAAATTGTCGAAGAAAACGCAGAAAAAAAATGGGGAAAAGACTGTGAAAAATTTCGAAAATATTTGGACATTTTCTATGAATACCTAGTCATAATTAATGCCGAAGGTTTTTCCACCTATTAATTTTAAAACGGATTAATTAAAATGTTTATTTATTTTTTTGAAAATTTAAATAATTGGCATTTTTTAGCTGAGGGCACCATTAAGACTGAGGTTTTATTCAAAATGAACCCAAATCCCTTGCTTCTTATCCGAGAAATTGAGTCAATTGGAACAATAATTGATGTTGTCAAATATTTTAACCAAATTTCGAAGTTTTATTTCGATTTAAATTTTGCGAAGAGCAAAATGTACGAATTGGAAAATGTGCTGGGAAATGATGATAATATTATTAAAAAATTTGAGAGATTTTACAAATTCGCAGAGAAAAATGAAGAAATTACACGAGAATTAGACAAGAAGCCATTTGATGAAAAGCTTAAAGAAATGTTTGAAATAGCAAATGAGAAAATGTTGAAAGAAAAGGAAGAAATCTTTGATGAAAAATTAATTGGCAATCACAAGAAAAGTGCCGCTTTTGATGGCAAATTTTACATTATTGCCGCTTTTGATGACAAATTTTTCATTATTTTCGATTCGCCATTTTATGCTTTTGGTTCAGAAGAAAAGAGAATCTTGAAGGTGAAAGGGAAAGAGAAAACCGATACAAAAAAGTGAAACAATGGCAAAAAAAACAGAGACCAAAAAATGTCTGTCAAAAAAAGTTGGGCTTATTTATAAATTCTTTCGGGATCTTTTAAATTCATTTTTAATTATGGCTTCTCTGGCTGTTTATTTAATTTTGTTCTTTTGTTTCTAATTTCGCATAAATATTTTTGCATTATCATTTATAGTGTTTTGGATTTTTTTTTTAATATTGAAAAAATTTTTGTAGTATAAAAACAATAAAAGCAGAAATTCATTCATCATTCACTGGTTGAACATGCAAATATGAGGTTTCTCTGTTATTAAACATTGGCATCATCTATATGGGTTTTGCCAAGGCATTTGATTCTGTTCCAATCGATTTATTACTTCATAAAATCAAAAAAAAAACAATGATACAAGGGAAATGTTTCAATTATTTTTACGAATTTTTAAGTTTTAAGGTTAAAACCGGCGGAGAATTGTCAGAATATTTTCGGGAGTGCCTTATATGCGGACGATGATAAATGATATTATATCAATGAAAATGAAAACCATCAAATCAGTTAAATACAGTCAGTCACAAAAGTATTGCATCAAAAATTATTTTTGAAAAATTCGATTTTCTCAAAAATGAATGGTGGCAAAAAGGTCTTTTTTACGCCAAAAGAAACGTTATTAGTGCACTAATATATACCCAAAAACTGATCCGATAACTCTCTTCTTTATCGAAAAAATTGATCATGACCCAAACAGCCCCCCTTTTTGGTGTAACAAAAGTAATGCATCAAAATGTCTAACCACCAAAAACTTAGTTACAAGTTGGCAGAAAAATCTGAAAAATTCCTGCTGGGCTAACTTTTGATGCTGATCAAAAAAGTCTCTCCTTCATGGTGATTTGGAAAGTCAAAAAGGCTTGAAATCGGGAAAATTTACGAAAAATTTACAGGCAATTGGATTTGAACCCATTGTCCAAGAACCCATTATTAATCAACTGTTCGGGGGTACTTATTCAGTAAGTATGGTATGTTCCTGGTAAACAATTTCTGGACCAAGTGCGCAAAAGAAACGACAACAACATTTTCTTACAAACATTGTCAATCAAGTATTTTCCGAATCTCATTCTTTTTCGAAAGGATCTTATAAATCATAAATTTTTGGTGAGATGATTAATCGCTTAGCTTCTGCTTAATGATAGCTTCTAAACACGTCGAGCTTTTGAATAAAAGTTATGGCCATTCCCATTTGAAATTGTACGAAACGCCTTGACACCCCCGTCTACACCCCGCTTCTCCCTAAATACATACTTTTTTATGTCAAACAACAATTGACTGAATTAACCGGAAAAGCGATTAATGGATTGCTGTCAACAAAAATTGTGTTGGTCCAATGCGAAAATTGAAATGAAAAACGGAACAATTTGTTTAACATGTGGCCAAAAGGACATTCAAATCTTTACATTAACAAATTTTTATTATTATATTAATGGGAATTCTTGAACAGAATATTATTGTTATTGTACCCATTTATTTCCGATCAGAAAAATTTTGATCCTTTCTTTGTAATTGATGTTTTTTGTAAGTCCGTCTTTTTTGTCCCCTTTATTTGCTTCACTAATAAAAAGCATTCATTTAATTGGCATGGCAAATTCTTTAAAAAATACTTTTATATACATTCATTCTTTCATTTTTAATTTTTCCATTTGTTATCCAACTTGGATTTTAATTATAGAAGAGACAAATATTTGGATAATTAATCATTTTGGCGTGAATAGCTGCGCATCCATTTGTTCAGCAACATTTGACAAGTTGAGCCCATTCTGCTGGAGTTCCAGCAAATGTTTGGCCACGACGTAAACGGAAAATGCGACTGATTTTGGAGGACCATCGCGGATGGCCACGCCTAATATGTGCCAGAAAAGAGGGATCTGCCACAAAAATAATAAAATTCATTTTAAATATATTTAAATAAATTATAATTTTGTCCAAATGACCCTCAATTTGTTGCCGATATTCCATGTTGTACAGTAGAACACCAAACAAACTCTGATCCTGACGATGGCAAGTCAAGTTTGGCGTAATTGGCGTGGAAATGCATGCTTGAGTCTGTCCAATCGGCACCATACAGTCTTGCTCGGCGGCACAAAGCAATGCCATGTAATTGAAAAAATGTAATTTAAAAAATTGAAAAAATGCAGGGGTCAAACACAAATTCATTTTAATTACCCTCAGAAATATTCAGTCAAATTTCAAAAATTATAAAGTGTTGAAAATCCCGAGATAATGTCACAGATTACCAGATGAAATGGCTTTTTTGGCAATGAAAAATTTATAAAAACAATTAAAAATTATGTTTGCTAATGGCCTGTATAATTTGCCATACCCTGTCTTTGGTAATCCAAAATACAAGCCAAAGAAACCGCTTTTTCTCATAGACTTTTGACAATTAAATGAATTTTAAGATCAGCAAAACGCATTATGGGCATTTCAAAATTGGGCATTTTTTTGGTCAAAATTCGGATTTTCACATTTTTTAAACTGTAATTATGTTAACTAATACCATTTCATTAGTTGCCGAGTTTGTTCAGTCTTGTGAAAGATGACAAAATTTGACTCGAACTGTGGTGGGTCTTTTCCTGTCCATTCATCTGTTTTGATGAGCTCAAAATTGGTGAACAATGGCAAATACTCGTACATCCCTGGAAAATTGTGGATTTTTGATTAATTAATGCGATTAATTTCCATTTTAATAAATATTTACTCGGATGTGAAAGTTTGAATTCCTTTTGGGAAAAAATTTTTGGGAGGGAGGGGGCTTTAATAAGGAAGGGCTTAATTTTTTTTCAACCCTCTTCGAATTGGGGCTTTATTTCAGAGGGGGGCTCTAATTCAGGGGGGGAGTATAATTCAATAAATACGGTATTCGTACATCCCTGGCAAATTGTGGATTTTTGACTAATTAATGCAATTAATATCCATTAAAAATAAATATTTATTAACCCGGATGTGTTGCAATGTTCATGCCATGGCCACTGTCTTAAAATTGAAAAATTTCAAAAATTTGACATAAAATGCTCAGTTTCCCATGCTCACTGCTTGGCATTTGAACTGGGCCAATTTGTCCCTTTTGAATTGGTGCCAAAATTGGCGACAAATTGTTACTGTCAAAGAAAATTGAAGTGTCCACCCACGCGACCGTGTCAAATTCCGACAAAACTTCCTAAAAATTTCGTATAAAGTTTGCCTTTTTTAATAAATTACCGCTATCACAAAAATTTTCCACGAATAACTGTGAAGTTGGCGCACACGACCGTTAACCAATTGAGAAAAGTCGAAAATGCGCCATTCCAATTCACAGACTGAATTCAACTGAGCCATCTTTAAATTATAATTAAAAAAAATTAAAAAAAATTTACAAGGAAATTAATTTTTAAACAAATTAAGAATTTATTTTAATTAAATAAATATGTTTTTTAAATTAAATGAAATTTTAAAAAAATAAAAAATTTATAAAAATTATTTTGAAAAATAATATGAATTTGTTTAATTTAATTTAAAATTTAAATATTTTTGACAACAAATTTTAAATCGCTAAATACTTAATCAATTTGAAATAAATAGTAATAAAAATTTTAAATTAAATCAAATTTTAAAAAAATAAAAAATTTATAAAAATTATTTTGTAAAAAATGAATTTGTTTAATTTAATATTAAATTTAAATTAGATAACAAATTTGAAATCAAAAAATATCCGACTTAATTTGAAAAAATATTTATAAAAATCAAATTATTTTTAGGCTTTACCCATTTGGTGTTTTTGGTCACATTTTCCAAATCGTACGCAATTATTTTTATCTGCAGCCAAATTGTTGTTTTATGTTTGCAATTAGCATCCGAAGTGATGGGAAATATTTGGCACTGGCGGCAGTGACAAAGACAAATTTTGGATGGCCTGGGAATTTGACCTGAATTTTTAAATAAAACAAAAGAAATACAATGTAAAATAATATTATCAAATAAATTAATAAATAATATAAAAATTTATAAAAAAGAATTTATTTTTTTTAATTTTTGAACTCTTACGAACATAATAAAAAAAGAAAGGGTAGAAATAATTTAAAGATTTGGGATGATATCCTTTTACTGTTAAAAAAAACAATAGCTCAAAATAGGATTGGTTGGTCCACGACCCGATGATGTGGGTAATTTGGAATTTGATCTGTAACACTCCAAATCGGATGAAAGTGCATTTAAATGAGTTTCAAGACTTTTTTTAGAAAACTTTAATTTTTCTCGACTTTTTATAAAAATTTGCTTCAAATTTTTTAAATTTCCCGAGCTATCGAAATTTGTCGGGTATTTCACTGATCCCCGACTTTTTTCTCCGCGAGCGTCGGGGAGAAAAACCTAAATAATTATGAGAGAATCCAATAATTAATTACACCTTAATCTGTTCTTTGAGTGCATATTTTCCCGAAAGTTTGTAGAGCTCCAGCAGCCAAGCAAATGAGCAATTGAATTTTTTGCCACAAATCTCCGCGAATCATTCATTTTCAACGAAAAGGCCAACTGAAATTTGAACTTTTTTAACATATATTAATGGTATTTAAAATCGAGAAATTGAAGTATTGAAATTTTATTACATTTTCTTTACCGCAGCATTCATCGTCTAACTGAGTACGGCTCAAAATGTTGAAAAAAATTTATAATTTCAAAAAAATCAAATTTTTATTACTGCTGATGGGAGGAGAAGAAGCATTGACCGTTGTTAAAGTTGAAGAGCACGGTAAAAATTATGAAATTTATAAAAAATAGAAAATGCATTTCGCATAAAAATATTTTTTTTTGATAATTTACAAAATAATTATTAATTTTTTTTTGCATTTTTTTTTGTTGAAAAAATTCGTTAGCATATAATTCATTCAAAAAATTATGCAACATTTTCATATTTATTAATGTGCATTATTTAGAAATGAACGGAAATAAAGGAGTGATTCACAGCAATGTGAATAAGCAAAAAAAGGAAAGATTATATGTATTTATTTGTACATTATTTAAAAATGTTGGATTTAAGAGATAGAAATTGAAAAAAATTTAAATGAAACGAATATGCACAAAAAATAAACTGATTTTTTCGAAATATTAAAAACATTTGGTCACAAAAAGCATTTGGAAAAAATTGGTTGAGTTTGGGCAAAAGCAAAGGAAAAAATAAATCATCTAATGTTTTTGATATCAACAATGTTTCAACAATTAACTTTGCTAATAATCACAATGCAAACAATTCTTTGTCCAACTCATTTGATAGTAGCGGCAATTTCTTTGCAAGTCAGCCATTCTTCAACCGTGAACAATCCGACAGTGAGGACAATTCGACAGAAGTGGACAATTCGACAGTGGACAATCCGACAGTAAATTTAAATTTTTAAAATATTGTCTAGTCACCCCAACAGATTATTTCCTATAAATATCTCAATTCAAATCAATTTAGCTTAAACTTGTTAACAAATTAAAAAATTAGTTTGATATGCTAGTGACTAAAATACAATAAAATAAATAAATATGCAAAACTAAATTTGGAGTGACCCATAACACCATCTTCCTCTCGGGGAAGCTTCTTCTTCTCTATCTCATAAGCAAAGTGGAGAATGAAAGTGATTTTTGCTGATCAAAATGTTTGCCAAAAGTATTGACCATTCCGTTTACCTATTCAAATGGATTCGTCGTCCTCAGAAGAAGGAGAAATTCATGAACCCATTCAACCAATTCAAGCAGTCCAGCCCAATCCACAAATCTCACCACCCCTGCTAATCTGCTACCAAATGAAAATTCCTGAGCTCTCATCAGTGGCTTGAAAATCATGAAACAAATTGATTTGAATTGAGATATTTATAGGAAATTATCTGTTGAGATGACTAGAATATTTTAAAATTTAAATTTACTGTCGGATTGTCCACTGACGGATTGTCCACTTCTGTCGAACTGTCCTCACTGTCGGATTGTCCAACTGTCGGATTGTCCACTGTCGAATTGTCCACTGTCGGATTGTCCGGGAGCCTTCTTCAACCAGTCAAACTTTTCAAGTGGCCAAATCCCTCTGTTTGATAGTTCGGATCCAAGTCGAACTCATGTCCAACACACCCCAACCTTGAGCCAAGAAATTCTTAGCATTGGTAACAATAATAGTGGCAGCCAACAATTCACCCAGTCAAATTGGGCAAGTGGCCAAATCCCCCTGTTTGAAAGTTTGAATCCAAGTCAAAGTCATGGCCAATACACCTAAAAAATGGGCCAAAAATTCCTTAGTATTGGTGGTAACAATAGAAAAAGCAACAATTTTGGCAGCCAACAATCAATCAGCAATCATTCAAACCAATTTGTTTCTTCTTCCGCTGCAAAAAAGAAGGGAAAAAAGCTGATGGATTCAAATAAAATCACCCGAATTGATTGAAGCAATTCGCAGAAAGACAGGGGGGAGGCCATTGAGAGCATTTTTTGATGGAAAAACGGAACAATTTTCAGAAACAATTTGGACAAATGCGATTTAATTGATGAGACAGGAAAAAACTGAGGCCTTTCATTTCTATCTAAATTTATTTACACTTTCATTGTTCATGGGATTTGGTTTTTTTTTGTATAAATTTCCATTTCTTTGTCGCCGAGTTTCATTTTCAGTATCACTTAGGTTTTCAAAAAACTTTTAAACAATTTTTTTTTGAAATATTTTTTATTTTTTGCGGCGATTTTATGTCCCGGAGAAGTTTTGGCAGATGACCTAAAAACTCAGTGTGGGCGTTCCAAAAAAAAACTCAGTGATTGATTGGTCATTTTCAGGAAGCCGATCGCACCATTTTCGGGCACCAAAAGTGCCTGATCCGGAATCCGGATCAGCCCGGTTAAGAACAATTTTTTGTTCAGTTTTTCAAGGGCTATCTCCCAGGCCGGGTCCGGTCCTTGATCCATTCACTTGGAGCCCGCATGGGTCGGGCACATCTGCCGGAGGACCCTCAGCGTCTCCCCCGATCCTGGCGATGTCCAACCCAAACTAAGCGTGCCGGTACCAGCGGCTTTTTTGTACAGCTCGATGAGCTCTACAAAACCATATCAATGGCGTCCGGTTGTGTCTACTACTGATGTAGAAAATTGGCGAGAAGTGATGCGAAAAATTGAAAAAATAAAAAAAAATTTCTCGCCTATTTTCTACATCAGTAGTAGACACAACCGGAGAACAGGACCCGGCCTGGGAGATAGCCCTTGAAAAACTGAACAAAAAATTGTTCTTAACCGGGCTGATCCGGATTCCGGATCAGGCACTTTTGGTGCCCCGAAAATGGTGCGATCGGCTTCCTGAAAATGACCAATCCAATCACTGAGTTTTTTTTGGATCGACCTAGCACCATCTAAAAACATTTTTTAGGAAAAGCTAAAGAAATGATAACTATGAAATGAACAGGTTAAACTTTGTGAAATTTATATCCCTTTTTCATATATATATTTTTAAAGTATAATGTTTAAAATTCAAAAAAATATATATTAAACCAAAAATTTCCAAAAGAAAAATAATCAATTAAATGCCGCATTGGACATCAGCAATTTTCTCAATCCAACAACCGTCGAGAGGAGAATAAATGTTCAAAATACCTTTCAAAAAAATGAAATTTTTTTAATAAGCCTTTTTCAAATATTTGTTTTTACTTGTGCCAAATAAACTGTTACATAATCCGCCACTTGCAACGCCAATTTGGACAAAATTTGTGCCATTTGTGGCCAACAAAGGACCACCGCTATCGCCCTTTATTTTGAAATTAATTATAATTTTACATAAAAATTAGCATAAATTACATATAAAAGAACGTTATAATAATTAAAAATAAATTTGACAACTTGCTCAATGGTATTCTTCCCAATGCAAATTCGTTCCTGTCCATCATTAAAGAATGATTTCTTGCATTTCACTAATTGAGCAATGCGACCCATTAGCGTTAATGGACCTTTTTGGGGCTTTTGAGTACAACTATCTAAATAACTTACTCATTTATTAATTTCATTTTAAAATTAATATTTAATTATTCACATATTAATAAAAATATGATTCAATTTAGGAATTTTTTATTGAATAATATTTAAGCTTGCTAATTAATTAATTGACTCAGCGTACTCTTTAAATATCCCCAACCAGCAATATATGCTTTTCCTTCTTCAAATTTTTCACGGGCCCCGCAATGAATGCAAATTGGAAAAATTGTTGACGAAAGTTCGATTTTTTCATCGATCTAAAATCTATCCGAATTTAATTAACTGTATTTTCTAATTTGCCTTAATTAATGCCAAATCGGATATGCCAGCCTTTCTTTTATACATTGGGTGGATAAACACATTCAAATCGGTGTGACGGAGCAATTCAACTAAAAATCCATCATAATTTTTGCTCGTAAGATCGCGCGAGTTCGACCCGAAACCTAAAAAGGAAAAAAAAAATCCAATTTAGTTATAATTAATTTTATAAATGAAAAACAAATTAATTAAATTAAATATTTAATTTTGAAATCTGCGATTAATATTTTCATTTATTTCTTACCAAGTAAAATTAATTTATCTTCTGCCACTTCGTCAAAACAATGTGCAGCCAATAGAACAAATTTTGGTGAAATCAGTGAAGCGGTGCATGCAATCATTTTAGTTTCGAATAAATTTGTTTGTATAACGCCCATAAAATACACAATCCATGGCATATGCTTTATGTCAATTTTGGCACCACCAGAAATCTAAGCAAATTTTATTTAAATATAAATAAATTTTCAATTTTTAAATTTATTTACGAGTGGGTTAATTTGACGGACGGAGCGATGCTTCTTCTCAAATGCCATATGATCAAATGTGGTGCAATTTTGGGGGTGACGTTCAACACGAATAAGTCTGCATTTATCCGGCACCATAAAAATTAATTTTGTCAATTTTTGGCGTAAGTTTGGCATAATGTCCGCTGTCAACAGCCAAAGTCCGACATATTCTTCCAAAAACGAACCAAGCTTTGATTCTTCAAAAAATTCTTTGTAAAAACCCTTTGGATTCGGTGAAACTGCAATTTTTAAAATTAATTGCAGTTTAATTAGGCTAATTGTTACTTTTGTTAATTTTCAAAAAATTGTCCGATATCATAAAATTGAATTCGACAATTGGTACAGAAGAAGAAACGTTCACTTTGTCAGTATATCTAAAAAATATTCTTATTAAAACATGATTTTTGAAATGAAAAAATAACCGTATAAAAAGACTTTTTAATAGATTATTTTTTTTATTTAAAATTAAAGTAAGAATAAATAATATTTTGTATTTTTTTAAATGCACTAACTTAAACATAAAATTCTCATTTCCCACAATAATCGTTCGGTTTGTGAATGAAATTTGAATTTTCCTTTTGCCATTTGTTCCACATTCATCATCACCAGCTGTGGTCGACGCATTGAACATTTTGTTGAATTTGAATCTTTTCGGCAATTTCCATGGAAAATTTTTACCATAAAATGCGCTATCGTAGCACAACAAAAGGCTTAATTAGTCAATTCATTAGCAATAAATAATTAATATGCCTTTTAATTAACATCAATTAAAGACCTTGAACATTCTCCATGGAGTTCAAATTTCACTTTTAAAGGACCAAATTTTGCTAAATCCAACGAAACATTTCTTAAAATTTAAGTAAATTATTCCTTATTTTAATGAAAATACTTTGTGCCATTTGAAACAATAAAATAATGAACAAAAATTAGAAAAATAAAATAATTGACCAAGAAAATATTCATTAGATTTTATTAATGGATAAAATATTATTGTTTAATCTGTTAACAAAATGTGTAAAGTGAAATGATTTCATTTTTTAACCAGTGGATTTTTGTGATAAAAAATGAATCATCGATGGATTGACAGAAATAATAATGTTAGTTTACATTGATTGAAGCCTAAAATCGGATGATGAATGAGAAAAGGAAATAATTTTTATGGCTTGAATGGAAATTAAAATTTAAAAAAATTTCAGAGTTTTACACTGTTTAAACACGAATAAGCTATTCTTTTATATTTTGTAAAAAAAAATATAATATTTTTTTTTGGGGGGGGGATGTAAATTAGGCTTTTCGCGGTCGTTTAACTGAACCAAAAACCGGCTTTTTGGACAAAAATTGAATCCGCGGCCCTTTGAGCTATGATTTTTGAAAAATAATAGACAAAATCACGTGATAAAAAATAAATAAATTTTCTAATTATACAAAGATAGTCCAGGACCTTGTAAAACCTCAACTCGTATCTAAAAAAGATCGTCATAACTTATTTCAAAGTTAAACAAATTAAACATTTTTTGAATCGATAGCCCTAAATTTCTTTGAAAAAATTCAAAAAAATTTGATCATTTTTGTTAAAAAAATGAACGAAAAGATTTCTTTATTTTAGTAATAACTTTTTTGAAAGATGATAAAAATGTGATTTTTAAGGGCTTCGAATGACACCAAAAATGTTTAATTTGGTTAAAATTTTAAAAAATTAAGAGGCTCATAATAAAAGATGTTTTGAACATTTACTCACTCTCGACGTTTGATGGATTGAGAAAATTGCTGATGTCCAATGCGGCATTTAATTGTTTTTATTAATTTTTTTTTGTGACAATTTTATTTAGTAAGATTATACACCTTTTATCACTCGTAATAAATTTTCCAATATTTTCTTGTAATACATATATTAAAACATATTACTTCTGAAAAAACAATATTTTATATTGTTTTTTCTGCCGAGTTGCCCATCTGCCGAATTATCTTCAGCAGATGGTTGGCAATGGTGCTCAAGAGTCTCCGTCTCGAGAAAAGTCTTGGGTTTTTATGTCTTGGTCTTCGAGACTCGCCGAGATTCGAGACAGATACTTTTTTACACCCCTAATGATTGGCTTTAGACATTTATTTTATTTGTGCGAAGTGAAAATTTTCATATATTAATATTTCTTTTAAAATATTATATGAATAAAAAATAATAAAATAAAATAACATAAATTTAAAAAAGAAAGAGGATTATCAACTCCAAAACAAAGTCACATGCATTCCTTCCCGAATGTTTCTCCAATTTTTTTTTATCAGCTTTAATTTTTCTAAAACAAACTCCAATTACAAAGCACAACAACATAATGCCGTTTTCTTTCTTTTTTTATCAGTCTCACAATGAGTACACCAAATTAACGAGGACATTAGAAATAATCACGTGAATTGGTATTGTTGGACTCTGTTCGAGAGTCTCGGTGTCGTTTCTCCACTCTCGGTTCAATTCTTGCGTCTCGTCTCGGTTTGTCATGAAAAGGAATTGCGTCTCCTCTCACACACACCGTAAAAAACAAATTAAATTATTTCCATCAAAAGAATTCAATTTTTTTTTCTCTTTTATATTCTCGACTCTCGAGTTCGATTCATAGTCTCGGTTGGAATTCCGTCTCTCACAAACTGTAGAAACAACTAATTAAATTAAACCCACTACACCAATTCATTCGCTGCTCTCTTTTGTTTTTTTCGCCTTTGTGCCCCCCCCCCCCGCGGGTCCCTCTTTAATTTTCAAATCATTTATTTTATTTTATTTGATTTCGCTGTTCTGTGTTTTTCTATGTTATCTTATTGTTAGGAAGAAAATCATTTATTTGAACTCATTTTTAATGCTTTAACAATTCGTTTTTTCCTCAAAAAATAAATTACAATCATGATTCTCATATAAAATATTAAAATAATTTGTTTTTTTTTTTGCGAAAAATGCCGAAGCTTCTGACAAACTTTTGCGCATTAATTTTGATTTGCCAAATTACACTTTTGGCTTCTGCAAATCCATTAGAAGAAGCGCCTCAAAAAAATCTGGCCAAAAAGCGTCTAAAAATCCTGGTCTATTCGCCAACAATTGGATGGAGTCACATGCAATTTATGGGCTCAATTGCGGACACTTTGGTCGGGGCAGGCCATGACGTGGTAAATAAATGAATAACGAAAAATTGGACTATAAATTTTTGGAATTGAAAAAATTTTTGATTTAAAAAAAATATTTTGTGAAATTATTTTTGCAAATTTTTGTATATTGTAAATTCTTTGGTAAGCATGATAGAATTAGTTAACAGTTTTGTAGAAAAAAACAAATAATGCCTATTTTTGCGAATTTGAAGTTTTGGTCTAAATTTTGATTTCAAAAATTCAATAAATTATTTTTAAAGCGAATATTTAAAGCAAAATAATGATAAACTGTGAGAAAAGTTTCCACAAAATTTCACAAAATTTAGCACATTTTTCGCGTTTCGATGAACAAAAGGGCCGAGGCATTGCCCAAGGAAGTGTTTAATGTGACCAATTTCCACAATTTTGTGCCAAATTTTGTTCAAACGGGCAAATTTGACATTAACCAAATGGACAACTTTAAAGAGCCATTCGACGGCAAAAGTTTCAACACTTTTCTCTTTCAAACGGTTTGTGATCAGATGAAAAAAAAAATGAAAAATTTGTTTTTAAATAAAAATTGCAGAACATTATTGAACAATTTGGCAAAATTACAAGCGAAATTTGCCGAGGTAATTAGTGGGAATACGAATTAATGAATTAATTAGTAATTTAATTCCTTTCCACCACTTTTCGAACTCGTAAATGACGATGAGTTGCTCCGCCGTCTTCAAGCAGAACAATTTGATGTTGTACTTGCCGAACTTTACAACCAGTGTCCCATGGCACTTTTCCATCGGATTGGCGTCAAAACAAAACTTGGCACTTTAGCGGTGCCGTTGTATCAAACGGTTGTCCGTCCCTTTGGCATCCCAACGCTGAGCAGTTACGTGACAAGTGAGTGAATGTGCCAAAGGGGAGGGCATTTTAATTAATTAATTTAATCATTTGATTAATTATAATTTAAAAAATAGAAGGTCTATTTCGGTAATTTCAATGTTTTCATATATTCGATTTGCAGAATCATTAGAAAAACTCATAGAAATTTTTTCGAACAAAATTTTATAAATAAAATTTTAAGGTTAATTTTTTAAAACTTTTTTTTTGTTACCCATAAATCATTAACTAATTTTGGCATTTGTTAAAAAACAATTAAAGCTAAAAACTCAATAATTCACAAAAAAAAGGTTTATTCACGCCAATGAATGGAGGTCACAAAATGAATTTTGTGGAACGATTTGTGAATTTTGTCAACGATTTGTACGATTGGTTGTATTTGAACAATTTGATAGCTTCGTATGAGGTAAGCAGAAAAAATATATTAAAAAAATGCCAATTTTTAAATTTAAAAATAAAATTTAATTATCTTTTAGGAGCCAGTTATTGTTGAAGCATTTGGCCAAAATTTTCCACCGCTGAAACAAATTATGCGCAATGTTTCCCTGCTGTTTACAAATTCAAACCAAGTCCGACAAAACATAATGCCGAAAGTATCGGAAAATCCATTTTAGTTCTTCGAAATGCCGAGGCCAATTTCGAACAAAATTATAAACATTGGAGGAATCGTGGAAATGAAAGTGAAAGAATTGGAACCGGTAAAAATTATGGAATAAAACAATTTGAAAATTAATTTTTAGGAAATTAAAGCGATCGTGGACAATTCCCTGGATGGCACAGTGATCGTTTCCTTCGGCACTTTTGCCGATATTAACTCAATGAAAAGTGAAATGAAAATGGCATTTTTGGAAGCATTTGCCCGCTTTCCGAACTATGAATTTATATGGAAAGTTGAATTGTCCGATGAAGATGCCAAAGTGTTTGCCAAGTACAAAAATGTGCACCCAGTGAAATGGATGGACCAAAAATCGTTGCTCAGTGAGTTGAAAAAACCGGCTCTATTACAATTTACGTGTCCAATTAGTGACCATCTTTAGTTTCTTGGGCCACTACTTTTTTCCATACTTGGTCAATTTTCTTGACTAATTTCAACAGACAAAAAATATTATTAATATACAAGAAATATTGAATTCCAGACTTTCTCATTGCAATAGTAAATTTGAATTGAGCCAAAAATTCAATTATTATTTCATCAATTAGTAAATTGTTTAATTAAAATCATTTAGTAAAAAGGGTACAAAATTAATTAATCCTTATATGAATTTCTTTTTAATTTAAATCTCCATTTCAAAGTGCATCCCAAAATGCGCGCCTTCGTCTCCCATTGCGGTTTGAATAGTGTCAGTGAGGCAGTACAATTTGGAGTGCCAGTTTTGGCCATTCCGCTGCTTGCCGACCAACTGTACAATGCCATTATGGCACGTGTGAAAGGCATTGCCGTCCAATTGGACGTTGGCCAACTCAACGGGGAGGGGGCCGAACAGCTGCTGGTCGATGGGCTTGACAAGGCTAATTAGCACCAACTAATTATGCATTTAATGAGTTTAATTGCTTTACAGGTGCTAAATGACCCCTCATACAGACAAAATGTCAAATTATTGAAACAAAAGTTCGCTTCAACTCCTTTTGGGGCCAAGGAAAAGCTGATCAGATGGGTGGAATTCGCGGCCGAATTCCCCGACCTGAACGAGTTAAATTTGCCATGGGAAGAAGAGCTCGGCACGTTGGCCTATTATAGCGTCGACATCATACTTTGCATTGCTGCAATATTGGGAATATTTGCTTGGATTCTTTTCAAATTGGCAAAATTTTTGGCAAGAAAATATTTGGTTTCTGTCGGAAAGGGAGGGCAAAAGATGAAAATGAATTAAATCAATTGATTATTTCATAAAATTTAATTGTTGTATAGTGTTTGTTACGTTCTTTTGGTTATTAAAAAAAGAATAATAATATTTTTCGATTTGGAACTTTTCAAATAAGCCCGCCCACGCTCCTAACAATTACCGAAATTTCGGCCCAAGTAAGACCGTACCTGGCCCCGGAAAAGTAAGAGCTGAAATCAAAGGCCAACTTAAGACAATTTAGAAAATAGGAGTCATTAAAGGAAAGCATTGCACCGAGAGCTCATAAGATTATGCAGCTAAAGAATACGAATGGGCAACTGACCCCCGACCGTTTTGAATTTCGTCCTCTAAATCAAGTGACAATTGCAGACCCTTTTTTACCCATTGCCAAAATTAAAATTAAAAAAAGAAATCAATTAATCTTTTTTAACTCTTTAAAAAAGTAACTGAAAAATATTAATTAGAACTAAAAATAAAAATTTAAATTTTCTTTAGTAAGCCTTAGGTCCTAAAAATAAAATCCGAAAGGATAAGACATAAATTTTCGAAAAATATCCGCTTAAGCTGTTTTCCATGCTTTTCAGATGCTCTGGGACTCTGAAAAAATAATAGGATAAATGCTAGAAAAAAAACATATCTAATCATCAGTCCCAAATCAGAAACCGATATTCGGCAGGATTATATCCAGAAAATGCGAAAGCAATTTGGCGTCACAAAGAGAATGCTTATTTAAAATGTAAATTTAATATGTTCACCGTACAATTAATTAACATTTATATTTATTAATTTAGCATCAATGATAATTGAGAACTTCAATTCAAAGTATTAAAGATCAGTTTATTAAAATACATAATTTATTAAATATAATCATATTTTCTCACTTACAGTTGTTTTATTCAAAAACAATATTTGTTTACATTACATACATTTTATTGATTTTGAAAAAAATGTTTTCGGTGGCAAAGCGATCGAAAAAATGGAGGGGGGGGGGGGGCAAAAAAACTTTACACTCTTCTGACACAATCTCCAATATTTGCCTAAGTTTTTTTTTTGATTTTCAAATTTACTACAAATAAATAGAGCCTTCGCCATTTAGTTTATTGTTATTATTGGCTTGAAATGGGATTAACCTGCTGAATTAGTCCAGCAGTACCTAAAGATTTTGCCGATTTTGTGCCGTGGTTTTTTATTTCTTGTCAATTTTGAATCATTTTAATTTAATTTATTGTCAATGATTTTCCACATTTAAATAGAAAATTACGAATTTTTACATTGCTTATCATGTCCAAACCTTTGGCTAAACGAATGAAGCTTTTATTGAGCGCGAGTGAGGACGCGGATATTTATTTTTTGGTGGGGGACGGAGACGGAAAAGAGGCGAGTTTTCAAATTCAATTAAATTAATTATTTATTTAATTGAAAATTGGGAAAGTTTTTCATGAATTTAATCAAATTTTTTTTTTTGATTGTTTTTTTAACATATTTTAATCCTCTTCAGCTTTTGCAAGCCCATAAACTGATTTTAAAGCATGCTTCCGATGTGTTTGAGGCAATGTTCCGTTTTGATGCCAAAAAAGAAAAAGCAGAATTCGGTAAAAAATATTATTAAATGGCACTTTTAATATTAAAAATTTAATTGTCATTTAGTCTCTGCTAATTAATCTCATTAATTTTGAATTAGCCTCTGCTAATTGCCCTGTTGTGGAAGTCCCCGATGTTGAAGCATCAGCGTTCAAAGTGATGTTGAGCTTCATTTACACGGAAGATTTAAGTGAATTGGACGGAGACAATGCAATGGCAGTGATTTATGCAGGTGAAATTTATTTAATTTTACAAAAAAAAATTAAATATTTAATTAGCCAAGAAATACGACATCCCCACCCTGGTTGACCAATCTTTGCAAATTCCAATTTCAAAACTGCGCAATGTTTTCATGGCTTATGTCCTAGCCGGACTTTATGGATTGGAGGTGGGTACGAACAATTAATAGATTCAGAATTCGGTCTCGAACGGTGGAATTTTTAAAAATTGACCAAAAAATCTTATCTGAAATTTTGGAACGTGACGAATTGCAAATCAGTGGAGAAATTTCAATTTGGAATTCGGTAATTTACCTACTTATAAAATTAAATTAATTCTAATTAATACATTTAATTATTCTCTATTAAATATTAATTTAAAATTTAAAGGCGCTCCGTTGGGCCGATGCGAAGTGCCGTCAAAATGGCATCGAATGCTCGGCAGAGAATCGTCGTGCCATGCTCGGTCCGGCACTGCTCAAAATTCGCTTTCCGCTTTTGTCAAACGAGGAATTTTCAAATAAAATTGGTAAAAGAAACCAAATTTAGTAAATCGTTTTTTGATGAGGAGCTACCGTAAAAAACATTAATTATTTTTAAAAGGATTTAACTTTTTTAAATATTTTTTAATAATTTAAAATAATATTTTTTATTCCTTTCATTTTCCTCTGTTTTACAGTTCCATCTGGTGTGTTATCAAAAGATGAAGTGATCGCCGTTTATCAATTCAATTCCCTTCTAAATTGTCGTGAGATTTCCGATGGCTTACTGTTCCCAATACCATTTCCAACTAATGGACGGGTTTCTGATCGGAAAAAGGGCACACTTTTGATGGACATTGAAAAAGTGTCCGAATTTGCACGAGAGGAGGTCGAGAGCAGTCGGTACAGCGAAAAAGTGTTCATAAATGGAGTTCCATGGAAAATATTGGCACAAATAAAAACGAAAACGGAAAGCACTGACAATGAGAAATGTTTGTGCTTTTTTCTTTTGTGCGATTCTCCAGAAAAGGTGCCAATTAACTGTTAATTGATGCTAATTAACAGCAAAATAATTGCCATTAAGATTCGCCTTGGCACTTCTGCGTTCATTCCGCAACTTTTCGAATTATCTCGCAAAAGAATGGGGCAGATAATTCTATTGGGATACTTAGTGATTTTGTGTTTAACAATAACTCGACCAAGAAGCGATTCAATTATTTCATTTCTTTTCCGGTCAGTGCCAATTCAAAAAAAAAATGTTTTTAATCCAACGTTCGTGTTGGGTTAATAATACTCAAAAATTAATTTAAATTATTTAACTTAAGAAATTGATGGACCCGAGCAATGGGTTTTATGATAAAAGCAAAGACAAAGTGACATTGGCCATTGATGTCACAACAACTGATGAACCAAAAATGGACAAATTCATTTTGGATCAAAGCAAATCGAAAGGGACACTTTTTACGGTTCCCGGTGATTTCGTCAGTGAAAATTAATTCAGAAAAAAGTTAACATCTAGACAAAAATTAAAAATTCAAAAAAGCCGAAAGATGAAGCAGGCTCGTAAATACCCTAGCGGGTTGCGATTTGCAAAATCCGCTACAAGTATTCTCAAATTGTTGTCCTGCCGAACCCATTTTTAACGTAGCCTCCATACGTGATCGGCGACGCAACAATCTCCGGTTATAGACAGAAAACTGACAAATACTATCAACAAACTCAAAATGCTTAGTAAGAAATAGAGGTGGAACGTGGACAGAAAATCCCGCGGTCGCGCTCCAACACTGTTAAGAAATTTTGAAAGCGAAATTCCGAGGTTAATGCCGAATGATAATGGCTGACGACCATCTAGAATGAACATATAGGAGATAAAAGTAGCAAAGACGAGGCACAAATACAAATTATTTTGCTTATATGTAAGTGACCGGCCGAAAATAGGTTGATAATCGAGCAAATAATCTATTTTTGAATTTACATATTTATTTATTATATTTGGAACGAATTTATTTACGAATTTTTACAATAATTCTTTTGAATTAAAAAAACCGTACATTTTTGGTGTCATTTGAAAGCACAAGTCTAATCAATTGCAGCAAAAGGCAATTTGGGGGCTTGATATTTGGCCATTTAGCCAGCCCGGGGCTGCGCCGAAGGATCCCATTTTGGGTGTCTCCGAGGCCCACAGACTCCAGAAATTCGATTTGGCTACTTTATGTATTCGAAATATATAAATAAATTTTGACAATGCTGGAAGGAATGCGAAGAAAGTTGATTTTTAGGGGAGGGGGGGGGGGGGGGGGGGGGTTAGGTGTGTATTTTTCAATTTTATTGTATTTTTCTTACAAATTTTTCTCAAAAAATGCCAAAATATGTGTTATCCCCTTTGCGAACTTCTTGCTTAAATTGGGCGAATCCATTGTCAGAAATTCGGTTAGATTTTTTGCGGGTCAATGGAGGAAGAGAAGAGGTGTTGTATCAATTGGCTTTTTTACTTCTTTTTTATCCACTTAACTAAAAAATTTAGGTATTTTTCAAAAATCCTAAGTATACAGTAGGAAGTTGACGAAAATGGGAAATTGTGGAACAAAAAACCACTTTTTATGAGAGTGGGGAAAATTGCTGTGCACAGCGCACAACTGCTGCTGGTCGTATGATCGGGGGGAAGGAAATCCAAGTCAATTAATGCCAACCAATGGACAGATGGACGACCACCGCATAAATACGGGGCATGACACAAGCAGAAGCCATCAAGTACTCTAATATGCCAAGATCTTTGACATTTTTAATTTTAAAAAGGTCAAATAAATTATGCTTATCACGGACCGGCTCAGTTCGGCCCGGCACGGTTCGGCCCCAGCACGTTTTTGCACTATAACTTTTTTTTGTCAACCAAAACAATCCAACACTGTTGGTATCATTCCAGAGCTCTTCAGATGCTCTATTAACCTGCAAAATTCCAAAAAAAAAAATTTTGTTCAGTTTAAAAAAAGTTCGAGCCAAAAAAGTTGGAAAATTTGGTTTTTTGAACTCTTCTGACCATAACTTTTTCTGAACTTTAATGAAATTTTCAAAATATTGCAGGCTAATAGGGAACGTAGTGATTTCGAATGATTCCAACAATGTTGGATTTGGTTGACAAAGAAAAAAGTCATAACCAAAAACGTGTTGGCGCCCAAACGTGCCGGCGCCCAACTGAGCGGTTCCGCGTATGGCTGTAAATTTTATGTAAGAAAAATGGTAAGATATTTTTCTTTATTGTTAGATGCTTCTTATTTTTTTTGGTAAGATATTTTTTGTTAAATCTGGTGAAGAAATAATGAAATGGCAGAATTTTTATATTCTATGTTCAAACAATTGAGTTCATTTTTGCCGGAGCTTTTGAGTAATTTTAGAAACCACCATCAACCCAGATTTTAATGTTTTTAATAAACTGGCAGTATATTTTAAAAAATATTACCCAATCAATCAACGTAAAGTAATAATACTATTTATATGAAAAAGTATATTATTGCATGGATTCAATTACAAAGAAATTATTGCATAAAAGTGGGCAGAAAAGGAATTGAAAAATGCATTCAGGACAGATTTTTAAAACCAGGACATACTCAGGATTAAATCTAGGGTCGGGAAAAAACTGGAAGCTCAGTACAGACATTTTCAAACCAGCAAAAAAAAAAGAATGGCGCGAAAGAAAAAGACTATTTTATGCATTAATATGCGTATTTATTCATACATTCAGGCCGAGGGCTTCTGTTATAATTTTCTTGAAAAATTTTTTCATTTGTGTCATGAGAATTGGTTGGCATTTATACTTTGAGAAAACATTGGTTTGAAAAACCGAATAGTTCCTTAAACGCTTGGAAAGTGTCGTATCGGGGCCGAAGATTCGGCAACAATGTATCGGCGCCAAGCCAGGAAAATAATATTTAAAGAAAAAAACACGAATCAGTAAAAACTCGCTTAAAAGCGTTCAAGCCAACGAAATGGTCGTTTTACGTCTAATTCAAGATTTCTTATATTAACAATTAATCATTTCAAAAAAAGTTAAAATTAAATTTTAAAAATTGTATAAGATGTTGCGTGTAAAGTTTTATCGAAAATTGAAAAGTTAGATGAAAGTTGTGAGAGAGTTGGATAAATGGGCGAAACAGGAAACAAACACAGGCAATTAAATAAATAAATAGCCATTGAAAAATATGAAAATGGAACCCAGAAAAAAATTTGCAAGAGATTGAAAAGAAATGAAGAGTGTTTGATAGAGGCATTTGTTCTAGTCTTCTTTTGCTTCACAGCTTACAACAATCACAGCCATGAGCTTTTTTTAAATTTTTTTAGGTTTACCTTAAAATATTGTATTTTTATATAAAATTTTTCACTTTTAATTGTCCCAGGGAAACAATTCACTGGGTCAATCTGTGCAATAATATCATTTTTTTTGTACAGGATTTCAGAACTATTCTTCTTTAAAATACTGATTAATCTCAAAAAAAAATATTTAAGTTTTCCGCTCATAAAACTGCCGCAGGGTGAAGAATTAGAAAGACGATTCGGTATTTAATAGATTTTGCAAAAATGACTTACTTTTTATCAATTTAAAAAACGAAATCCCAAATGCTCTATAAATAAATTAGACACTATTTTTACTTTTTATTCAAAAACATAGAGATAATGCCAAAAAAATAGGAGTTAAAATTTGTTGAATATCTTTGAACATGACTGGTTCTTCTACCTGGACCAAGCGTCAAATCTATTGAGCGAGCCTGTTGCTTGCTCATAATTAATGCCATCACGAGAGACAGAGTTGCCTTAAAATAAAAAAATAAAAAATATTTGTTGCATTGATTACTTCCAAAAGGGTTGTTAGCATGAAATTGTTTGTAAAAACAATTTTGTCCATTGCTGGCGCCTAAATTAAGGTATTCTGTGCCAGAAGTCGAGTTTTGACCGAATCCTTGACTTGGGTTTGCACTATTGGGTTCGAAAGTTGGAGCTCTGAAACTGTTGCTAGCAAATTGGTTAGCCGAATAATTGGCGAAATTTGAGCTTGCGCCTAAAATTACACAATTTTGACGTAATTTTTGAATAAAAACATTTAATTAAATGGTCTGGCAGTTCAAACAGGAAAAATAGGATTTGGTGAATTTTCGCGGTTTTTTTTTGGTTTATGTTCTGTTTTGGTCGAATTTTGAAAAATTATTGGGGAGGTGTCGTGATCGAAATTTGACTCATTTTTGACCCAAAATTGAATTTCGTTTTTCGAACTATTAAAAAAGATGAGTCCCCCAATTTTTTTGATTCTCCGAAATTATTTTATGTACATGGAGACCATGAGTAAGCTCTTGACCAGCTTGACGATTTCCCATTATTGTGGGTATTATTAGCGCTCGTTGCACCGCATAACCAGGTTTTGCCAAATTATTCAATAAATCCTTGTTCCTCATTGGCATTCCCTCACAGAAATTGTTACACAACGCCAAAATAACGGCGAAGAGCAGCGCCAGAGGAAGAGAGAAATGCATTAGTTCGATTTCTTTGTTATTTGTCTTAAAAAATAAAATTTAAATTAATTATTTAATTTTTTAAAATTGCGTAAAAATAAATGCATTAAACCCGAATTCGTAATTTTTTTTATTGTCAAACCTAAAAAAGGCCTAATTTTAGGATGTTTAACTCGTTATAATTTCAAAATTTTACAGAGAAAATTATTTTTATTATATGCATATCTAAAAGGTGTTATCGGAAAAGGAAAAAAGCTAGAAGGCCGGTCCCTGAGGATTGCTTCAGCCTATGCCATGCCACTATTTATGCTGATTACATAATAATATCTTTCCATAATTGGCTAATTTTTTGGTTTTTCTTTATTTTTGCAAAAATTTATCCTACAGAATTTTTCATTATTTGCAAATATTATGATTTCTCCGGTTTTGCAATAATTTATCCTACTGAATTTTTCATTATTTGCAAATATGGGTTTTCTCCTTTTTTTGCAAAAATTTTTTAAAAAATTATTATTTTTAACTAATTTTTTAAAAAATCGAAGTTTTAAAGTTAAGATCGGCTAAGAATTGTCAGAAGTTTCAAAATATTTTCGGGAGTGCCCCAGGGAAGTGTCTTAGGGCCATTACTCTTTTTAATTATTATAAATGATCTGTCTTCCTTTATTGCAAATGAAGCATCATCAGTTGTTATAAAAATGTATGCAGATGATGTTAAATTATATTATGCCCATGAATATGATGACCATTCAAATCAGTTGAATAAAGCAATTGAGGCTTAGAAAAATGGTCAAAAATAAATTGGTAAGAAATTTCAACTGAAAAATGTTTTATTTTATACTTAAGGACAAATAATATGAAAAAAGAATATTTTATTAACTCAAAAAAGATTTCGGAATCGGATTTCGTGACTTGGGCATTATAATTGACTCGGAACTTACGTTTTCAGAACATATTAATAGAATGGTATGAAACGCATATCTTTGTTCTGAGTAGGAATATTCATGTGCCATACTTATATTTTATATAATCGCCTGTGAATTTATAAAATTTGATTTATTTATTTATTTTTATTACGATATTCATTTTGTATTTTTATTTGATCAATTTTCTTTGTTTGTTTGTTTTTTTGGCACCATGTAAGAGCACTAATGTGCCTTTGGTTTGCTCGATAAATAAACAAATAAAAAATAAGTATGCAAAAAAAATAAAATAGGGAATCCATATAAATCCGGTCCCTAGTAAATAGTAATTATGTAATGCAGTAAACTAGGGTTGTTTTGTATATAAATTTCTTTTTTTAAATAAGCGTGAAATAAATTTATAAAAGGTAAAATAATAAAAAAAACCCATTAAACCGTTCCTTCAAGTTTTCGTTTTTCGTCTGCTTTTTAGAATATTCTTGGTATCATTAGACTCAGAAATTTTTACTAGAAATGACACAGATTTTTTATTAAATGATAGGCAAAAATACCAATATTTGTGGTACCGTATAAAAGGAAGATTTTGGGATTTTTAAATAAGGAAGTGTTTTCATGAATCGCAGTGAAAGTCCTTTAAATTGCTTATGCAATTGGGAAAATATTAAATTTAAAAGTATCAATACAAATCAGTGCCACTGGCGCTTTTTACTTTTAAAAATTAAACAAACAATATGGCAGAGAAGTAATTTAAAAAATAATGAAAAATAAACAAAATCGAATTAAAAATTTTTTTTTAAAACCGTAACAAAATACCGTTTTTGACCATTACACCGTTTATGGAGCTCCGCGTTTGGCTCTCATTTATTAAAATACACATACATTCACGTTTATCTGTCAATTATCAAAAAACTTAACCGAAATGTCCGACTTTTACCGTAACCGTTCCCTAAAATTTATATTTAATTTTTATTGTAAATCAATTCAATACTAAACCAAAATTAGTTTAAATAAATATATTTTTTTTATAAATCAATAGTAAACAAAATGATTTTACATTAAAATAATTTTTTAATTTATTCCTCTATTTTACTATTTCCGTTCATCTCGGGAAAGCGAATATTTTTCTAATCACTATTTTATCAGCAGCAGTTGGAGATGGGCAAAAAAGTGATTCACCACTGTTGGTAGTATTCAAAAAGCCAATTTCTGTGTAAAAAGCAGCGGACAATTTGCTGGGAAATTGGGGCGGGGCCGCCGCAAACGGACGGACGGCCACCGACGGATCGGTCGGCTTTAGCCGTAACTCCGCCCAAAATGGGCTGCTTGGCGTTAAAATGAAGAATTTCCGAGCTGAAAATGTGTTTTTCGTGCATTTCTAGTCGAAATAAAGCCGCAGAAAAAATAGTTAAAAAACTAAAAATCCGTTCCCTAGTCATTAGTAGGGTTATAAGTTGTATTATTTTGCATATTTTTTCTGCGCATATGCTATGAAGAAAGGGGCTCAAAAATAGCATTTCTGCGTTAAAATTTTTTGATTTGTTGAAGGTTTTTAGTGCATATAAAAGCATATTTTGGGGGTTTTCGAGAATAAATGCATATTTGGCCATTTTTGCGTTTTGAGAGCATATTTCGGTCATTTTTGGCAAATTTTCATAAGAAAAATGCGAAAAAAGCGAAAAATACACCCCTAAGGATCGACTTTTTGGAATTTTTTTAAAAATACACCCTTAAAATCGAAAAAAAAATTAAATTTTTGTAAGAACTTTTGGAAAAAAATTTATGTATATAAAAATGTAATTTTGTTTTAGCATATAATAAAAAGCTATAAATTTGGAAACTAAATATTTTTGCAATTGTCTAAAAAATACTCTATTTTGGTGTTTTAAAAGTCAATTCTTAATTTATACACAATTTTTGGCATTTTTTGAGGGTTAAAAGCCATTTTTGGCAGTTTATTAAGGCATATTTTAGTGCATATTTGGGCATTTTTCGGGTTTTTAGGGCATATTTGGGGGATTTTTAGTTTTATGCGCATATTTGGCATTTTTTAGTGCATCCAACTTATAACCCTAGTCATTAGTATTAACCCACATTATTTGAATTGAATTTGCTCATTTCCAATCTTTTTTTATTGCAATTTTTATTTGAGCAAAATGCTTACCCTCTTTTCCCGAGGATTTTTGAGACTTTGAGAAAATCATTAATACTTATAAAAAGGAAAAAACTACCCTAGGATGATGACTGAAAAATTTTCAAAAAATAAAGCATCTCCTATTGGGTTTTAATCTTTTTTATGGTCATCATTTTGCCGTAAATTATTTGTGTCCATCTCATCCCCATCAGCAGATCAGCAACAGAATTTGTAGTCTATTTGTTTCCATTTTCAATACGCTTTTTTAGGTATTTAAAGTAAGAATAATTTTGGCAATTTTAATTCATCCATTAAATGTTGGAATTTTGAGTTATTTTATGCCAACGATTTCACATTTTATTATATAAAACTAGCGGGGTTAGCGCCTTCGGCGCCCCCCGCTAGGCAGTACGATTGTGTTGTAGAATATGAACGGGCTACCTCAGTTGGGCCGGTACGTTGGTCCCGACCATATTTTTCCAATATAACTTTCTATAACTTTTTTCTTTGTCATCCAAATCCAATAAACTTGGTAGCATTCGAAAGCTTAACATGTTTATAAGCTTTTTCTAAGCTATTGCTTAGCGATTAGACAATTAAGCCAAAAAAGTTATATTATGAAAATTGCAAATGAACTTTTTTCTTAATAAATTTTTTCCAGGCTTAAAATTTTTTTTTCTTTTTTAGTAAGGCAAATAAAGCATATTAAGAGCTTTCGAATGATACCAAGATTGTTGGATTTGGATTACTAAGAAAAAAGCTATAGTGGAAAAGCATGCTGGGGCCCAACCGTGCCGGCCCAACTGTGCCGGCCCAACCGTGACGGCCCAACTGAGCGGTTCCGATTATGAATGATAAAAACGACTATTATGGCTCGACCGCTTCGCGGCCTCGCACCCTGCTCTTGGCATTTTCTTATGGCACGATATTTTAAACATTCTACTGGTCTTTTATTTCTTGGCATTTCTTAAACAATCCTTGGCATTCCAATCACTGGAACTTAATTCTCCGTCATTACAATCATCGGAATTCTATCTCACCAATTCTTCTTCCCAATCGCCGAGACTCAAATTGACATTGGCAATTGATGTCACACAGTGAAAGAAGCAAAAACGGAGGACAAATCATAAACAAAATGCACTTTCTGATTGGTATCATCATTTTATATCTTATCATTTATGTTGTTATTTTTCAGAAATGTGTTTCCATTTACTAAAGTAAATTTCAGTTTGAGTTTTTGATTCAAAAACCAAGACGGTGTTTAATAAAATTTTGTTGAATTGTTATAAATCAGGGCTCGTATTCGTCCTTGGATGCCAAGGACGTCATTGGAATTTGACTCTCTTCCCTGGAAATAAAAAATGTCCTTGGATGCCAAGGACGTCCTTGGAAATGAGCATTTAAAAATGGAAAAATAATCAAAGGAAATTTGACAAATTTTTGAATTTATAACATATTTGGATTAAATTATGGCAACATGTAAATTAATTTTTCTCATGGTTGAGAATTATTATTTATTATTATTATTTATTTCGTGATTACCCATTTTTATTTCAGAATATTTTCAAATAAGCGCAAATATCCTAAACAAGGAACGCATACACGCATTCCTTACTTTTTACTTTGCATTTCGCGAATTTGAAGAAATTTTGAAAAAGTATACCCTTAAAATATTTAAATGTCTTTCTTTTTTTTTTTTATTAAAGGCAAAATACCAAAAGAAAAATTATTTATTTATTTGAATCTTTTTTTCAATGTTTTAGTGCTATGCTACTGTAAAAATTGCACCTCCGCCTTTAGCCTAAGGCAATTTCTTCAAATATTTTTAAATTGAATTTCAAAAATGAATTTTTATTTTATTTTTTCTACACACATTTTTAAATAAGAATTTTAATACATATTTAAGAACGACATAATTTAATGTTCTGGTTTCAATTTTTAAGAAAGGATTTTAAACTCAACAACATAAAATGATAATACATTGACGGGTAGTTTCAATCAGCAAATAGCAAATTGTTTATGATTTGTCCTCCGTTTTTGCTTCTTTCACTGTGACATCTATGGCCAATGTCAATTTGTCCTCGCCTTTGTCGAAAAAGCCATTTAACGGTTCCATCAATTCCTTAATTGTCCATAATTAGACCAATTAAGGGAATGTTTAATTGTGACTCACAGCAAATGAAATGAAATCAGGGAATCCCCAGTTGATCGTTTCGCTGTTGAAAGTTCTTTCTTCGCTGAATTCTCTCGTCATATCAGCCACACCTATCATTTGCGAGACAATTCGAACAGTTGCCGAACATTTGCAAGTCCAATTTTTGTCTAAAAAATAAAATATTATTTATTATCAGTAATGCCGCGACTTTTCGTGACGAAAAATCTTGAAATAGTTAACTAAAATAGTGAGTAAAAATGCCAAAATAGTGGCAAAAAGTATAAATATTGACGAATAGTGACATAATTTTCAGCAAAAAATTGGGTAAAAAAAATTTTTATTCACTAGTTGCAGTTGCAATGAAGTACATTTTCTTTCTAATATTTTCTTAGCAAATATTGACATTTTTAATCAAAAATTTTGTCAAGAAAAAAAATTTGGGGGAAGAATTTTTGAGAATTTTGCAATTCTTAGGGGGTGTATTTTTTGAAATTTTTTAGTTCGATATAGTGAAAAAATAGTGACAAAACGCCAAAATAGTGATTTTTAACTATTTTAGCAACGATCGCCAAAATAGTGATGCCTAGTGACGGATAGTGACATCAGAATCGAAAATTTCAACGCATAAATGTTTTTTTGAGCTTCTTTCTTCAAAACAATTGATTTGTGAGCAAAAAATACTTATTCACTAAAAATCGCGGCCCTAATTACCAATTAACAGTTAATTTGCACCTTCTTTTCGAGCGGCACACAAAAGGAAAATGCCCAAGCATTTCTCATTATTGTCAGTGCTTTCCGTCCTCTGACTTATTTTTGCCCATATTTTCCATGGCAATCCCTTTATGTACGTGACAGATTCACTTTCACGTTCACTCAAAACCACTTCTCGCGCAAATTCCGACAAATTTTCAATTTCCATTGAAATTGTCCCATAGGATTTGCTTGAATTATAAATGGATTTATCCGCTTTTGGTTCGACCACCGCAAAATCGACTGCCACTGTTATTTTGTCCCCATTTTTGTCATAAAATCCTTTGCTCGGTTCCATCAGTTCCTTAATTAACCCCAATTATCAATTAAGGGAATTATTCAAATTACACTAACCGTAAATGCAATGAAATTAAAGCCACGACCCTGCTGTTCATTGTTAAAAGCTAGGTCATTGAATTTTCCAATGGAATTCTGCACACCGTTCATTTTGGAGACAATTCGAAAAGTTGCCGAACATTCGCAGCTCCAATTTTTATCTGAATATCAATAATATTTAATTATTAGTATCATCTTTAGGGCAGGCAATTTTATGTAAATACATATTTTTTTCCCTGGTATCTCCATGCTTTGAATAGTAGGAAAAACACTTTCTTTTTTGTGTTTGCGAACGAAAGTTGGGATTTTTATTTACATGTTTTTACATATTTTGGACTTTTTATACATATTTCGGGGTTTTTATACATATTTGGTACATATTTTAGACTTTTTAGCATTTTTTCTAAATTGTTTTGAGAATTTCTTGTGAAAATTTAAAATTTTTTATGAAAATGTACCCCTAAAAATCGGGTTTTTTTTTTATAAAAAGGGGATACGAAAATTAATTTTTTAATATAAAAATGTGATTCTAAAAGAATTTAGGTCATTTTTATGGTATTTTGTGCCTATTTCACCCTTTACAAGAATTTTTTCCAAAAAATAACCATTTAAAAAATGTCTATTTAAATATTTCGTGTTTTTCTTACATATTTATGTACATATTCTGACCATTTTTTGTACATATTTTTGCCAACCCTAATCATCTTGTTTTGTTCACCTTCCCTCGGGCCAAAGCAACAAAGTTGAATGGCTAACCATTTTTCAGTGCCTTCATTGTTCGCTTTTATTTGTGCCAATATTTTCCAAGATAACCCCTTGATGTATACGGTATTGTCACTGTATCTGTAACTGTCCATTGGTTCTCTTGCAAATTCGGACAATTCTTCAATTTCCATCGAAATTGTCCCAAATGTCCAAATTCGCCAATGACTCGCAAATTTCAGTGGATAAAATAATTGAGCATAATTTCCACGAAAATGGGGTTGACAATGGAACTGATAAACGCCGATCTTTTCTTCGGCTGTTAAAACCTTTGAAGGAACTGAAAAATTGGGGAAAAGGACGAAAATTATTCAAATAATTTTATACCGATTTTTTTCAAAAATTCCTTTTTTGAGAAGAGAGGGAAGCGAATTTTTAACAATGCTGGACCGAGAACGGCACGACAATTTTCAGCTGAACTTTCAATGCAATTTTGACGGCATTTTGCGTCAGCCCAACGGAGTGCCGAAAAAAAAACAAAAATAATCAATGAATTAATCAGAATTAAATTTTTTAAGATTAAATTACTGCATCCCAAATTGAAATTTCTTCACGGATTTGCAATTCGTCACGTTCCAAAATTTCACATAATAATTTTTGGTCAATTTGCAAAAATTCATCCGATTTGAGCAAAGTGTCCGCATTTTTGTCAATGTAAGACAAACAACAATTAGCAAAGTCCTAAAATAAAAAATGATAATTTAAATGAAAAAGGCCTGGACCGGGTCCTGTACCTGGTTTTTCTGAAAAAAAAATGGTCCTCACCTCCAAATCGAAAAGGCGAGCCTGGGCATAAGCCAAGAAAACATTGCGTAGTTTTGAAATTGGAATTTGCAAAGATGGGCGAACAAGGCCAATGATGTTGTACTTTTTGGCTAAAGTAAATTCGATAATTAAGTAATTTATTTTTCAAAAATAAATTCACCGGCGTAAAGCACTTCCATTGCATTGTCTCCGTTCAATTCACTCAACTCTTCCGTATAGATGAAACTCAACATCACTTTGAACGCTGCTGCTTCAACGTCGGGGACCTCCACGGGACAATTAGCAGAGGCTAATTCAAATACAGGGTAATTAGCAGGGACTAACTCAAAATGGGGTAATTAGCCGAGGCTATTTCAAAATTTGGTAATTAGCGGGACTAATTCAAAATGGGGAATTAGGCCGAGGCTATTCCAAAATATTGGGTAACTATCAGAGGCTAATTCAAAATGTGGAGTAATCAGCAATAAACATTATGGACAAAAATTTTTTTGTGAAATTAACAAAAAAAATTCTTAATTTATGATGCCAGAAGGAACGGAGTGTGGGAGAAAGTGGGACAAAGGACATGGGAGAACCGGTAAAAGGAGCGCCCGTAGCTCAGTTGGGAGAGCACGGCACGGATTGCTGGGGTCGTTGGTTCGAGTCCCACCCGGGCGAGTTACCTTTTATGTTCTTCAAATTTTCTTTCTTTGCGCACTGATAAATTAAAAATATGTTTTCGTTCTTTTTCGAAAACTTTTTTTTGATTTTCGCACACCCCTGTAAGGGATCCTATCAACTTAGTAAAAAATATTAAGAGGCCGAGTCTTAGTGAAAATTTTCCAAATTTTGGGGATTTAAAATGGTGGAATCCGAAGCCTTTTTTTTTTTTTTTACTCTTCGGGCCAAATTTTTTTTTCTCCAATGATATATCAGAAATTTCAGCACCGGAATGAAAAAATAGGAATTTAGCGGTTTTGCACCAAAAAATTATTGAAATTTTTTATTCATTAATATTTTACCAAATTTCGCTTTTTCGTTTTTGGCATCAAAACGGAACATTGCCTCAAAAACCTCGGAAGCTGACCTCAAAATGAGTTTATGTGCTGGCACAAGCTTAAGAGGATTAAATAAAAAATGACAATCAATAAACGACCAAAATTACAAAATTTTTCAATTATTTTTAATTAAATAATTAATAATAATTTAATTTCTGTTTTTAAAACTCGCCTCTTTTCCATCACCGTCCCCCACCAAAAAATAAACATCAGCGTGCTCACCCGTGCTCAACAAATGCTTCATTCGTTCTACCAACAACAGGTTCGTACATGGTAAGCAAAGTTGAAATTCGTAAATAAATATATGCTAAACCCCTTTTGTTCTACATGCCAAAAACAATGAACAATTTAATGGCAAAGCCCCCCCCCCGTTTTTTTTTTTTTGGAAAATTCGAAATCACAAAAATGCACTGGGGATACAATGGCACAAAATTTGAAAATAAAAAAGTATAATTCATTGCGCATTGTTTTATTCATTTTTAATGATAATAAAAATTAAATTTCAATTTTTATACAAATATTTTAAAATAAAATAAATTTACTGAAAAGAGTGACTTCCTAACAAACAGATTGTTCAACTTATATTATAATTATGAAGGATTAAACAATTTACGGCAAAATGATGACCTTAAAGAATGAGAAGAACAAAAAAAATGTAATTTGAAAGAATCAATGGGAAATCGTATAAAATCAATTCGTAATGTGCTAATGGCACTGGCACTTCATAAAAATGACCATTTTACATATTTTTCAAGAAAAATTCTTCAGAGCTTTTCCTAAACAAAAACAAATTAAATTATCTTGCTAATATGTTTGATTTTGGTGTTCTTTATTGTCATGAAAAATTTCAAAGAATTTCATTCAGTTTTCTGATTGTTATGCCAAAAATGTTCAAAAATGCCATAACTTTCTGAAACTTAATGAAATTTTTTGAAAGTTTCATGCAATTTAGAGCAAAGTGCATTCCAAGCGCTATCGTATGGTACCAGGTTGGAAATTTGTAAAAAAAAAATTTTTTGTTTAATTTTCAATGTGAATTTTTTTCTTTTTCAAAATTTTCCAGAGTCGGATTCCCCTCCAACAGTAATGCCATCACAGCAAACAGAAGAACTGTTTTTCATAACATGGCTATTTAAAATTTTTTAAATTGAAATAATATTCAATTGAATGTAAAAAAATATAATTTACTTTAATAAAAATTGTTTATTCACTTAGAATATTAAATAATGTAAAAAAATAGAAAAATAAATCAAAATAATAATTCCTGCGGGGAATAGAACCAAGGGAAAGCCGTAGAAAACCCATCAGAAGAGATTCAATACTGAGCCATGAAAATCGATTGTCACTGATTTAAAGAAATTTATTTTTTCAAAAACTTCTTTTCTCCATTTCTTCACATTTTTTTAGTCTTCAGACCTTAATTTTTTTATTAAATCGAACAATTAATTTTGCAAGATATGATCATTGCTCAAATAATTCCTGACGAATTGTTTCACTAACGGATTGTCCTTTTACTGAAAAATTATCCTACAATGAGATAGTCTTCTTTTGGAGTGTTCACTGACAGATTATTCACTAACTAACTGTCCGGCCATCACATGGAGGGTTTATCAATATTTATCCCATGTAAAATTGAAAAATATTATATTATTTTAATTGTGATATTTGCCTCATTGTTTACAGAGCTTCTCATTTGGTTCAGTGAAATTGAGGACGAAGATCGTAAAAAATTGTTGAAGAAATGGAGAACACAATCTGTTGCTTTTAATTTTCTCTTTTTTTGTTTTAATTAAATATAATTATATAATTTAACATTTTATTTGTAGCCACATCTACGACGTACAATTCTGCAGATGAAGCAAATAATATGGTCGTCAATCTGTTTCGGAAAGTTGGAATTGACGAGCCAACATACTCCAATGGGTAAATTTTTGTTATACAAATAAAGTTCGCTGCTTCTGTGATGCTTTTCCGTTTTTAATTAAGACTTGACTCTATTTTTAGTGTTTCGCATTGTTGTTTTATTTATAAGAATAAAAAATTTTGATTTTTATACTTTCCTTCATTTAGAAATTTGAGGTTTCACTCTTTAAAAAGTTGATTTTACTTATTTTTGTCTTTGCGAACAAAAATCGGGACTTTTATTTACATATTTTTTACATATTTCGGAGTTTTTATATATAATTTACATATTTCGGGATTTTATACATTTTCGTAAGTATTTTTATTCTTTGTATTTAATTGAGAATTTTGAAAATTTAATTAGAATTTCTTGTGAATAAATTAAAAATTTAACACCAAAAATATTTATAAAATTAAAATGTGATTATAAGCCTATTTAGGTCATTTTTATTGCATTTGGTGCCTATTTCTCCCTTTACTAAGAATTTTTCCAAAAATAACCATTTAAAAATTCTATTTACATATTTGGTACATGTTTTGGTTTTTTATACATATTTTGGGATTTTTTTACATATTTATGTACATATTTCAACCGCTTTTTGTACATATTTTTGGCAGCCCTTGTTATAAGCTGTGTGATTGATTATCCGACTTAATTAAATGATAGTTAATGTTTAGAAATGAAATTTTAATAAAAAGAATTCTGTAAAAACAATTTTAGCTGACTTCTCCAGTCAATTATCACTGCTAAAAATTACCACCGAAAAGAAGTTTAGGAATTCATGAACATCATAAGATATGACGTTCTGCAATTGGTAATTAATGAACTTTATATAATTTTAAATAAAAAATATTCAAAAGGCAGATTTTGGGTCTCGGAATTCAGCTAATCAGCGGTAACGCTGAATTTTTTACATTTTAAATTAAATGAATAACAATAAATTCGAAATATGTTTCAGGCGAACTTGTATGATGATTCTTTTACATTAATTTATAAGCAGTGCCAAATTTGTAGTGATCATTATTTTTACATAGACAATTTACCACTTTTTAAAAATTTTATATTCCTAAAAACCTAGAATTAAGTCCTATTATGGCAACTTTAACCGATTAATAATTACAGTGTATAAAGCTTTCAGATTTTAAAATTACTATTTTTTAAATTCTAAGAAAAAGAAAAAAATTAGGAAAAAATGAAACTTTTCATTATGTCCCTTTTATATAAATTCATTTATAGTAAGAAATAAATGTTTACCATATTTTTAAATTTCATAGAAACTTTTTTGTTAATTTTTATTGAAATATGTTGTTTTATTTTAAGCTGAAATCATTCCACAAAATTGAAAACGCAGTTGCTAAGGAAGTTATGGATGATATGAATGACGTTTACTCAGTCCGTTACGGACAACGCGACAATCTTCCAGATAGCTACAAATGTTTTCGAGATTCTTGATGAATACGGCAATAAAAAGTCAGCTTGTATATTTAAATAGTGTTGGGAAGGCGGTCCGGATCTGGATGGCCTTTCCGGATCCGTGGAGAATTCGGGCTTTGTTAAGCTTTTTCGAATGAATTCCGCGCACAAAATTATCTTCTGTTTTGAGTCGCTTTTTTAAAGTTTGAACAATTTGCCTGTTTTGCGGATTGGTCCGCCGGGAAAATTTTGAAAATTTGAGTGCAATTAGTTAATAGATTTTCACCAAAATTATAATTTTTTTGCATTTTGAGCCAATTTTTTACAGAAAAAAATATTTTTTGGGGGCCAAGTGGTGCCGATATGGCGATACAGTGTAAAAAATAAGAAGTTTTAATAATTTTTAAACAGATTTTCACTGAAAATTAGTAATTTTCGGTCAATTTTGCCCTTTGAGAATCAGCATCCCATAAAAAAAATCATTGACTACTTGGAATTAGCAAAATAATGATTAATCAGCAGAGTTCATTACCCTGTCTCTAATCTTACTTAAAAACAACCAAAAAGCTTTAAAATTTGTTTCTTGAGCAAAATAATGAAAAATTTTCCATTTGATGGTTTTGGAGTAATGACCAAGCAACCATCAGTCCAATTCCCGATCCGTGAGATAATATATAAATTTGCATTTTTGACCCAAATAATTGAGAAGGGATGTAAAAAATTGAGGAAACGCAGCAGCTGAATTTTTGAAATTTAAGCTGGACAAATGCTCGGCTCTTACATATACTTTTCGTTTGGTTTCAGATTTTCCAAACAAGGATATGTTTCAAAAATCTGCAAAATGACACAAACATGATCACCCGGTGCAACCCCAAAAACTGTTTCTTTATTCGTGATTATAAAAGCCTTAACATCATGGTGACAAATTTTGATGTGACAATCGGCGAAGAGAGAGCGAGCAAGGCATGGTAATTTTTTTTTCGTCAATTAACTTTAATTTTCTATGTATCATTTAAAAAAATAGTTTTGCTAATTTTTTCAAGTTTTATTTCAAATTTTTAAAAAACATTAAGAATTTTTTAATGTTTTTCCTTGAGATAAAATTTTCTGATTTTTTAAGAAAATTCTAAATTAGTTTTTAATCCCAAAGCATTTGTATGAAATTATGTACAAACTGCCATTGACTAATGGCACCGTGCCAATTCGACTACACTCATGGACTTTCCATTTCAGTGCAAGCTACAATATCAATTCTATCTCCGTTCTTCTTGAGAATTTTGAAAAAGCGGAATTCGTTTCATTAACTAGTGATGACTTTTACAGTAACCTTTCGGTTTTACGTGAATACGGTGGTGGTACGGGTGTGTGTGGTGTTTTGAGTGTCCAAGTGTACGAAAAACTTGGCGAATTTTTTTCGGCTGGCGTTGTCACGTATTATTACGCAGGATCTTTTTTCATCAATGTGAAAGTTTTGTTATCCTGTTCTTTGTCTAGATTAATTGCTAAGTAATGCTTGTATTGTAGTTGAGATCCCACCAAAAGGAATCAATTTATGAAAAATTCCAAAGGACATGAAGAATTTGAAAAATTGCTTTAAACGCAATGAATTTTGGAGAGTGATTTTCGTAGAAAAAATTTCAATGTCCATGCAGGGATTTTTAAATTAGCTCGCCTTTTTTAAAAATTTTTTTCGTAATTCACCTTATAACAATGGATGGGATTTATATAGATAGTTATATGAAAAAAGATGAAATATTTAATTTCTTATGAAAAAGATAAATATTAAGAAAAAATTGAATTTGAATAAATAAGAAAAATTCGCATGACCAAAAAATTGCCCTGCTGTTTGCAGTTGAAAAGGCAAATTTCAAAAGTTTTAAAAACAAATTTTCGAAATGAACTAAAAAAAATTTGACCAAAAAAAATTTAAGGCTATAAATTATTTACGTAAATATATATAAATTCCATCCAGTTTTATAAACTTCCTTTCCTTTGATATGCATGTAAATGTTTACCAAATATGGATTAATTATAGACACTTCGTACTATTTGATAGCTAAATTTAATTATCGAATTAAATTGTGAAAATAAAGAAATTTCTTTCAATTCAAAAACCTATCATTTCTAAGTTGGTATTTGGAACAAAAAAAGGTGATAAAAAATCTCAAATAAAAACATCTTCCTATAAAAAACGTCGGACTTCCGAAGTCGATAACCTGAAATTTATATTTCTGAAAAAAACATTTAAATTTTCAATAATTTAATAAAGAATTTGTTTTAAGGGTTCTGTCTCTTGACTTTTGAAATTTTAAAGAGCCTTATTGGCTATGGGAATAAACATTTAATATTAAAAAAATTTTAATTAAGAAAATTTTTAAAAACAATAAAACAAAAAAAAAAAAACTAAAACTGCCGGAGGAGATGCCAATGAACAACGGTCAATCTATTCATAATTCGGCTGAACATAGGCACTACAAATTTTTTAATAGAAAATCATTCAGCTATACAATAATAAAATCTTTGTCTATGGCGCTAGCAAATTTGTTCATGTAATTGTGAAGGTGAAAGGTTTGATAATAAATCGGAAAGTTCAAGGAGAACGACAAATTTTGCTGTAATTTTGCTTGATCATTAATAGAGCTCGCATTTTGAGGCATATGCCTTTTTTTGCGCATATATTAAGCATAAAAAAAACGATGTTTCCACTTGGTTTGAAGCTTCTACGTTGACTTTTATTATGCCTTTTTTTTCCTTTTCGGGATTTTCGTGCCTTAATTGCCTTTTTTGGCTTTTTGCCGTTTTGGTGCCTTTTTTTAGCGTTTTTTTCCGAAAAATTCCATTATAAATGCAATAAAATCGGGAAAATACACCCCTAAGAAATGACCCGAAAAAATTCAGAAAATACACCCCTAAGAATTGAAATTTTTTTCAAAAAAAGCGTTAATAAGATTTTTTTGCCTATTTTGTGCCTATTTGATGCCTATTTCGCGAATTTTTGTGCCTAAAAAAAGATTCCCTATTTATTATAATTGTTTTTTAGGTTAAAATCTAATAAATTAAAATTTTTTTGTTTTCATTTCAAGTGATATTTATGTAGGTAATTTTTCATTTGTTGTTTATTTATTGTGTCTGAGCATTCACAGTCAGACACATACATTATTGATATTCGTTGTGACCTTTGCCCCCCTTTTTAATTTCATTGTTTTTGTTGTTCACGTTTCCCATTGCTCTTCTCCGCCGTCTTCCGACTAAAATTGTCGTTGTTTTGTATTCAATAAATATTTATTTGTTCGTCACTTCGACTTTTCGGGGACCGAATTACCATTTACCTACAGAGACAGAAATATATAATGGAGCTGGCCATCTGCTGCAGAAGACTTATCAGCGGCAAATAAAATCGGGAAAATACACCACTAAGAAATGACCCGAAAAAATTTAAGAAAATACACCCCTAAGAATTGAAAATTTTTTCAAAAATACACCCCCTAAGAATTGAAACAAAAATTGATCGCCAAATTTCATTTATTTTCTTGATCAAAAACTTTAGGTTTAAAAATTTTCCTTATTTGAAAAACATTATAAAATATTTAATAATCATTTAAATAACCAAAATTAAGTTATTTGGTTAAGTTTTACGTGTTTTGTTCCCTAAAAATTCGTAATAAAAAATTTAAAATGTCTTTTTTCATGCCTTTTTCGGGATTTTTGTGCCTTTACATGCCTTTTTTTTCGCGATTTTTGGTGCCTTTTTTCGAGTTCTAATCATTAAAGGTAATTAATTAATTTAATTTAAAAAAATAAAATCAGTTTTCCACATTCTTTCTCGAAATAAACCGCTTTTTAATTAAAAAAATTTTTAAATCCAAACTGCTAAAATAAATTTTATTATAATTTAAAACTATTTTTTATTCAATTATTCTAGAAAAAGAAATATTTTTTACATTTCATTCAAAAACATGGAATTCAAGCCCATTTTTTAATTGCAAAGTGTGAACAAAGTTTTTCAGAAAAATGTTAATTTTTCACCCCTATTTCAACATTTTTTCTCCATTGTTTAGGCCCTTTTTTGTAAATTTTCTTCTAAAAAATTTCGCTATTTCACCTGGAATTTAATTAATACAAATGCGCACATTAGCAGTAAAAAAAAGTCGAGAAAAGACGAACAGACGCTTGACTTCTTTATAGCTTTCAGGGTGGCTTAAAACTTAAAATGACAAAAACCGACAATCCTAATTTTGACATCATATTATATAGAAGTAATTAAAAATTCAGTAATCGTAAAGCAAATATGGCAATGGGCAATGTGAAAAAATTTTATTTGAAGAATCAATGAACATAAAAAAGTAGGATTCAGTAGGATAAATTATACAAAGAAAGTAGGACTCATAATAGTTACCTGGAAAATTCGCAATTTTTAATTTAATTATGTGAATCAATAGGATAAATTTTTTATTGTCATATAAGGGTTGGCTTAATCAACGTCATAATTAATGTCAAACAATGCCAGATGGACCGCATAAATAGGGAGCATGGCATAATCTGAAACCATCCTCAGGGCCCGGATTTCTAGTTTTTTTTTCCTTTTTCAGATAACAGGCAAGAAAAATAAATTTCCTCTGTAAAATTATTAAATTAGAGCGAGTTATTATAAGCATCAAAAACAGCCGATTTTGTAAGTTTGATAAAAAAAAAACTGTTTCAGAATTTAAGCATATTTTTTTCGCAATTTCGAAGAATAAAAATTAATTATGAATTTAAATTTTATTTTTTTAAGACAAAAAACACAAAATCGAATAAAATGCATTTCTCTATGTTTAATCTTCTTAATAAGATTTTTAATTTTTGGGCACACAGGTATTCTTTATTTATTTTATTTACTTTAGGACAAAATTTTCACTAAATTCTGCCATAGTTTTCACCCGAATTGGAACAGAATGGAAGCGACTTTTGAACTTAATTATTTTTTAAAGTTTTGTGTCAATAGGGTGGGTTTTGGTGCTTAAAATTACAAGCACTAAAATCATGAATATTCCAAAAATTCGAATTAATGGATAAAATCTAGCTAATGCATATATTTACAAAATTCAAAAATTGAGAGTCACTTTTATTAATATGTTTTTTTGCACCAAAAATGACCATTTTGTGATTTTGATTAAAACTAAAAAAGATTTTTGTGCACTACGGTGCCGATAATTCCTCCCATGAAACTTTTTGAGTTTTGTTACATTTTTTCCTAAGAAAATTTACGAAAATAGCGAAAATAAATAAATCTAGTAATCCCAGAATGCCGAACAGAAATTCAACAAAGAAATATATTCCGCAATTCCAATTAAGATTTATGTTAAAAAAGGAAAATTTTAATTAAATAGCTCAAAATTTTCAATTTTGGTTTAAATTTGTTAACAAAAATTTCGAAATTCCCTGTCTGTGCCTATTTGCCGGTCTCAAATTTCTCATTATCTTAATTTGGTTTTTATTTGACTCAAAAATCTGAGTTAAAATTAATTATTTTATTTGTTTATTAAATTATTATTATTATTTGAAATTTAAAGCAGCCAATGAAAGGAATCATTTCTTTTTTGCTTTTATTTGTCATTGTATCAACAAATGGAACCAAGCCCGGCAATGAACTCGATGTTGTTCCTTCAGACATCATTAACAACCTAAAAAACTCATTAAAAAGCGATGAATTAGGTAATTTGCTCATACAAACTAGTTGATAAATTGGCTAATTCAGTACTATTCGGAGGCAATGGGTGGATGGAAAATACAAGGTAAATGGGTAAAACATGTCGGAATTTTTTATTTTCATACTTAGTCAAAATTTGTGAATGAAAACATTAAAATTTATAAAGATTAAAAAGTATAAATTACTTATAATAAGTAGAGCACGACTAAAAAGGCATCAAAATCGCGAAAAAGGCATGAAAGTTCCAAGTGTTCCCTGAAAATTTATTTGCCGTTTCTAAATCTCGCGCACAATTTAAGTACCTCTTACCTAAAATCTCATCTCTTCTTTGTTTTGACTAAACCATTTACGAATAGGAAATATGCTGAATGGGCACATGCAATGGTGTGCAGCAATAAAAATGTCTTAATTGGTCCATTAAACAAGTTTATTGGCCGATTTTGCACTGGTGTTGTTGGCAAAGATTGGAAAAATGTCAAGACGAAATTGATCAAAGCATTTGGCGGGCAAATGGCGCTGATTCAAACGCTGACGGACAACGGACAAAACATTCTGACCAAATTGAAAAAGGATGAAGAAAATGCTTTGGAAGAACATAAAGCATCAGTGGCACAAGCAATTCGTGAATCATTGAAGCAAATTGCAGCGAAAATGCCGCCAGAAATTAACTTGGAAGCATTTTATGAGCACAACAAACTCGAGTAGGTTGGGTCCGGGCCGGCGGAAGTTACCGTCATCCATGTCCCAGCTTACAAAATCAAAAACAAATTTAGCAAATTAATGCAGCCAAGCGACATTTTTGGACCAATTGTCCAAACTTTGTGGCCCAAAATAGTCGAGCTGATCACGGCCGAGCAAGCAAAAGGAATTGGCGTTGGAGGCAATCCCAAATTATTGGCATCAAATAAAAGAAAGAAGCGCCAAATGGACACAATCATTCTGATGATGGCACTTTTGATTGGCGGTTTCTTTATCCTCGGACTGACGATTTACGCCTTCACATTTCTCATTAAGTTTTTTTTGGGACCATTCATTGTTGTCTGTTCATTGGTTGCTATCATTTGGATTTTATTATTGCAATTGGTTTGAGATTATACAATGTGCGATAAATTTTGTTGCTGAATTTTCAATTTTAAATAATTAAAAAAACTATTTTAAAAATCGATTTAATTAAAAATTTAACAATAAAAAGAGAATTCCTTATGGTGAATATTTGACTCTGCTAGGTTAATTATAATTTTCTCAATCCTATTTTCTCACATCACACAATTATTTTAGGATAAATCGGCGAAAACTCTCAGAATATAACCTTTTTTCCCAAAATTTTTATATCATTGTACACAGATGAAAATGTTCAACATAAAGTTTTTTGAGGTTTTAATCACTTTGATCATACAACGAATTACACTTTCAATTGCGTCAAAAACAGGAAAGTTTTAAAAAATTCCTATCTGACCACCGCGAAATTTGTTTCGTTTTAAAATGGGTTTCAATCCCCAAAAATTTTCCTACAGCTATTCGGAGCTACCGATTTCAACCAGTATTAAGCATTTGATATCAATTTAAGGCTAATCATGGCTTTACATTTATTCTTCATAGGGTCTGCTGACAATGAGTCGAGATGAGTGCGCTTATGTCAATTGCAAAAATTTGATTCGTTAAATGTCCAAGCCGGTTATTGATTGTTTTATCGCTTTTTGTATGCTGAAGGTTCATGGCCAGGATTTACGATTAAAATAATTATATTTAAATTAACTTTTTCGAAAGTTAAGGCAAAGCCAAATTTGGGATTTTTGAGAAAAATCACAGAGGAGCGCGAAACAAAATTAAAAATGCTCATGTCAAATAATTTTATTTTAATTCAGGAATTTAGTTTCTCATCTGCCACCCAAATCTGTATCTTTTGATGTCATTCAATTTTTACATTACTATTACATAAAAAAATTCATTATTATTTTTCGGCTAATAATGTGATTTTCTCTTTTTAATTTTTTTATTTCATAAAAAATTTGAAAAGAGATCGGGAATCAAATCTGTTAATGGTTCATAAATTTGACTATTTTGTTGCTTTTCAAAACTGCTTTTTTTTGCAGCGTAATTTTTTCAAAGGACTATCAATAGGGAGGGGGTTCGGCGGTGCCTATCGGCACCGCCGAGAAAATTTTTGAAAGTTTAATGCGAAATTTTACAACGAAAGGAGAATTTTTTATGATTAATCCAATTATTTAGGATAAATTGCCCAAAATCCTCAAAATAATAATAATTTAAGCCAAAATTTTTGCATCATTGTACACAGATGAAAATGCTCAACATGTGACAGACCAAAAAGTTCACCATTGCGACGCAGAACAGGGGGATACGGGGGGGGGGGGATCGTCCATAGGCGCCGCGAGGGGAAAAAGTGGCGCGATTTGTTATAAAATTCAACCAAGAATTGTTTATTTTTGTATTTTGAAAAATTTAGCAAAATTTTAAAATTTAATTTTTCTTCAAAAAATTTGGGGAACAGGAGAGGCCCGTAGTAAATAAAAATGAGGTTTACTGGTAGTAAAAGGGGTAGGATTCTTATCCTGGTTTGACCTGCTCGGCAACGATAAATTGTTGTTGATTTAAAATTTAAAAAAATATGAGACTATTTAGTAATTTTAGTTTTGGTGCTGTTAGTTTTCGACAGTGGTGATCTCGACAGTGTTGGTTTCGACAGTAAACTTTTGTTTTTAAAAAATCTTGTCCTATATGTTACAAGTAAAATTAAATTTTTAAAATTAAAATGATAAGCACATGCTCTTATACATTGTAGAGGGGCTTACGATTTTCGATTTCTGCTACAAGAGCCTGCCAAATCCGGCATTTATTAGCAGGAATTTCTCACGCGATTCAAGAAGCTTATCTAGGAATTTTGTTGTATTTTTGAGTGAACAATAAATGTTTGTATAAAAAAAGTGAAAGCGATATATCTTTTGACAAAAATTATCATTTAATTCATTATTATTTAAATTATAAATTTTGTTTATACAAATTTATTTAAATATTAATTCATATGTACAGTAAATTATATAGAAAAAAGAATTTAAAACTACTGTCGAAACCAATCACTGTCGAAATCAACCACTGTCGAAAACATCTGGTACGTTTAACTATTTTCCTGAGCTCCCAATGACCTGAAATGTACGAAAAACAAGTTTTTTTTTTGGTGGTTGTTAAGCTACTTTTTAGTTATTAGTGCCTATTTTATATTTGACCTATTTTGGCATTTAGCCGAAAATTTATTAACAAAAAGGTAATAAAAACCAAAAATACCCCACAAAGAAAGAAATACACCTCTAAGATTCGTATAAAATTTAAGAAAATATAATCTAAGAAACGGAAAATTTTATCAAAAAATGCATCTCCAAAATTTATTTATTTATTTTCATGACAAGAATGATTGAATTTAAAAAATATTTATCTCAATACTGATTTGGCTTAATTCTGTTACTTTTTTGAATAGCTTTTGTCATTTTACACTCCCTAAATTTCCCTCCTATTTTACATATCTTTTTATTTTGTAAAAATTTGTTTTACGTTAATTCATAAGAATTAGATTATTGCCTTTTTATTGAATATTCTCAATCAATTTGCCATTACCATTATTAGAAATTTCTTTTCACTAATTTATGCATAAAATATTCATTATTATTATTTTTAGGCTAATAATCTGAATTTTAATTTTCTCTTTTTAATTCTTATTTTAATAAATTAATTTTATTATAATAAAATAAAAATTAAGATGAATTATATTCCAATTTTTATTTTTCCACTGCTAATTTTCTTCATTTTTGAGTTGTGTGCTTGTCAAAAACCAAGCCTTATTAAAAAGGTGAAAGGTTTCAAGGTCAAACCGCTAGCAAACTTCAGTGTCCGTGGTCTGAGCAGAAAATTAAAAATGATTGATTTTGGGAACCCAAATGGAAAATGGCCTTTTAAGGTGGGAAGAGGATTTACAACTGAAGAGAAAATGTCAATTTCTGATGCCAAAGTCGCTGCCGATAAAGCAGTCATTGCGAAGAATATAAAAATGATCGATCAAATGCACAGAATGCCAATCGTGCGTGCTAAAAGTACAAAGATTTTTAACAAATTGGACATTTTGCCAAAACTGAATGCCAAAGAAGTGAGCACTAACACCGACCAAAAAATTGGCAATAAACAGTCGAACAATACACCAAAATTGACCGAAGAAAAAATGCCAGTTTCTGACGCCAAAATTGCTGACGATAAAGCAGTCATTGCGAAGAATATAAAAATGATCGATCAAGTACACAAAATGCCAATCGTGCGTGCCAAAAGTACAAAGATTTTTAACAAAGTGGACAGTTTGCCAAAACTGGATGCTAAAGAAGTGACCATTAGCAACGCCCAAAAAATTGCCAATAAACAGCCGAACAAAGCACCAAAAAAGACTGAAATAAAAATGCCAATTTCGGACGCCAAAAGCGCTGCCGATAACGCAGTCACTGAGGAGTATATAAAAAAGACCGATCAAATGCAGCAAATGCCATTAGTGGATGCCAAAAGTACAAAGAATTCTAACAAATTGGGCATTTTGCCAAAACTGGATGCCAAAGAAGTGTCCATTAGCATCGACCAAAAAATTGGCAATAAACAGCCGAACAATGCGCCAAAGTCTGATCCAAAAATTGCCATCAAGAAGAAGAAAGATGCTTCTGGTAAGAACTCAAACCTGGTTTTAGGCTTCTAGGTTCAACTTTTCATGCTGATTTTTGCTTTATGATTTTGCTTTCACGTTTCGCAATTTTGCGTTTTTTTGAAATTTCGCCTTTCGCATTTATTTTCATTTCGCGTTTTTTCTTTCGCAAATTTCGCGTTTCGCATTTTATTTTTCGATTTGGCCCATCCCTGGTACATACAACTGAAGGCTGTTGCGAGTTTTTGTGTTGCTTTTGATTCATATTTTGGCATTCTTTTTTGTCTTTTACGAAGTAAAACCAAAAGTTCTCGCTACAGTTCACAAGTATTTTAATATGCTAATATTTTTATTAATAAAATATTAGATATTTTTAATTAGGGACAAGCAACAAAATAATTGACCACCCATTTTTCAAATTAATGGTTGGGTAGACAAAAATATATTTAAACCATAATTAGTGAAAACCAATTAGGAACATTTATCATAAAATGGTGAGTCATTTGGTAAAGGACTGAATTATTTAAAAATGTATAACTTTTTCGAACTCTCATTCTTTTTTGAACATTGTTTTCAATTTTTCGTTAATTTCTTGCGAAGAGTTTCATTTAAATTGCCAAAATTTGCTTTATACTTGCACAATTTGTCACCAAAAGCTGAAACATGGAAAAAATGTTTAAATAAGATTTTGTTAATGTACTAACACAGTCTCTACTTTTGCATATATTTTGAAAAAATATTCATAAAATCCAAATTTTTGTACCGTATGCCATTTTTCTTTATTAATAAAATCGTTTTTTAAAAATTTGTTATTTTATGTTTATTTTCATATTTTTAAGAGTTCAAACAGCTAAACAATGTTCGTTATTTTTTTGCTACAGCTTTCTATAATTTTGCTTAGAGATTGTGTGTTTTTCCCAAGGTAGAAAAATTTTTTTGATTCAATTTACTAATTTTGTAACAGACTTTTCTAATAGTTGTGCTCATTTTGTATAGATTTTCGGCATTTTAAATTACAAAATATAATTTATAATATACTTCATAAATTAATATTTTAGCAATAAAAAAATATTTATTTAAATTTCCAAGCACTGATTAAATGAAACTTTAAATTTCAGTTTAGGAATTTGTTTGGAAAAATGTGATCGCTATATTCCTGATCAGTGATAATACATTGATTGAGAATTGGGATCTTAAATCAAGCCCTCTTTTTATGCCGTTGAGAATTGTGATATTGGTTATGCTTGAATCAAGCCTTCGGCATTTTTAATTGAGTTCTGGGTTGGATGCCTAATATGGTTTGAACCTCCAAAAGACGGGGACTCTGTTCCCGGTTTATGTTCCCTGAAATTTTTTCCGACTCTAAAATATACGGACTAAAAACTGCCAAATATGGTTTTAACCCCCCCCCCCCCCAAAAAAAAAACAAAAAATCCTTCCATAACAGTTAAATTTTTTGATTTTGGTATATTTTGTTGAAAATTTTCAATAATCGACCCATAGGGGAGGGAATAACTCACAAACTCAGCAAAAACCTTCACATAACAATTAATGAAAATTTATTATTTAACATTATTAAAATCAATGATTCACTTTTTATTTTTAAAAATCTGTAATATTTCTTGAACTTTACTAAAAATATATCACATACCGTTGAAATTTCTTTAAAAAGGATTTTAACGAAGTTGTCCCAAAAGTTTCCGGACACATTGACCGCAGCTTCTGAATGGATATTTTGCTCCATTTCTGGACCAGGGCTTGTCGTAGAGAGTCGATTTTTGAGATCTTTAATACGGGCCCTTGTTAATCTATCGAATCCAATTACGGTTTTTTAGTCAGCCGAAATAATGTTGTATGCCTCAAAATCCTTCGGTGTAATAATGATATAATGTCGTATGCCTCAAAATCCTTCGATATAATAATGATAATTTATAAAGTCTCACACTTGAGATGACATCACAACTAATTCGTAACCCAAGTGTCTTCACTAAAAGGTTCTGCTGTCTTCACCATTCTTCATTCTTATCTAAATCTTACAAACATAATTATTCCACCCAGAAAAATAGACTCAGCTACTTTTTCGCATTGCCGAGTACACCAGTCTATTACTTTAAGCTTACCCAAAGTAAAGAGCGGCAGGACGCGAATGGCCGACGGCAATTAATGCAGCATTAATAATGAAGATGAGCCTGCAGAAAATTGTGTTTACATAAATCAATTCAATTTTACTATCTCACAATCGATTAAAGATCAAGCATAAATCAGCATATTGGTTTCATACAAAGAAAAAAATAAATAAAAACTAATAAACAAACAAAAAAAAACAGAAATAAAGACAATAAAAAAAATAATTAAAAAAGAAAGATGTATAAAACAAAAAATACTTTTTTTTCTTTTCCTTAAACATTTACACCAGGGATGTTGCTCGTCTCGTGTCTCGTAATCTCGTGTTTTTGGGGTGTCTCATCTCGTATTTTGGCACGAGACACGAGATTTTTATGCACTGGTAAGATTGGGGGGCGGGGCGGGGTTTAGAGAAATATTTTTGGGAAAATTAAGAGAAAAAGAAAAATTAAAAAATAATAATTTGATTTATTCTTTTACATAAAACTAAAGTGTAAACATTTAGTCAAGTGGCTAAGTCTCCAGTCTTTATTTTGGTTTTTTGTCTTGGTTCGATTCCCACAGAATAAAATTATTTGTCATTAATATTTTTAAAAATTAATTATGAGATTTTCCAACCCTCGAAAAAACATTTAATATTCTTTCTTTTTTTAAACAGTCAAAAATCCAATTTTTTGTGCAAAATTTTAATAAATGGTGACAGGATTTCCGAAAACCGCCGGACCCTAAATTCCCTAAAATTTTAAAAATTAATTCAAAAACCAGAATATTGATCATTTTATGGATAAAATCTCTTAACAAAATGCAACTAAATTTTCAAAATTTTCCCCGACGGCGCCTATCGGCACCGCCGGACCCTTTAACTCACAATTGTTGTAAAAATAAATAAAATTCCGGCCCGAACATTTCTACGTAAAAAGAATAATCAAAAATTTTGATTTTTTTTTGTAAAAAAATCTCGTCTCGTGTCTCGTATTCTCGTGTTTTTGGGGGCGTATCGTCTCGTGTCTCGTATCTCGTGTTTTATTTTTGCCTCGTTTTTCTCGTGTCTCGTATTTTATTTTTCTATTCGCAACATCCCTGATTTACACACAAAAAACCCTTAAAAACAAATAAAATTATATATTTTTACTATGCCGAAAACCAATAAAATCCCAAATCAAATATTTCTTTGTTTGAAATCATTTTTACGAAAAAGGAAAACAATTCAAATTATCATACATACACACAATTATCTTTATATGGAATTTTGAGTGAATTCTTTTCTGTTTTTAATTTCTATTTTAAGTTTAATGAAAAATGGTAAAAAAAAAGTTTTGTTAAAAATATTTTGTTTAAGATATGCAATCTATAATTGTAAACTTGCATATTTCTAATTTTGCAATAAAAAAGTTTAAATGTTGAACCAAACAAAATGACAAACTGTTGGGAATTAATTTTTAAAAATATTATGCTACTTATAAAATTTGTTTCGAGTTTAAAGTAATTTCAAGGCCGTAAGTTTAAATAGAAAATTGGGTATAATGTTTATTATGATCTCGAAAACCCTTTTAAACATTTCTTAATTTTTGAAAAAATTACATTTAATATTATTCAACTAAAAAATATATAGGTGCCGCGTCGTTGCGCGAAAACCGCAAAAATGATAACGTCACAAAAAGGGCGTTGCGCGAAAACCGCAAAAATTTTATAATTTATTCATTTAAATGTTATTAAGAAAATTAATCAAATAAAATTATTTTATATTTATTTATTAAAGTAAATCCCTAATAAATATAATTAAACATTTAATTCAATCAATTTGGTCTATGATCGCTTGAAAATGCCCCCATTCGAAGTAAATAAAGTTGATTTACATTCTCTTGCTTAGTCAATTCAGCAGTAGGATTATCCAAATCTATTTAATACTTAACATAACTTATTATAATATTAAATAATAATGCTAATAATTTAAAATGATGTTTCATCAGCAGTAGGATTATAATCAAACCTTCAGTCCTCATTTATTTATGTTAAGAGCCTTCGGCTTTATGGCACGCCAAAGAATTTCTTCTGAGTAAATTTTTTGCAAGTTTGACCTCTTGGGTCCTCAAAAATCTATGAATTTTGAACAATCGTCATAAATTTTTTAATAAAAAATTTCAATAGTTTCAATCATATCCGAAAGTATATAAAATTAAAATAGGAATAAAATTATATATATTTTTATCATTTAAGCAAATATATTACAGTCGAGATTTCTCTAGTTGTTTGTCAAAAAATTAATCTATGGATGTTATACATATATTTTATTATTTGAGATAAATTGCTTATAATATTTAAAAAAATTAATTGTAAAATAATTTTATTTGATTAATTTGCTTAATAACACTTAAATAAATAAATTATAAAATTTTTGCGGTTTTCGCGCAACGCCCTTTTTTGCGGTTTTAGCAAAATACCCATTTTTGCGGTTTTCGCGCAACGCCCTTTTTTGCGGTTTTCGCGCAACGACGCGGCACCAAAATAAATTATAAATTTCCGAACAACCGAAAAGCTTCAATCTGTTGCTGATATTTGATGTTGAACAGGAGATTATCGAGCAAACTCCGATGATGATGATGATGATGATGAATATCAACATTGGTCTAATTAGAACCTAAAGGCATTCATGTGTCTGCCCAAGCGGCAAAATACAGTCTAGCTCGGCGGCACAAAGCAATGCCATTGAATTAAATTGGGAATTTATTTTAAAATTAATGAAATAAAGTTTTTCCTACTATTTAGAGCATGGAGAAGCCAAGAAAAAATATGTATTTACATAAAATTGACATCCCTAATAATATACAAATCTAATTCAGTTCAGTCACCTAAATTTATAAATTTAAATTAAATAAATATTCAAAAAAGTTATCTTTTTATAATTAAATGATAAAAAGGAATGAAAATAACGGAAAATTAGTATTGCCAATAATATTTAATCAGAATCACACGACCCATTTATTTTATTTAATAATATAAATGTAATTAAAAATTGTTGAACCCATTCGCTGTTTTTTTGTCACTTTTCCCAAATCATATGCCAATTTTTTTTGTCTGCAGCCGAACTTTTCTTTTTAAGTTGGCAGGGCTAAGGCGAGCTGGGCACTCCAAGCGAGTGAGTCCCGTGTGACTGCGCGGCGAGCCCGTTCGAGGGCGAAAGGCGAGAGATGGACGTAGGGAGTTCGCTCCCCTTTTCCCTTTCCCACCCGTTGAAGACACACAAATTAAAAGCACAATTTATTAGCAGCTCAAACTTGGGTAATTAAACCATTGAAAAAAGGGGGGTGACAGTGACAAACGGCAGGGGATAAATGAATGCCGCGATTTGTGGTGGGCGAAATTGAAATTTGGGGGAGACAACTCCCCAGTAGTGATTAGTGGAAAACAAATGTTGAAAATGCGATAGAATTAGGCATAAGTGAAAATGAGGACGGATGAGAGCAGGGGGAGGAGCCCCCTTACAAATTGGCGAATGAATTTGAAAATGACAATGAAAATGGCCAAGTTACGCAATGACAAAGGGAGGGGGAGGAGACCGGGGGAGACGCCCCCGAGCAAATGTTGGCGAATTACAAATTCAAAGACGGCAAAATGAATCGGCCAAAGGCCGATCAGATAAACAAAATGGTAATGCAAAAAGGGGGGAATGAATGAATGAATGAATGAAATGAAAAAATGTGCAAAATTGGGACAAAGGAAATGTTTTCGGATAAATGACGGCCAAAAGCCAGCGAAAAATGGGGGATTGGCAGATTGGGAAAATGGCGAAGAAATGCATAAACAATTTGCAAATCGGAGAAGTGAGACGATTGAATACGGTAGGCGAAGAAAAGAGAGAGAGAGAGAAAAATAAGAAATGTGAATAAAATAAGAAATGGCAAAATGAATGTGGGGAAATTGTGAGGGCAATGTTTGATGAATAGAAATTGGCGATCGGGAGAGGCTCTCCCGGTAAAGTGTGGGATCCGTCCGGCTCATCGGCGCCATTTCTTTCGTTTTGCGTCCTCCGGTGCGCGCCGCGGCGGCGCTGCGGGGTGATCAAGGACGCCGCATCCCCACTGATTTTCCTCCTCTTCGTCCAACTCCACCGGCGTACCATCCTCGTTGAAAACGAGGAACCCGAGATCCTCCAAACTGCGCCCGGGAATTCTCCCGCTTCCTTCCTCCGCCTTCTCGTCGCCAACAGAAAATTTTTGGAACTCCGTCCGCGGCGCTTCCAGCGTAGACCCAGAACCCTGACTTGGGGTCACGAACATACTTACATTCTTAAGAATTGCAGAGTGAGGGTTTTAGTCGGAAGACGGCGGAGGAGAGCAATGGGAAACGTGAACAACAAAAACAATGAAATAAAAAAGGGGGGCAAAGGTCACAATGACAATCAATAATGTATGTGTCTGACTGTGAATGCTCAGACACAATAAATAAACAACAAATGAAAAATTACCTACATAAATATCACTTGAAACGAAAACAAAAAGATTTTAATTTATTAGATTTTAACCTAAAAAACAATTATAATAAAATAGGGATTCTTTTTTTAGGCATAAAAATTCGCGAAATAGGCATCAAATAGGCACAAAATAGGCAAAAAAATCTTATTAACGCTTTTTAGGTATTAAAACACGTAAATTTAAATACTTCAATTGTAAATGAAATTAAAATAATTTAAAGTTTTTCCAGATACGGATAAATTTTTAAAACAAAAATTTTCATTGAGAAAAAAAAAAATTAAATTTCGGGGTTATTTTTTTGAAAATTTTTTCACTTCTTAGGGGTGTATTTTCTGAAATTTTTTTTCATTTCTTCGGGGGTGTGTTTTTGTTTTTATTGCATTTTTGTTAATGATTTTTCAAAAATCCTGCACATAGGCACATTAGGCACAAAAACCCCGAAATAGGCAAAAAATAGGCATTATAAAAGTCATCGTAGACACCCCAAATCAAGTGAGAATGCTTTTTTCGTGCTTATATGTGCGTATTAAGTGCGAAAAATTTTAGGTATTTACCTAAAAAGAATCCCTAATAATAAAAATTGAAAAAATTCAAGTTTTTTCCCATTTCCCGGCGTGACTGCCGCTAATAAAAGACGCGGTCAGTTGGGCCCCCACGTTTGGGCCCCCATGTTTGGGCCCCCACGTTTGGGCCCCAGCATGTTTTTCCACTATAACATTCTATAACTTTTTTCTTTGTCATCCAAATCCAATAAAATTGGTATCATTCGAAAGATTAACATGAAATGAAAAATTACCTAAATATCTCATCGGGTCACCACTAGAGGTGTGCCGTGATTCACGGTCACGGTCACGGTTACCGTGAATTTCACGGGTTTTTTGGATCACGGTCACGGTCACGATTCACGGTACCAATTCACGGTTATTCCGTGAAAAATTTACACTGGATAAAATTGAATATTTATGAAATAATTTTTTTTTATAGAGAAATTTGGTCTTTTTTTTGGGCAAAGTTTGATAAGAAACAGATCAAAATTTTTAAAAATTTCCCCGGCGGCGCCTATCGGCACCGCCGGCTCCCTCCCATATTCCTGAAACTTTTTTTAACAAGGTCAACCAACTACATATATTGCACGAAATACAAATAAAAAGCAAAGTTTCTAGTATGAGCCCATTTAAATAAGAAAATTCATTAAGTTTTTTAAAAAATTCGCTCGAAATAAAGTTATTTTGGGTAAAATCAGTTAATAAATCACATTCTAAAAGTTTCCACTAAAACCCATATTTTTCTTAAAAATTGGGTAAATATGTCTTACAAAACCATTTATAAAAGGTCGGAATCTATTTAGAACGTCCACAATTATGCGAAAAATGCAAATTATGGGCGTGCTTGCCAATGGACACTTGAGTACCCGATTTTTTAAACTTGAAATATGCAAGCGCACCTATAATTTGCATTTTTCATCGTATAAAATTGTAAAATTTGCTAATTTTAGGGATAAATCTGTTAACAATGTTAACAATTGCACTCAAATTTTCAATTTTACCCCCGGCGGCGCCTATCGGCACCTCCGGCCCCCCAAAATTTATTATTTCGTAAAAAAATGGCTCAAATTCGCAAAATTTGGTCATTTTTTGGACAAAATCGGTGCACAAATAAGACTCAAATTTTCAAAAAATATTTGCGATGGCTTCTATCGGCGCCTATGGACCCCCCTTTTCCCAAAAAAATTTTTTGGAAAATTATACCACAAAAAAAGTTTAAAAAAAAAAAATTCGCCGCCAAAAAAATTTTTCTTAAAATTCACGGTCACGGTCACGAAAACCGTGAATTTCACGGGTTTTTCCCCGAAATAGGCAAAAAATAGGCATTATAAAAGTCATCGTAGACACCCCAAATCAAGTGATAATGCTTTTTTCGTGCATATATGTGCGTATTAAGTGCGAAAAATTTTAGGTATTTACCTAAAAAGAATCCCTAATAATAAAAATTGAAAAAATTCGTTTTTTCCCATTTCCCGGCGTGACTGCCGCTAATAAAAGACGCGGTCAGTTGGGCCCCCACGTTTGGGCCCCAGCATGTTTTTCCACTATAACATTCTATAACTTTTTTCTTTGTCATCCAAATCCAATAAAATTGGTATCATTCGAAAGATTAACATGAAATGAAAAATTACCTAAATATCTCATCGGGTCACCACCCGAATCAATTTTTTATTTTGGAGAATTTTGCTGGAAAATTTCAAAAACCGACCAATAGGGGAGACCCAAAAAGCACTAAAATCCTTCACAATATTCATTTAATGATAATTTATTAATTCTCTTCCCTCTCTCTCTCTCGTCTCCCTCTCCTTTCTCTCTCTCGCTCTCTCTCTTTTCACTTTCTCCTCTCTGTCGTCTTAAAGGGTTTCAGTTAGCCGAAAAAATGTCGTATGCCTCAAAATCCTTCGCTACAATATGATAATTTTTCATTTTTTTAAATTCCGGGTTACGCATTTCCATAATTACTGCCTTTTTAAAGCCCCCGTTATAACATATTACGTATAATTTTCATAATCACAAATATTATTACGGATTTCGTAGTTCAAAATCTATTGCGTCCAGCCCTAATGGTCACCCTTCAGGGATTGCCGGTCCTAAATGAACATGTTTGGTTTTATTTATCAGCTCCGAATCAGCTGTCAGTAAGAGCTCTGAGTTGATGTGACTTTGCGAGGTTCAGGCAGTATATTCAGTGGTGGTATTCTTCAGCAGCGGATTGCGCGACGGACAACTGACATTCAGCAGTTTGTGCCAGGGTACCGTCGTTTATAGCGCAGTGCCCTGCAGTGAAAATGAATAACTAGATTTTCATAATTAATTGCTAAATGAATAATTGAAAATGAGTTCTTCAGCAATAGAATTATCTAAAAAATATCATGAATAAGCAAATAAAATAATTATAAAACGCCTTCAGCAGTAGAATTTACCAAATGCGTAAGTGAACAAAGTAGGGGCCGGAAGCTTCGAATTTCCGGGCACTGATGTTACAAACAAACAACTATAATAATAACCTATTTTTTATCAAAGTAAGTCGTTTGTTGATTTATATACACGTCACTTAATTAAAAAAAATTGTCTGATGGACGCCACAAAAAGAGGGCTTGATTCAAGCATAACCAAATCCCAGTTTTCAATGGCATAAAAAGAGGGCTTGATTCAAGCATAACCAATATCCCAATTTTCAACGGCATAAAAAGAGGGCTTGATTCATCATGCATAACCAATGTCCCTGTTTTCAACGGCATAAAAGTACTTTTCAACGGCATAAAAGTAGGGCTTGATTGATGCATAACCAATATCCCAGTTTTCAATGGCATAAAAAGAGGGCTTGATTCAAGCATAACCAATATCCCAATTTTCAACGGCATAAAAGATTCATGCATAACCAATGTCCCTGTCTTCAACGGCATAAAAGTATTTTTCAACGGCAAAAAAGTAAGGCTTGATTCATGCATAACCAATATCCCAATTTTCAACGGCACAAAAAGAGGGCTTAATTCAAACATAATCAATATCCCAATTCTCAACGGCATAAAAAGAGGGCTTGATTCAATCATAACCAATATCCCAATTCTCAACGGCACAAAAAGAGGGCTTGATTCAAGCATAACCAATATCCCAATTTTCAACGGCATAAAAGATTCATGCATAACCAATGTCCCTGTCTTCAACGGCATAAAAGTATTTTTCAACGGCATAAAAGTAAGGCTTGATTCATGCATAACCAATATCCCAATTTTCAACGGCACAAAAGAGGGCTTAATTCAAACATAATCAATATCCCAATTCTCAACGGCATAAAAAGAGGGCTTGATTCAATCATAACCAATATCCCAATTCTCAACGGCACAAAAAGAGGGCTTGATTCAAGCATAATCAATATCCCAATTCTCAACGGCACAAAAAGAAGGCTTGATTCAAGCATAACAATATCCCAATTCTCAACGGCACAAAAAGAGGGCTTGATTCTTGCATATTTCCATCAGAGAAAAGAGCATTTTTCGCAAAAATATGCTGCCCATCTTGGCGTTGTGTATTTAATGAGGAAGAATTGGAATTGTGCCAAAATCGTTGGTGAAAATGCAGGAAAAAATCGTGCAGATTGTGAAAAATTTCGCAAATATTTCGACTTTTTCTATGAATATTTATTAACAGTGAACGCCGAAGGTTTTTTGGCATGTTATTTAAAAATAGATTAATTAAATTGTATATTTTTTCATTTTTAGTTGAAGGAACCATTAAGACTGAGGATTTATTCAAAATGAACCCAAATCCCTTGCTTCTTATCCGAAAAATTGAGAAGTTTGGATCAATAATTGGTGTTGTGAAATCTTTTAACAATATTTCGAAGTTTTATTTTGACTCAAATTTCGCGAAAGACAACAAGTACAAATTGGAAAATGGGCTGCCAAATAATTATTCGCTTATTAATTTTGAGCAAATTTTTAAATTAGCAAAGCAAAATGAAGGAATTACCTTAAACAAGAAGCCATTTGATGAAAAACTGAAGGAATTGTTCGAAATAGCAAATGGAAAAGCTTTGAAAGAAAAAGCAAAAATTGAAGAAAATAATATTTTTGAATTGGAATTTTCAAAATTAATTGACAACAAACGGAGCTACAAATGTGTCGCATTTAAAGACAAATTTGGCATTCTTTTCGATTCGCCATTTTATGAGTTTGGATCAAAAGAAAAGAATTTAAATTTGAAGATGAAGATGAAAGGTAAAGGGAAAGAGAAAAACGACAGAAAAAAGTGAAAGAAACGGAGACTAATTAATGACTGGATGACTGTCAAAAGAGTTTGACCTATTTATAAATTCTTTCTGGGTCTTTTTAATTCATTTTATTGTAGTTTTGTGGCTATTATTTAAATGTTGTTCGTTTGTTTCCAATTTCATATAAATTTTGTGTGAATGCTTTTTACATTTTTAAATTCTATTTTAAGGAAATAAAGAAGGTGAGGATTTTTAGTGGCAAAACCCTAAATAACTAACTAATAAGTGGCAAAAAAATGCCGAAATAATGGCAAAAATAGTAGCCAAAAACTGTTCAATAATGGTGAAAAATTTTTTAAATCCGTGTGAATATTTTTGTAAACAGAAAATGATCGTTCAAGTAGTAAGAAGTGAGAGGGGCATTTGAAAATGGGAAAAATTAGATTCGAAATTGTTGCATTCAGTATATTTCGTGCCGGAATTTTTCGAAACAATAGTTAAATTCTTGGGGATTGAATCGGCATTATAAGACCCATTTTATGAATTTTATCGGTATCAATTCCTCGGAGTTGTATTTTTCATTTTTATTGAATTTTTATTAAGAAATTTCTCAAAAAAACCCAAAAATAGCGGCAAAAATAGTGCAGAAATGCCAAAATAGTGGTTGTCAGGAAATAAAGCCGCAGAAAAAATAGTTAAAAAACTAAAAATCCCATATTTAGTAAAATTTGTTTTGTTTAAGATATGCAGTTTTATAATTGTCACCTTTAGGGATACGATTTTAGGCTTTAAAAACAGCCAAAATAGGTAAGTTTTAGGTCCTAAAAAACCTCAAAAATAGGCACTAAAAATAGAAAATAGGCACTAAAAACCCCCATATTTAGTGGGTGTTAAAAAGATAAAATTTATTCAATATTAAGCCAAAGCACTTGGATAAATAATTTTTAAAATCAAAAATTCTTGTCAAGAAAATAAATAATTAATTTTGAAGATGAATTTTTGAGAATATTTTTGCGGATATTTTTCAAAACACAAAAAAACACAACATGGAAAAGCCGTTCGATCATTAAGCAGTGGCGGAGTCGTCAAGCGACGAAGCGATTGGGCAACAATTTACGCGAAAAGTTAAAATTACTGACAACGCTAAGAACATTTTATATGGGGAAGAACCCGATGAAAGTGAAGAATTCTGAAATTTGAGTGATTCTCTGGAATTTGAAGTGGACTTCCAAATTGACACAATGCAGAAAATAAATTTGTCTTTATAAAGTTTATTTTCTGAATTTATTTTCCCTTTTTCTTCAATTGAAAACCCGGATTTCCGCCATGGGTCTGAAAAATTCATATCTGTAACGGGTCAGCAATTCCGTGACCGGAAAATGCGTCAGTGATACAAATATTTTAGCATAAAGTTCTGTAGCATTAGTATTGTAATATAAAAGTAAACTTCTATAAGAACCTCGTTCTGAATTTCGAACCCCGAACCCGAATTCGAACAAAAAGTCGAAGGCCAAAATTTTCGAAATTAGGGTTTTTCTTCAAAATGGGTTTAAATACACGGAAACAAACTGAAACCCATCAATCCTTCAATAAGAGATCATTTATGCGTTTTTGAACCAAAAATGCTAAATTCGAAAATTTGGACTTTCGACTTTTTGTTCGAATTCAGGTCCGGGATTCGGAATAGGCCAAAATCGATACTGGATTCGTGGTCAGTGACCTCGAGAAAGCAAGGGACTCTGTTTTTGTGACAATAAAATTTTCACTGACGCATTTTCTACTGACGCTTTTTCCACTGACGCATTTTCCACTGACGCATTTTCCGGGCGCCAGCAATTCATCATTAAATTATTCCCGTACCTTCTCTATTTTTGCTTTTCATTTGGTGTCCGCCGTTTCTAAGCATTTCAATTTCTTTAGCAATACTTAAACCAAGGAGCTCCCGGACATTTGGACACTGAACTCATTTGGACAGAAGATGACAATTGGACAGTGGAGATTACGGCAGTGAGTGAATTTTTTTACCATTATAAATGGCTTTATCTGCAATAAAAAAAATATTTTTGAAGAAATTGAATTTTCTTAAGTCTGATCTGACATTAAAGTAGAAAAGTGATTCCTTATAAAACCAAGAAAATATTGCTTTTTGAAAAAATAAAGGCAATTGAAAGTGAGAATATGAATTCCCACCCGAAAGGTGCTTTTGTGGATAATCAAACGGCCGAGACGGAAATAGACGATAAATTGGCCTGAGGGGTGACGGGGTGAAAATACGATAAAATGTTCACATTAACTTACGGAATGAGTGAAGGGCCGACTGAATGGAAGAGCTAACGGAGGAGGCGGCTGAGCAACGCCACCCTTAGTGTTTGCCGGACGGCGAAAAGTTGAGGAACCGGCCAAAGAGTTAGAAATGCCAGAATGAGTCTCACGACGGCGTTTCGTGGTAAGACGTCGAAGCGGACGAAAACAGTAAGGAAAAAGCAGAGGAACAGGAAGCAAATGAGCCACCCCAATGCGAGACCGGAAAGGAGAATGGCACCAAAAATCATCACGGCATTCTCCTCACGAAATGAAACGTAATGCCGAAACGAATTGGGAGTGACGCCTGGCGGCAGGCAAAGGTGAGGCGCGGTGAACTCAGTGGGCTCAAAGCAATGGTAACACTCAGGGCAGCTGATGGGACAATTTTGACTAATTTCCCAAGTGGTGGACATTGAAATATGGAAGAATTTTGTTATGTTTTCTGAACCAAAATGTGAACAAAAATAAGGAATATAAATTTTTGAGTAAAGTGGAAAAGGAAACGTTATTCAAAAAATGGTACTGCCCCTTTCGGCCCGTTTTCCCTTTCCCAACAGTCACTTCACAGTCACAACTTTTTGACCATTTCTTTTCATTAAATTCTCACAAATCGTTCGTTCACTTTCTGTTCTCTCTCTCTATCTCTCATTTGTTGGCCTCATTATTCCCCCGCCTCCGTCTGCTGTGTACTGAACAAAAGAGCCAAAAGTGATGAAAGGAGCGGCTATAGCCGGGCCAAATGGCAGATGTGTCAGCAGTGAAAAGCCGATTGGCGAAAGGCAGAAATTAATGTTGGGGACCAACACACATTAAATTAAAGAAATGGACAAAAATAAGTTAGAAAAATGTACAAATGATGAAATTAGAGAACATAAGTTCTTGGGCAATTAATTGGGGGCAATTACGAGAATTGGAGTTGGACTTTAGGTCCTTCGTAATTGTAAAGAAAAATGTTTTAAAAAAATGAATGAACGACAAAGGGGGACGAATTTGGCCGAACTTTGGCGGACGAAAACGGCTTGGCAAGCTGTTTGGTGTCAAAGAGCTATTGGACAAGAAAGAAAAGGAAGTAGGGACGTAAGCACAGAAAAAAAGTGATAATTAACTTCGCAATTAAAGTTGCAAATCGGGATCCCGAAATTAAGAGAAAAGAGTAGTCAGTTGATCAACAAAAGAATTCACATTAATCGCCGGCGAAGAGCGTAAATAAAACTAATTCGAAGAAAGTGAGCAGAGAAGAAATTGGCAACAATTGCTCGTGATCATTGGGTCCTAGGCCAGAGGAATCCCTCCCACCCTCATTCATTCATTCATTCATTTGCTTAATTTCCCCATTAAGCACAAAATTTTGTTTTCTCTTTTCATTATTTCCCGACCTTAATTACTTAGCGGAAAAATAATTCAAATAACAATTTTTTTTTTAATTTCTCCGGCTAAATTAAGCAAAAAGTAAAAGCTTATTATTGTGTTCATCGAAACTGTTCAATCGTGACTGGAGAAAGTTGAGAAGTTATTTGTCACGGTATAATTTGCATTTACGGTTCGAGACCAAATTTCCCCAGGGAATTAACAATTATTCAGTTTGAAATTGGACGTCTATGTGTTAACCAAAGTGAGAAAAGGCGAAGAAGCGCAAAAAGGCGAGGCGGTCACGGACAAAGCGTGCGGAGTCGTGAGAGAAGTGCCAATCCAGGCAATTGTGGACATTTGTAAAGTGAGAAAATTAATTTTAATATTCGGCAAGGACTAAATTGGTTTAAAAATAAAACAAAATCATAACCGCCAGTCTTGGCAGGTGGCGTACGTTCCGACCCGAACGGAAAGTCAATTGTGCCAAACGCACAGAGCCAATTGGTGAGAGTGTGCCGAACAGAAAGAGCCAATTGTGCCAACGAAGAAAGTGCCGAGAGCAGTGCCAATTGACCAACGACAGAGTGTCCTGGTAAATTTGTGAAGGCGAAAAAGGGTCAATTTGAAGAATTGGCGCGAGATTTGGAAATTTATTTTTAAGAAGGAATTTTGTGGCGACTTTTTCGTCTTGATTGGATTGACTGTTACAAAATCTTAAAACACTTTTCCAGTTCCTACCGTCGACGCTCATCAACTTGGCAACGCGATTGAAGCCGACCAAGCGCAAGGACACGAAAAGCGGGCTTCTCAAACGGCAACGCATTGCGGACTCAAACCGAACAGTGTCAACGGACTGAATAGGACTGCGGATCAATTTGTGACAATTGTGAAAGTTCCCATTTTTGCCTTATTTAGCATTTTTCTCGCCCACATTGGTCCATCAAGTTTCTTGGTCAGTTCAGCTATTTCATTGGTAAGGGTCCTCCAATTTGTTTTCTTATCTGCCGAAATATTCTGGTAAATTTCCTTAGCCTCCCCTTCCAAAAACAAAGGTAAAAAGCGAACACAATCTGGCGGATGCCAGTTGCTCGCTGTCGCAAGCACATAAAATTCTTTTAAAAACTTGAAAAAATCGTCGCTCGCATCATATTTCGGAATTTTAACTCCAGGGGGGAGATAATTCGGGACCCGATTGGCCAAACGATCCTCTAAGTCTTGGACCTTTGCCTTTAATGCCACATATTTATCTTCTAAATCATCATCTGCCATATTTCGGTTTTCTCCTAATTTTTCTTCACTTTTTCTCTTGCGGTCTCTCTCAAGCTTACGTCTTCGAAGATGATGAGTCACCAACTTTATTGGAGGTTATGTTGAACGGTAAAATGGTTACGGGGTGCACAGGGTGGTTAAATCCCACCATAATTCCCCTTACTTCGTCGGTCTTACGGTTTTGAGCACAATATGAGCACGGCATATCATCAACAGACTAACGGATTAGCCGAGGGATCAATGCGAATCGTAGCTAACATAATTTCTCAGAGCATTAACGAAGGAGGAGATAATTGGGATGAGATTTTGCAGGGAGCAATTTTTGCTTATAATACTTCGAATTCATTTGCGTAATCCTCGTTTACCGACGGATAAATTGTTAAAATTGCCCTCTTCTGACGAATTTTTGTCTGACGTGTCGGTTTATACCCGTACACATGTGGAAAAAGCAGCGAAAGCTTGGGAAATTGTGAGAACTGAGATTGTGAAAGCACAGGAAAGAAATAAAGAGGGAAATGATGCCATAAGAAGGGCCATAGAAAGAGAGTTTGAAATTGGGGATTTAGTTTTGGTTAAAAAGTAGATGGAAAAGGAAAATTTAAAAAGTGCATCAAGAAAAGGTTAAGAAATTCCAAGGTCCGGCTACTTTACCTTTGAGAGAGGCTGGTGAGCCAATAAATTGGGAAAAATATGTTGATGATCCGAATTTGGAACAGGAGGAGGCGGAAGAAAGTGAAGAAGAAGGATCCGAGAATGTCTTAAGCAAAGAGAAAGAAATGAGTAAGGAAATGGTTGGCAAAAGCAAAAATTTTCAAAATTTGGTTTTGAAAGCAGTGAAGAGGAAGAGAATGCTAATACTATTGCTTTTGTTAGGAAATCAGGAAGAAATAAGTGACGATGAGGGTCCTGAAATTTTCTTCGAAAACAGGAATTTTGTGTTCGAAGATGATGAGCACCAACTTTATTGGAGGTTATGTTGAACGGTAAAATGGTTACGGTGTGCACAGGGTGGTTAAATCCCACCATAATTCCCCTTACTTCGCCGGTCCCTGAGAACCAAGTGGAAGAAAATTGGGAAATTTATAGTAATGAAGACGGTGAGAGATATGTGACGTGTTGGATTTTTGGGGAGAATTTTGAAATGTACATTAACAGGGTAACGGACAAAATTGTTTTGGGCATGGATGTCCAATTTCTTTTTGCGGAAAAATGGTCATTAAAGACGGAAAATGAACGGGAATCATATTGGGAAATAATTTCGGGAATTAATGGAGTAAGGTACGAAATAAATCGGACCCCAGAAATTTTTATAAGCGAAAAAGAAAGTTTTTTAGGAGCAAAACGAGTTCAGAATGAGCATAAATGTTATAAGAAGTGAAAAAACGAAGAAATTGGACAATTTATGAAAAATAATGAGCAAAATAAACAATTTTTAGACATAACGGAGAATATAAACAAAAAAGCAGATTAAACGAGTCCAAAGAGAAAAACGGGAAAATTTATGAGAGTCACTCGTTTTTTAAAGAAGTCGATTTAGAAAGAAGATGGAATTGTTGTCTAAAGAGGAAGAAGAATCGCTGAAGAGATTGTAGAGAAAACTCGAACAACAACTTCTGAGGGTCCAGCAAAGTCTGACAGAAAGCGAAAAATGGAAATGCGGAACGTCGCATGATGATCCAGTGGGACCACAGGAATGGGAAGAAAATGAGGAGGAACCGACTAAAAAGGGCGAAGAAACGAAGAAAAAAGAGGAGGAAGAGAAGAAAGGAAGAGAGGGAAAAGAAAAAGAGACAGAAAAGAAGAAGGAAGAGATGAAGCCGAAGGAAGAGACGGAGACCAAACGAAGTCTCAGCGTCCGAACAACGAAAGACGACGAAATCTCAATTGTGGATTCTGAAAAAAGAGAAAGAGATGCCTTCAAAAACCCGCCAAAGCCGACGAACGAACGAATGGCATTTTGGGAGTCGACTTTGAACAATGAGGCAAAAAGGGATCTGCGAGAGGACAAAGAGAAGGCTTTAAAAAAGACGGGCCAAGGTATTGTCGTAAGCTCGACAAAGCGAACAATAAACGAAGTTGACCCGCCAACTCTGTAAAATGAAGCCGGCACGAAATTTGGGGAGAAAATGCGCCAAAGCATTGAGCAGGATCAGAAGACGAAAGAGGCGCGAACGGTGCTCTCCATGCTCCATCAAATCAGAGAAAAGGCACTGATATTGGGAGATGAAGCAAAAACGGCTTCTAAGGAGGTGCAAAAGTGGATGGAGAAAATGGTAAACCCAAGAGAGGAAGAAGAAGAAGAATACAAAACTGCTGGGTTACCAAGCATCGGAGGCGTAAAGTGCTTTAGATGTAATAAAGTAGGGCACTTTGCCAGGGATTGTAGGGCGGTTAGACGACCGTGGAATGATGGACAATCGGCAGCAACCCGCGCTTGGAACGAGGCTAAGAGCTCATCGACTCGACCATGGAACGACGGACCCGGATCATCGAACTGGACCGGACTGAGCACATCGACGACTTCGCCAATGGGCCCGCCAACTCTGATGCCTTGATGAAAAATTCGCTTGTATTGTTGGGACAACAATAGAGGAGGCCGGGGATGACCAATCATTAAGCATTAACCAATTTGGGCCCCGCCCCGTTCCTTTTTTTCTGTCCCCAGTCCCTTCCCCATATTCATTCTGTTCGGGAGAGGGATTGGCTTGCAAATCCCCCAATCTCTCTCCCCTCTCCCGCTAAGTTCCCGAGACCGAACTGGGAGTCCCTTCTCCATCCCATATTTACTCATCATATCTATTTGTTATTTGTGCGCACATTTACTCAATAAAAGGACATAATCAAATGCCGCCGCTGGGATTTTTGTGGAGGGGCCCTTTTGCTATTTCAATATTAAAAAATTCACTCACTGTAGTAATGTCCACTGTCCAATGTCCGGTCACAACCAGGGGAGGTTGACCATTGTCTCTATTATTGTATTAGAGGGGTACCTGACCAACCGTGAATCATGGCCGTGAATTGAACCCGAGAATACTGACCGTGACCGTGACCAAAAAAATGCGTAAACCCGGTTTTCGTGACCGTGAATTTTTAAGTTAATTTTCTCAGGCGGCGAATTTTTTGCTTTTTACAAGGCGGCTCCCAACTGAGAATTCTGAAAAGCAGCATTTGGACAAAAAATCATCATTTTGGTTCAAAAAAACCATCATTTGGAAAATTTTATTCCAAAAAAAAATAATGTTTTTTTGCGTGCGTTTTGCAAAAAACTTTTGGAAAGATGGGATCGGCGGTGCAGGCAGGCACCGAGAGAGATTGCTATTTGACGAACATACAATTAATTTTAATTATTTATGACTTTCTAACATTAAATATGAAAATAAATTATGCAAAAGTGAATCATTGATTTTAGTAAATCATTGATTCAGTAAGCCATTGATTTAGTAAGCCATTGATTTTAGTAAATCATTGCTTTTAGTAAATCATTGATTTTAGTAAGCCATTGATTTTAGTAAATCATTGCTTTTAGTAAATCATTGATTTTAATAAGTCATTGATTCAGTAAGCCATTGATTTTAGTAAATCATTGCTTTTAGTAAATCATTGATTCAGTAAGCCATTGATTTTAGTAAATCATTGATTTTAATAAGTCATTGATTCAGTAAGCCATTGATTTTAGTAAATCATCGCTTTTAGTAAATCATTGATTCAGTAAGCATTGATTTTAGTAAATCATTGATTTGGTCAATCATTTATTTTTATAAAATGTTAAATATTAAAATAATTATCAAAAAGGTAACCAATTGATTTCTTAGTGTATTTAAAAGGCAAAACTATGTGACTAAAATATCATTGTTTAATTTTTTTTACAAAACTTCCATTAATAGTTAGCGCAATTTGTAGGGATTTATATATATTTATTTACACATATGCCATAAAAAGCGGCCAAAAATAGCATTTCTCCGATCAAATTTTTTATGCGAAGGTTTTTGATGCTTTAGTGGTTTTCCGGAATAATTAATTTTTGACGTATTTTGGCCATTTTTGATTAAAAAAATTAAAAACGAAACTTATCCCCTGAGAATCGATTATTTATAATTTTCAGAAATATTCTCCAAGACGAAAAGTTAGACTATCATGGAAGGATAGTTTGATTTGATTTTTCATGTTAATATTAAAAAACTAAAATATAATTCTATATTTATTTTTTCTTTTTGCCACATTTTGTTTTTTTTTGCTACTTAAAAATTCATTAATTATTAAAAAATAATTTAGAAAAAAAATGAAAATGCCAAATCTCTCGCAATTCTTATGTGTTTTATTTGTTTGGTCAACATTCATTGAAAAGCCAATGGGTGTCATTAAAAAAAGGAGCTATTTTAAGACTAGAACCAAAACTTGGAAAAGAAGACAAAAATTTGGTGAACAGCAAAAAAGAATTGTTGAAAAAAGAGGTAAATTAAAAAAGTTATTTTAATAGTTAAATTTTAAATTAAATTTATTTTTGATTGAAAAATTGCAAATGCGAATGGACCAGCAGTTGAACACAATCTTGGAAGAAAAAATTCCTGCTTTTGTACTTAAGTTAAGAAATTGCCGAAATGATTGACAATGAACAAAAGCCATTGGAAAGCAAATTTATTCAAAAACTGACCGACAAAGCGGGACCAATGTACGGTAAGTAAAGGAAAAAGTACTGTAATTTAAAAAATAATATAATAAAATGTAGTTGATGCGATGAAGGACCATTTGCATTTGTGGTCCAAAGTGCGCATTTTGAAGCGTGACAAACAGATAAAAGATGACGTGCCCACCAGGGATGTTGCAAATTAAAAAATAAAAAGCGAAAGGCGAAAAGCGAAATTTGCGAAAGTAAAATAAAAAGCGAAAAGGCGAAAGTGAAATGGCTAAAAAAAGCGAAAAATGCGAAAGGCGAAAAGGCGAAATTTTTTTCCAAAAATTAGATGAATTTGAAAGAGGTTTTTAAATTTTTTTCTTATGCCATATAGTCAAAAAGCTTTCTAACCTCGGTTTTTTGCCGGACCGGGGAACGGGACCAACCGAGAAATTTTAAAAATTCAAAAAAATTAATTTTTCAAGTGAACATAGAAAATAAATTAAATTTTTACTCTGCTATTTATTTTATAAAATACAAATAGCTAAATTAAATTAATGAAAATTTTCAAACTAATTTTCTTCAATTATGTCAAACATTAATCATTTTGGACTAAACGAATTTAATTAGGAATTCAGATTTGCTTTTCACATCACTTTTTTCGGCGCGGTTTTTCCAAAAAACATTTTGGCGAAGAAGGGGGTCCGGCGGTGCCGATAGGCGCCGCCGGAAAATTTTTTGAAAACTTTGGTGGATCTGTTAACAGATTTTGTCCAACAAATGGTAGATTTTTGCAATTTGAGAGAATTTTTTTTAATAAGATTTACGAATTTTGGGGCCTGGCGAAGCCGATAGGCAGCGCCAGGCGAATTTTAAAATGAAAAAAATAAATAAAATTAAAATAAGTCAACCGGCATCGTACTCACGAGTGAAAGTAATGTCAAGGTTGATGCACTAACCACTACACCACACTGCACATCAATAGGAAATAGCAAATTTTATTTATTTAATAAAAGTTTGGTAAAATGGTTAAAAAATTAAAATTTTGTTTAAATTTTTTGGTTTTCTCCATACCATTGTTTATTTTAAAAACCCAATCTTTAGGGGTGTACATTTATTTCGCTTTTCAGCCAAAAAGCGAAAGGCGAAAAGCGAAAGCGAAAGGCCCAGAAAAAGCGAAAATGCGAAACTTGCGAAAGGCGAAAAGCGAAACTTGCAACATCCCTGGTGCCCACCATGGAAGTGTTGGTAAGAAATCGTATGAAAATATTAAATACACAAATGAATTTTTTTATAAATTTATTTGTTCAATTAATATTAGAAATCAAATAATTGAAAAAACATTTTGGAATTAAAAAAAATTCATTTTCTGAAATATATAAAATTAGGAAAAAAATTTAAAAACAAATAATTAATCATTGATGCTAGAGAAGACTAATCTTTTCCAGGAAGCGATTGAAGATCAGGTGTCCAAGAATCATCAGTGCTTTGCCAAAGAATATTCGGTATTTTTTGACTGTTTTAAAATTTATTTTTTTTTTTAATTTTTAGGATATGATAATTACATATCATACCGATCGTACAAAATTGGAGCGAGATTTGCATTGGTAATAAAAAAAAAGATGAATATTACCTCATTATAATTGGTGCCGACAATTAATTAATTAGTTATTAATACATGGATACCCCTAATGTTTCTCATAGACCGTTTTAAGTAAATTTCTTAACATATTATTGCCTTTTTTATAATGTTATTTAAAAATAAGGACAATTAGGAATACGGATTATTGCCTTTTTTATAATGTTATTTAAAAATAAGGACAATTAGGAATACGGACAAGTGCGCAATCAGTTTTTATCCTCTATATATCATGTCCTTATTTTGGGTTTATTTAAATTTAACCATAATTTAAACCGATGAATTCTTCAAAAAAATAACCGATCGGGATATTTGAGCCTAAGATTTCGCCGTTTATTTATTGCTAATATAATCATTGTTGCTTGACGGGACGGAGCTGAATTGATTCGGAGAAAATTGCTTGCAAATTATTCAATCTCACCTTTTTATATGGGAAAAAACAAATTTTTATTGCCATTTTAAATTTAAATTCCATTTCATTTTTTTAAAGAAGCCAAGGCAACGAAACACTTGTTGAGTATGATCAGAGATTTATCGACTTTTTGCGCATCAATTTGGAGGAATCTCGTGACTTTGGGTTGGTTTTACTCAAATTGGCGGAGGAAAAGATGGACACATTGTTGACCAGCAGCGAGAAACAGAAAGCGAAGAAAAACGAACAGATGTCAATGTACAACTAATTAAAATTCATTATTCTACTAATTAGTTGTTGAGAATTGGATGGAAATTGGGCATTAGCAAACAAATTTACTCGAAGCGTCTTTCTGGTTTTCGCATTTATCATTTACCCACTTCTTTTGAATGATATACCCTATTTCAGATTTATATTTTGGGATTTTGGTTCATGTTTTACGGAAAAATTTTTTTCAATCACTAATCAATTTGATTTGCTTTGTTGATAAATTGTTTACAGAAAAAAACTTAATACGCGAAACGACACTTGAGCTTCTCGTAAATTCTTACCAAAAATATATCAATAGTGTGTCTCTCATCTTCTCTCGGCTAAAGGAAAAGCACAATACTTATATAGAAGCGATCAGATAGGAAAAGAGATGAGAAAAGATAAACAAATGATGGAGTGATCAATAAATGGTGTCACAAAATGAATTAACTTCTATAAATACAATTGTGTGCTCCGTACACCTCCCGCCTTGTCAAGGATCGTCCCCGATCCTGACGCGGCTCCCTCCTTCGGCTTCCCTATCCAACACTGGGGCCGGATATTCATTTAGGGTGAACTTCTCGTTCACCATTTTTTTGACCAAACAGATTATTGTTTCATAAAAGTCCACACACAGCCTTCACCGGCAGACCATCCGCATCAACAAAATGGCCATTAATGTGATGGGTAGTGTTAGGGTAGAACATGGCATTTGCATAGTTTGGGTTCGTTTTCGTTCATCACCATTGTGCTTTTGAGCGCTTTTTGGAGAAAGCGCTTCCACACGCCTTCGGCTCGCCAAAGAACAAGATCGCCGATGTCAATAAGGCGGTGTCGTGGTCGGCTCAGTGCAACATTTACGCGGCGGGGATGGTTCAAAAAAGCATCTGAAAATTCCTCACCCACGGCATTTGTTGTTACAAACAACACTAAACTCTTTATTGGCTTTGAGTGCATTATATCACTTGTTGTATTTATTATTTGTTCCCAACCCCTTATATATTTTTATGTTTTTTAAGAAGATGGTAATACATAGCATACCGATAGTACAAATTGGAGCGCGATTTACAGCGGTAATAATCAAACCAATGAAATCTTCAAAAAATAAAAGATCCGGGTATTTGGAGCTAGGATTACGGCTAAATTTTTATTGCCATATATTTGGAACTTTTTCTATTTTTTAAAGGGGCCAAGGTAATCAATATGATCAGAGATTCTCGACTTTTTGCGTAAAATTGGCGGATTCTCGTGACTTTGTGTTGGTTTTACTCAAACTGGCAGAGGAAGAAGCAGTGAGAAACAAAAAGCGAAGAAAAATTAACAAATGTTACAACTAATTGAAACCAATTAGTCTAATAATTTGTTGTTAAAATTGGATAGAAATTGTGCATTAACAATCAATTTACTTGAAGCTTCTTTCGGGTTTTTTCGCATTTATCATTTTCCTGATATACCCTATTTTCTTATATTTTGGGTTTTGGTTCATATTTTACGGAAAAGATTATTCGAAGCACTAAGCAAAGGGGCTCAAAAATTGCATTCGTGCGTTAAAATTTTTTTGATTTGTTGAAGGTTTTTAGTGCATAAAAAAACATATTTTTTGGGCTTTCGAGAACAAATGCATATTTGCCCTTTTTTGCATTTTAGAGCATATTTCTGCCATGTTTTGGAAATTTTTACAAGAAAAATACCACTAATGACCGACCTTTTGGAAAAATGCTCCCTTAAAATCGAAAAATTTTTACTTTTTGTGGGAACTTTTGAAATAACAATTTTATGCATTTTTTGAGAGTTAGAAAACATTTTTGGCAGTTTAAGGCATACCCTACTTAATGATTATTGGGTTTGTAAAATTGTAAAAAATTTTGTTATTGACGTATTTATATTTATGACGAATAATCAATAGAAATACCAAGAATGAACAACATACGACCATACCATTAACAGAAAGCGAGCGAAAGATGCAAATGCTTTTTCCGGTGTTCGCCAGCCAAGGAAGATATTTATAAATTTTTTATTCATTTACTTTTATAATTATTTATGTATTTTATAAATTAAATTTTTTTGATTGCTTTAATTATTTTTTAAAGTGTTTGAACGGATTTTGGATCCGTCCGGGAAGCAAATTTTTTCAAAAAAGTAGGAATTGTATCAAAGGCTTTTCGAGGTCACTGCTCACAAATACTATATTCATTTTCGAATAAGTTAAAAATTAAAAGAATTAAAAAGACCAAAAAAAAGAATTTATTAATAGGCCCAACTCTTTTGACAGTCATTCAGTCTTAGCCTCAAATTTAATTTTTTTTTTTCTTTGGCCCAAAATTTTAAAATGGCGAATCGAAAAGAATGCCAAATTTGTCTTCGAATGCGGCATTTTTGTAGCCCAGATTGTTGCCAATTAAATTTGGAAATTACATTCAAACAAAATATTTAATGACCTCATTATGGCTCCAAACTTCTTTCGTCGAAATTTTACCGAAACATTACCGAATAACAGATTTTGATGAACGAAGTTAGGTTTAAGGGATTTACCGGAAGTTCGGTTGGATTTCGTGTTGGGAAAAAAGCCGATTAGCGGGTTTTTTATCTTAAAGTTTTTTTCGAATAACGACAAATTTTTAAACTAAAACAATTTTCTAAGAAAAAAATTCTATTTTAGGGAATCAAATTTTGGGGAAAAGTTTTCAATTCTGAGGGTGTATTTAAAAAAAATTTCCGGGTCAATTATCAGGGGTATATTTTTCGTTTTTATTACATTTTTGTAAGGATTTTTCAGAAACAATATCCCAGTTTTCAACGGCATAAAAAGAGGGATTGATTCATGCATAACCAATATCCCAATTCTCAACGGCACAAAAAGAGGGCTTGATTCAGGCATAAACAATATCCCCAATTCTCAACGGCACAAAAAGAGGGCTTGATTCATGCATAACCAATATCCCAATTCTCAACGGCACAAAAAGAGGGCTTGATTCATGCATAACCAATATCCCAATTCTCAACGGCACAAAAAGAGGGCTTGATTCAGGCATAAACAATATCCCAATTCTCAACGGCACAAAAAGAGAGCTTGATTCATGCATAACCAATATCCCAATTCTCAACGGCACAAAAAGAGGGCTTGATTCATGTATCCCAATTCTCAACGGCACAAAAAGAGGGATTGATTCATGCATAACCAATATCCCAATTCTCAACGGCATAAAATAGAGGACTTAATTCAAGCATAACCAATATCCCAATTCTCAACGGCACAAAAAGAGGGCTTGATTCAGGCATAAACAATATCCCAATTCCCAACGGCACAAAAAGAGGGCTTGATTCATGCATAACCAATATCCCAATTCTCAACGGCACAAAAAGAGGTCTTGATTCATGCATAACCAATATCCCAATTCTCAACGGCACAAAAAGAGGGCTTGATTCAGGCATAAACAATATCCCAATTCCCAACGGCACAAAAAGAGGGCTTGATTCATGCATAACCAATATCCCATTTCTCAACGGCACAAAAAGAGGTCTTGATTCATGCATAACCAATATCCCAATTCTCAACGGCACAAAAAGAGGGCTTGATTCATGCATAACCAATATCCCAATTCTCAAATTTTGACAAATTTTCCAAGGAAAATAAGGAGATTACATGAATATTTTTGCGATGCTATATTGCCAAAAGAATCCACTTTTCATCAGATAAAGAAGCATTTTTCGCAAAAATATGAGGCTCATCTGGGCATTTTATATCTAATGAGGGAGAATTGGCGTTGTGCCAAAATCGTTGATAAAAGGCAGGTCAAAATCGGGCAGATTGTGAAAAAGTTCGCAAATATCTGGATATTTTCTATGAATATTTATTCACAGTGAATTAAAAATAGATGAATAAAAGTAAATTTTTGGACTTTTTTAGCTGAATGACGATTTATTTGAAATAAACCCAAATCCCTTGCTTCTTATCCGTAAAATTGAGAAGTTTGGAACCATAATTGATGTTGTGAAATATTTTAACCAAATTTGAAGTTTTATTTTGATCCAAATTTCGCGAAAGACAAAAAGTACGAATTGGAAAATGCGATGCCAAATAATTATTCGCTTATTAATTTTGAGCAAATTTTTAAATTAACAAAGAAAAATGAAGAAGTTACCATAGACAAGAAGCCATTTGATGAAAAGCTTAAAGAATGGTTCGAAATAGCAAATGAAAAAGCTTTGAAAGAAAAAGAAGAAATTGAAGAAAATAATTCTTTGGAATTAAAATTTTCAAAATTAATTGGCAACAATTTGGGCTACAAAAGTGCCGCATTCGAAGACAAATTTGGCATTCTTTTCGATTCGCCATTTTATGAGTTTGGATCAAAAGAAAATAATTTAAATTTTAGGGTGAAAGGGAAAGAGAAACTGAAAAGCGAAAGAAAAAAGTGAAGAAATAACGACAAAAAAAAAACTAAAGACTGATGATTACTGTCAAAAGAGTCGAGCCTATTTATAAATTCTTTCTGGGTCTTTTTAATTATTTTTATTGTAGTTTTTGTGGCTATTTAGTTAAATGTTGTTTTTTTTGTTTCCAATTTTGTATAAATTTCGATTGAATTGTTTTTTTTTTCATGTTTAATTTCTATTTTAAGGAAATAAAATTGATGAAAAAAATTTTTAAAATTTAATTTAGTTAAATAGATTTTACAATTATCATCTTATACAATTATAATTTTGCAACAAAAAGGGTTAAACTAGCTAAACTTAAAAACTATTTTATTTTCTTTTAAAAATAGAGAGAGGCCTGCCAAAAGCGAGCATTAATATAACCTTTTGTCAAGCACTTCAATCTGGAGGAAGTAAATTTTTTCTTATAAGATTTAAATTTAAATTAATTTTTAATGTTTTTAAGAAAATAATTGTAAGTTTATTTTTTGTTTCATATTATTTCTTTGCCAGTTTCCGCTCTTTCTTTTTTACCGTATACTTGTGTTGTCTAATTTGGTGCCTACCTATTTCAGAGGGGGTCCGGACAATCTGTCAGTGGATAATTCGTCAGTGGTCAATCCGTCATTTGACAATCCGTCAGTGAAGGACAATCCGTCAATGGATAACCCGTCAGTGGACAATTCGTCAGCAAATTTTTTTTTGAGCAATGATTAAAAATCTTGAAAAAATGATTGTTAAATTTAATAAATCTATTTTTTTAGATTGTTAACATTTCTAGTTACTTTATATTTCAATTAATTGACCATCTCGAAAATTATCATTTAATTCTTTTAAAAATGATTATTTCATATATTTTTTAAAATAACACAAATTATTAATTCAGATTTTTAGCGAATTAAATTAATTTTCACATGATTTTAAATAAATCCGGGTATTTTAAAAATAAATTTACTTATGGATTAGTACTGACGGATTATCCACTGACGGATTGTCCACTTACTGACGGATTGTCCACTGACGGATTGACTACTGACGGATTGTCCACTGACGGATTGTCCGGGAGCCTTTCATCAGAGTCGTTCTTGATTCAAAACTCCAGCATGCATCAGTCATTGAGTCAATTGTTATTTTCATTTGAGTTATGTTTTCATATTTAATTTTGTTTATTTCATTTTTGAATTTTGATCAAACAAAAATTTTAAATAAACATTTTTCTCTTTTAAATAAATTTTTTTCTAAACCAATTTGGGTACACCGAACTTTGTAAATTTAAATTCTTAACATAATTTTTAAACCAAAAAAACTGATTAAAAATCATTGAAATAATTAGGCCAATCAAAAGAATGAAATAAATTTGGGCGATTCATGTTTTTCTAAATCTTATAGGAGCCTTCTGGGTATTTGAAGATAGGCCCAAAATTGGCATCAATTTTGTCACCCGGCCAACACAACGAAACACAAGGGAACAGTTCGACCGAAGAAGCATTGACAGAAACGTTGACAGAACCTGGGAAAAATTGGCAATTAATTAGGGGCAACAAAAATTAAATAATCTCAGGCCTTAATCTAAACATTTAAAATTTAAAAAAGTTACTAAAGAATGCAAATTTTCTTCTTAAACATTAATTTTAAATAATTTAAAAAAAAACCTGAACAAAAATCCATCTCAAAATTTGCCAAGTAAAAAATTAATTTATTAAATTTTGATGGAAAGAAAATTTTTAGTAATAGGAAATTTTTTTATAATTAAATTTTAATGCAAAAAATAATTATTTTGTTTATATTATTTAGGACATAAAAAAATTAATTACTATAATTAGGCCTTGAAAAACTTATTTTCTGTGGCGATGTTTTATTTTATTTAATGTTTTTTTTTTTGATGTATTGTCTTTTGTTTTTTAATTTATCAATTGCCCTTCCCCAATTCCATTCACATACCCAAATGTTTTCCATTCAGCGTGTAAGTGATTCGGCCGCCAACTCGGTTAACACCACAGCCAACAATGTCACCAACATCCAACGATGGTGTGCCATCAATGGCATTGGCACCATCACAGCTGCTGCCAGCTGCCGTTTTGCTTTGCCCACTCGTGCCAGCCGAAAATAAGTCGTCGTAATAAAGTGCTTAAATCTTGCATAATATTTGGACCAAAAATTGGAAAAAGCTTTTAGTCCAATATAATTGAACTGCATTTGCCCGTTTTGGGAACCGTACAGGGTTTTTGCTGGATTTTTAAGTTAGTGAGGGTAATGTGCGACAGGGATGGCACGGATTTCCGACTTCCAGTTTCCGACATTTTTGGGGTCGGAATTCCGATTTCCAAAAAATTTCGGACGTCGGAATTCCGAAATTTTTGATAAAAGTCGGAAACATAACATCAACGCAGCTTTCTCAGTTCTATAGGGTCGCTGGCGACCGATATGGTAAAAAATTAAGAAGAATTTTGAGTCCGTTTTTATGAAAAATGGGTTTGAAATTTTGGAAAATTTTTGAAGAAAAAACATCTTAAAAGGAGGATGTGGAAGTTTCGGCTAACTGGATATACCATCGTTATTTAGGCCCACAATATATAATTAATTAATTAATTATGTCCATAATCCGCCTTAATTACATCCAATCCGTCCGCTCGTCCCATCCAACAATGCACCGCTGCCCAAGAATTTGCCGTTGTCATCGTAAGCGTAACTGCCCTCATGGCATCCAACACAACTGTGCAACGGCATTTGCTTGGTTGCAATTCCGATGTGCATGCCAAAACTTGAAACAAACAAATTCAGATGAATAAATGAAAAGATAAAAGTGAAAAGTACGGCAAATTTTAGTATAAAAAATGACTAATGAGCTAATTAGCGCCCATAATTATTTAAAGGCCAAATGTGCTTCCTAATGAAAGCGTATTTAAACAAGCTTCACCCCTTTTTTGAATATATATTCTATAGAATTTTGAACACAATAAGCCAAATGATGTTTATGATGAAAATTTAGTTTGAAAAATATTAATTTAAAGAAGAGTGGAGCTTTTTATATAGGGAGCCTTTTTTTAGCAATTGGCATTTTGCCATAATGGGCGGCGGTGCCTTTTGAGGTCCTTTCAATATTTTATTAAATAAACTGGTGTAAAATTAAGTATTACATTAACTTACTCATAATGTTTGTGCAGAATCGTAACTTCGTAATAGAAAAATGATCCATTTGGAATTGACATTTTGGCAAACACAGAGCAAAAGCCTAAAAAAACAAAAAAATGAAATTAAAACAAAAACAAATAAAAAACATTCAAAAAATAACCGCATAATTAAAGGAGAAACAAAAAAATCTTTAACTAAATAACTCTTTGATTATCATTAGCATTGGTGGTCAAAGAACTTTTTTCCATTTCCATTTTTTGGCAATTTAATCGAAGAAATAATTTAGGTAATTATGAATAAGGATATGTAAGGAATACTTTTGACCAACAAAAATCGATCTTGGGCTGTCAAGCTTATAACAGCAGATAAAAATGCCGAAAAATTCTCGAGTTGAGAAAACCCGGGATTGACTCTCGCCCATTCGTCACCATCATTTACCACTGTTCTTCCCGTTATGCTTGACCACAACACTTTTGCGCACATAACCGGGCAAAGTTGGCAAAATGCCAGAGTTATTGCTTTTCCGCTGGGCTTTGTTCTGAGCGGCATTATTTGATGCCGAGTCGGAGACGACCAAATTGATATGACAAGCTGCCGCATCCCAACAATTACTGTACATCTTTGTCAACTGTAAAATGCGTACTGTAATACTCGAGGGGAGTGGGGGCTCAATTTCGGCATTTCTTCCAATTCGCAAAAATGTATAAAGCGAAATTTTCCACATTTGCTTATTTTTTAGTCAAAAAAAAACATTTTAAGAGAAATATTTAAATTCTTTTTATAAAAAATCGCTTCTTTTTTTGAAGAGTTTTACAGTCTTGAGTGGTCAAAATGATCATTAAATATGGACATAAAATATGGCTTAATAAAAAAACACACATTTTTTTTTGTGCGTTTCATGCCTCCTAAAGTCCAAAAAACATTATATATATATATATATGGATTTCTATTTAATTGGAAACACTTACAAGGGAACATTCCGAGCTGTAAGTCGGAAAATGCATATGTATTATATACCATTGAATAGAGCAGGTTCGACTTCTATTGGGAATTTTTAATTTTAGCGGTGTCCGGCGCCTAGTTAAAGAGTTACAGGGCCTCAAAAATCGAAATTTTAGTGCTTGAGGGCTCATTTTCAACTTTTTCACTTTATATCGATTTTTCTCCACTTCACAATGGCAGATTACATTTATTTTATACAAAGAAATAATTTTAATGCATTTTTCATAATTAAAAATATATTTTAAAATATTTAATTTGTTAAAAAATTAATTCAATTTTATTTATTTTTACGTTGGATCCGAACCCGGACCCCCAAAATTAGAAATTTAACCAACTGAGCCACCAATTTTAAGTGAAAACACAGCCAAAATATTTGATTTTTGAGGCCCTGTAACTCTTTAACTAGGCGCCGGACACCGCTAAAATTAAAAATTCACAATAGAAGTCGAACCTGCTCTATTCAATGGTATATAATACTTATGCATTTTCCGACTTACAGCTCGGAATGTTCTCTTGTTAGTAATAAAAATAAAATTTAAAAAAGATTTAATGATGAATGTGTACTGTAGCTCACCTCACTATAATCGGGGCCAATAAATCTGTTAACCGATTTTTGCATATCTGAAAATTAATTATTAAAATTTAAAAGATATCTTTTATAAATTAAATTTTAAATTCTGAATTTTACCTTTCTGTACGCCAATTAATGCCGTGCTTGAGTTCTGCAAATCATTAATTTTGTTGTCCAATTTTGTACACAGCGAAGAAAATTGCTTTTCAACAGCAGAAACTAAAATAAACATATTTTATTTTGGCATTTATTCCCACAGTGTTTGGCATTGTGTTTTTGCTATTTTAATTCGATTCATTAATGTTGGAAAACCGCTCCAACGCTTGGAACTCAGACCCGAAAAAACCTCGAGAATGGCATTTTGTGAGGATAAAGGCAAAAAAGATTGTTCAATTTGTGAGTTACTAAATATTTTACCAAAAGCATCTTGCTGAAAAATCCTCTAATTTGGCTTTTTTACTGAAGACAAAAATCTTTTTCTAAACTTTAATTTTTTATGTCAACAAATATTAAAAAATTTCAATAATTTCACCAATGAAACTGAAAATGATAAATTTAGTTTTAAAAATATCGCAAATTGATTTAATATAATTCATTTAACCTACCAAATGAGCTCTGCCCTTCTTTTAATGCAAAAACCGACTTTTGCAACTCGTCAATTTTGGCCAACATTTGCTCTTGCCGCTGAAAAAGCTGTTCCTGAACATCCTTTATTAATTTTGATTTATATTTTAAAATTAAATTAAATTTAAAAATTTAATGAGTTGATGTTGATCCTTTAAAATTACTGCAAAATACTCACATGCATTTTTTCATTTTTTGCCTTTTCTTTTAAACAATTTGCACACGAAACGGCACCAAATTTGCTCACATTTTGTTCAGTAGTGTTTTGATCAACTGTGAAAAGACAGTAAAAAGATTTTTTAAAGAGCACATACAATTAAACATTTTTACATTTAATTATTTTAGTACTTAAACCCAAATTAACTTCTTTTTTTTTGACTTTGTTACATTTTTAAAGCATTCTTTAGAAATACTAAATACTTATTTATATATAAACTATTTTTAAAAATTAATTAATAAATTTTCACAAAATTTTTTAGCAACCAAAAACCATTTTTGAGAGCTTTTTGGTCACAAATTTTTGAAATTTCAAGGTTTTTAAAATTGTTCAGATTAATAGAGAACACTTATTTGTCAGAGTAACTGGACCAAAAATATCATCTCATCTGAGTAAAGCCTATGATAATTTTTGATGAAAAAAAAAATGTCAAAAAGGTGGCGGTATTTTAGAGAGAAAAAGAGAGAAGGCGAAAGTGTGATGGAAAGTGAGAGAACAAACAGTTAGAGAACTCCGCCGGAGAGGGTGCACCCCAAAACGGCGCCGGACGACGCCGAAAAACTTTTTGGATGTCAATCAAATTAAGCATTCTTGGTGTTATTCGATAGCCCTATGAGTTTAGTTTTTTTGTTTTGCAAAATTTCAAAAATTTTCGTTAGGTTTTAAAAAAGTTGTGGCCTGAAGAAACAGAAAAACCAAGTTTTTCAAACTCTTTTTGTTCTGAGTTTTTTGTACACCAATAAAAAATTTTAAAAGTTTGCAGGTTGATAGAGTTTTTCAAATGCTTTCGAATAATACCAAGCATATTTGCTTTGATCGAGAAAGAAAAAAAAAGTTATGGTCCAAAAATTCGTCCGGCGACGTTTCGGCTGGGGACGTTTTTTCCTGATCCGACCGGAGAGACCGTTTGGTCTCGTTTCCCCCATCAATGGCACAATGCAAATTTAAAAATTAATCCTCGAATTATTGAATAATTAAAAATTTCAAACTTTGGCGCTGACCAATCGTCAGCAAATAGCAGCCAGTTCCATTTTTGGTTTCTGTAGCAAGTGAGAATGTTGGCATTTCTGCCAAACTGTTTTGGCTCCGAGGACATTTCGGCCCTGCCGTCTCCGCCCCGACGTCGTTTTGGCTTCGTGGATGTTTTGGTACAGAATCTGAAACATAAATTTAATATTCTCTAAAAAATAAATTTTTAAAATAAAGAATTTAAAAAATTTCAGTCCGCAAAAGCTGAGCCGAAATGGCAGGGCCAAATTGTACCTCCCCCCGGTTCATTTGAATAATTCAAAATATTTTCTAACTTTGCTGTTGATCAGTCGTCAGGTGGCTAATTTCATTAATTGTTGCTACGTTGGTAGGAAATGACATCACTGATTATGTTATTAAATAGTGAAATAAATTAAAAAAAAACAGTGATTAAGATAGAAAATAAATAAATAATAACCTTTTAAGCTATTTTTTAATTTGATTTGAATATTCACTGAAAATAATTGTGAAAATAAATGGGAATTTGCAGATTAAAAAACATAAGAATTTCCAATGAAAGAAAAAAAGAATAAATAATCCATCATTTTATAAAAGATGGATTAAACAAAAAGAATGGTTGGGCAAATTGTTGACCCCAAATTAATTGAGAATAAGAAACAAAGATTGACCTTTTAATTAATATAAAAATGCAAAAAGACGCGGGTGTTTTTATGTGAAAACTGAAAATATGCCAGCGGCATTTGAGTGGGTTGCCATATTTTTTTACAAAAATATATTCTTAGCAGATGAAAATTTGAAGCCAGGTCGGCCTATCTTTTTATTTAATTTTAAACCTGCTTCTAAAAGGGTTAGATTATTGAAATTTTATGAAGATTTTGAAAATTTTCGACCACAGCTCTGAATTTGCAATTTTTGCCCCTATTTTTACTATTTTTTGCCGATTTTGGCCCATATTTTGATATTATTCGCCTAAAAAAAACCATGCAAAGCTTTTATTCGGATTTACTTTAATCAGTGCGCTAAACCATTCAAAAACCTTATCGATCTGATTAAAAAATTTATCATATAAATTTCAAACAAAAAATTTGAAAAAGGAAATTTCTAAATAAAAAAAGTAGAAAATGAAAATCGGAAAATAATTGAAATGGTGATAGAAAGTTACTTATGGAAAAAGATAGAATTGATAGATCATCAGCAGCAGAAGAGTCAATAAATTTTAGGAAATGGATTTTTTTTATGAAAATGGCGACGAATTGAAAGCGCCAAAAATTTCATCATATTCAAATGCAAATCATCTCTTTCACCATCGTTTGCCGCATTTTCCATTGCTTTTTCCCATTTCGCTTTTCCTTCAATTGCCTTTTCTTTTGCAATTTGATGCATTTTTTCCATTTTTTGATCAAATCTTCGCGGAGATTGGCAATTTTTGTCGGATGGTCAAAAAGCGCTGTTTTTTGCTTTTTGGTTTTCGGCATTTTCCCATTATTTTATGTTTGTCATTATTTATTCCATTGATTTTCCACGGAGTGTCTTTATAATCATTTTTTGCCCTTTCTTCTGCCTTTTTAAACATTTTCCCCAAATTTTCTTCAAATTTCTTTTCCATTATTATGTCCACAATTTCATTTGTTTGCCATTCATTCGCTGTGTCAATTGCCAATTGCAAAATCATTTCATTAATTGGCATTTGCTTTTTTTCATTATTTAAATTTAATTCATAATTCAATCTCTGATCATTCAACATTTTTGGTTGATTATAATAATATGATCTATTCCAATAAATGTAAATTCCCCGATTATTAAAATAAAACTGCGAAATTTTGGCAAGACAATTCATCACATAAACAATTGTCCCTTCATTTTCTTTTCGTTCCCATTTAATTACAAATTTTGGTTTCACTTTGGGTATTCCGACAAATTCGTAGAACAAATATTGGTATAAAATGTCCAAATATTTGCGAAATTTATGACATTCTGTCCGTTCATATCCTCTAAATCGTTCCACAATTTTTTCACATTGCCAATTATTTCTCATAAAATACAAAATGCCAAAATGTGCCTCATATTTTTGCGTTGAATATTCACTGATTTGAATTTGCTGATGGCCTTTCACAAATGCAATTAGCATTTTGTCCTCGTCCTGATTAAAAAGCAATTCATAATTAATTACCCTAATTAATTAACTCACCGATGGAATTGCACCCGAAATTGGAATTAAATAATAAAGACAAATAATAATGCCAAAAGGTAAAAGAGAAGCAGAATAAAACATTTGCTTCTTCTTTATTACGAAATTGCTGCAATAATAAAAAAAATGGTTTGATAAGAGCCAGCGAAAAATAGAAAAATTTTAATAAATATTATTATGAATATTTGCCATGTCATATTTCTATCTTTTATAAAAACAGGAATAGTAAGTGTCTGAAATTTTTCTTATTAGTCCTGAATAGGGCTGTCAAAAATATGTACAAAAAGTGGTCATAATATGTACATAAATATGTAAGAAAAATCCAAAATATGTACGAAAATATGTAAATAAATTTTTTCGTTTAATTGTTATTTTTTGGAAATAAATCTTCGTAAAGTGTTAAATTGGCACAAAATGGCAGATAAATGACCTGGCGGCGCCCAACTGACGGGTTCCGTTGTACACAGGTTCATATTGGCAAACTGAAAAACAGGAAATGTCCTGGTTTTTTCACATTTTTCCCTCATTAAATGGCTGAAATAAGACACTGTTCCATAAAATTGGACAAATTTCGGGGAGGGCACCCGAAGAGCTTTTTTTCTCTTCGGGCCTAAATTTTTTTTGCACCAGTGTCATTTTCAAAATCTTCAGAGTCGAAGCCAAAAAACAGGAATTGGTAGCAGTTTTGCGCCGAAAAATCACTAATTTTGTCACTTTGGGCTCAAATTTTCAAAAATTTATGTTCAATTTGGGCCCGGCGATGCCGATAGGCGCCGCCGGGAAAAAATTTTGGAAAATTTAATGCAATATGATAAGAAAAGATGCAAAATTTTCAGAAAAAAACTTTTTGATTTTTCATTTCGGAGCGGGGGGGGGGGGCACGTGCCCCCCATCCCCCCCCCCTAGATACGTGCCTGCTTATATGGCAACAAGCCGTTTTAAACCCAGAAAATTGTTTTGACCATTTTAACCCAAACCAGTTTAAAAATGTTTTTCTCGGCACTTTCGTAAATTGGCATTAATTTTTAATCTGAATTTGTAAATGACAGATGTGGCTATTAAAAAAAACTTAAAGGCAGATTTCTCACAAGCAAACAATTTGAAAATTTTTATTTTTATCAAAAAAGGACAACAATTATGCCAATAGAACTAAATTTTGGGCGATTTTATACGAGTTTTCGACTTTAAGTGGTTTTGTCAAGGTTAGCCATTTTTGATTTTTGGCAGAAGTCCGCTATTTTTTAATTTTTAGACGATGAATCACTGGATTCTAATGGTTTTTCTTTTGCCAAATAATTTTAAAATTGGCCAAAAGGAGACAGAAAAGGGGACAATTTCATCTTACTTTTATCTAATAAATTGAATAAATTATTAGATATCCTTGATAATTAACTATCATTTTTTTCGTATCTATAATTGAAAATGTAAAATTACTAAGCAATAAAGCGAAAAAATGAAAATTATAATATTGATTATTGGACCAAAAAATGTGATTTCATAATAATAATAATAATATGCAAATAGTTGTAAAAAAATAAAATTTAATGGAAATAATAAAATGGAAAAAGATTTTCTAAGAATGCTTCCGGATTAATCACAACTCAGCTCATTTGAATTTTTCAAAGAATTGTTATTTTTTAATAATTTGATTTAAAAATACATTTTTCAAACTATCAGAAATTAATATTTTTAATAATACTTTAATTTATGTTTTCAATAGTGTGTTAAATGATGGAATAGGCGACGCGATGAATTTGAAGGATGAAAGGAGAATTTTTATTTTTATTAATTTGAAAAAATTGTCGACTCCTTCGTAAGAGAAGAGAATTTTAATAAGAATTTAATTTTTAAAACTCTAAAATTAATCCCCGACATTTGAAGACACGGCTTTTGAAGATCCGTATACATAATTTAAAAAAATATTCTGTCTACAGTTGATTTATCGAAAATCAAAAGTGTTGTAAAGTAGGGCTACACGGGTCCGGGTACAGGACCGGGTCCAGAACCGGTCACTCGATTTTTTTTCAAAACCCGGACCAGGTAGGTACCCGGAACGCACATTTTAAAATTCAATACCATGTATCCGGCTTTGGTATGTTCGGGCCCAACCGTGCCCAAAAAAACACTGGTAAGAATGGGGGTATGTATAAATTGTTGAACAAGGCTGAGGGAAAGGAAATTCTTAGAAAATTTAGTATTGGGGGTCAACTGTGCAGGACATTTCCTGTTTTTCAGTTTGCCAATATGAACCTGTGTACAACTATCAAAAATCAGGAGATTTCCAGTTTTTATTTGCCAATGATTTTAATTCAGGACAAATCAGAAAAATTTCAGACACTTACTATTCCTGTTTTTATAAAAGATAGAAATATAACATATATTTTTTCCTGGCTTCTCCATGCTCTAAATAGTAGGAAAAACACTTTCTTTTTTGGATTTGCGAGCAAAAGTTGGGACTTTTATTTACATATTTTTACATATTTCGGGATTTTATACATATTTGGTACATATTTTCGACTTTTTCGGACTTTTTCATACATTTTTTTTACATATTTTGTGGATTTTTTACAGAAATTTTCGGAAATTCTCAAAAAAAAAATCCAAAATTTCGGCAAATTTTTTGTACATAATTTCAAATAATTTTATTTACATATTTGGTATATATTTTGGACTTTTTCTTACATTTTTTCATTTTTTTTATACATATTTTGAGGATTTTTCGGAAAATTTTGAAAACCCTCAAAAAAAGCCTAAATTTCGACAAATTTCTTAATTTTTTTATACATATTTTGAGAATTTTTGAAAATTTTTTAGAAATTATTTTGTGAAAAAATAAAAAACCTTTTTTAAAATGTACCTCTAAAAATACGAAAAATAATTTTTTAAATGTTAAAAGGTGATTCTAAACCTATTTAGGTCATTTATCTGCCATTTTGTGCCAATTAACACTTTACGAAGATTTATTTCCAAAAAATAACAATTAAACAAAAAAAATTTATTTACATATTTTCGTACATATTTTGGATTTTTATACATATTTCTTACATATTTCGGGATTTTTCTTACATAGAAATATTTTTGGAAAAAGGGAACAAATGAATTGGAGAATACCAATGCCATTGAAGAAATTGTTTAAAAAATGAGGAAGAATTGAATTACGAAAATAATAAATATGGGAAAATGCCGAAAACCAAAAAGCAAAAAACAACACAATTTGACCATCCGACAAAAATTGCCAATCTCCGCGAAGAATTTGACCAAAAAATGGAAAAATTGCATGAAGTTGCAAAAGAAAAGGCAATTGAAGGAAAAGCGAAATGGGAAAAAGCAATGGAAAATGCGGCAAACGATGGTGAAAGAGATGATTTGGCATTTGAATATGATGAAATTTTTGGCGCTTTCAATTCGTCGCCATTTTCATAAAAAAAAATCCATTTCCTAAAATTTATTGACTCTTCTGCTGCTGATGATCTATCAATTCTATCTTTTTCCATAAGTAACTTTCTATCCTTTTATTCCCATTTCAATTATTTTCCGATTTTCATTTTCTACTTTTTTTTTTATTTAGAAATTTCCTTTTTCAAATTTTTTGTTTGAAATTTATATGATAAATTTTTTTAATCAGATCGATAAGGTTTTTGAATGGTTTAGCGCACTGATAGATACCCATGCTTTTTATTATGACTAAATTAATCTTTTAATTTATTCACACCAATTTTCAAATTTTCATATATGTTTAACAGGGGTAGTTCAGAAGACCCAAATAAATTTAATAACGCATATCGGCGGCACATAAAACTTAAATAGAATTTCAATGAAATTTTTTTTTGATTTACTGAATGATTCAGGCTGCCCGATATACGACGCCAGAGAATATTATGATATTAATATTATTATAATTACGTGGTAAGCCGAAATGACAAAAGTATGGGTGTTGGCGATGTGAGAAAAGTATGGGTGTGCGGGAAACCCGTAATCCGTCATTACAGAGATCCAAAAAGGCTGTAATTTCCCGTGATCCGTAATTTTTAAATTTTTGATTCTCATATTTATATTTAAAAAAATCCAATTTAAAAACTGGTTAAAGTAAATCCGAATAAAAGCTTTGCATGGTTTTTTTAGGCGATATAAATGATGGATTATTTACTCCTTTTTTCATTCATTGGAAATCTTTATGTTTTTTAATCTACAAATTTCCATTTATTTTCACAAATTATTTTTTGGTCATATTTTCTATTTTTCTTTTCTATTGGATAAATTTATTCCATAAATTTTTTATCAGATGGATATGTTTTACAATGGTTTAAATTAGTCTTCGAAATTGAAAGGAACGTATTGAATCAGTTGCACAAACACCGTTCTTGAATTAGAAAAGCGATTTTTAAAAAAATCTAAGCACGAGATCAAAATTCTTCTGGTATTAAAATTTAAAAAATATGGCAAAAATTATTATTTGTCACTTTGATATTTTTCTTTAAAAAAACTCCCTAGCCATATGCTAACCTTATTAATAAAAATTGACATATATTCCTTGGTTCAAAATTTAATTCAAATTTTAATTCTTTAATTTGTAACTAAAGTCTCATTGATTAATCAAAGTTAAATTCGATTGAAATTTCACTTTTCCCTATTTTTATATTCTCATTAAAAGCTAACTTCTAAAGCTCCAATTTTTTAACTAAATTCTAATTAGCAATCAATAGCTTAATTCGATATGAAAATACTTAACTTTCCCAATTTTTTATATTATTGAAATCTTTTACATTATTTAATGTTTAAAGCTCCAGTTTTTAACTAATTTCTCATTGAGCAATCAATAGGCTGGGCGGACATTTGCGGACGGACACTTGCGGACGGACATTTGCGGACGGACATTTGCGGACGGACATTTGCGGACGGACATTTGCGGACGGACATTTGCGGACGGACATTTGCGGACAATTTCGGGAAAAAATAAAAAAAAATTCGCAAAAAAATTTTAAAAAATTTCTGAAAATATGGAATGTAGACTTAAAACTTAATTAAACTTTGTTTTTGGGCTTTTAGGCCGCGATTAAAGTAAATTGGTCCCAAACATCGGGGAAGTGTGAATGTCACCTGTTACACACTCAAATTCGGGTGAGAGTGCTTTTTTGATCTTTAGAAAAAATTCTGAGACCTGTTTAATCGCGAAAAAATTTGCTTGCAATTCCAAAATTAACAGCCTATTATTATATAAATGCTGAACACCAGCTGTACTAAAACCCGATTCTCGACATTTTTGGGCATCGGATTTCCGATTTACTTTTCTGAAAATTTTTGGGGCCTAAAATGCTTTTCCTGCTGATGAACAGTAGAGCAAGACTTATGTATCTTGGGTTCTTCTCCATCCCGAACAAATTAGGAAAAGAAAATTCAGTGGGCGGGTAGCAAATTCCCCTACAAGTTTTGTCTGTATGGCTAGAGAAATTTAAAAATGTCGGTGTAAAAATTTAACAGTTCCCCGATGTTTAGGACCAATTTTATTTTAATCACGGCCTAAAAGCCCAAAAACAAAGTTTTATTAAGCAGTCTCCATTCCATATTTTGAATTTTAAAAAAGTTTTTTTACGAATTTTTTAAAATTTTTTCCCGAAATTGTCCGCAAATGTCCGTCCGCAACAAACACTTTGCTAAAAAGCACATTGTTACATAAAAAAATCCACCCATTTCACTTTATTTTGCCACTTTATCATGAACAAATTCATCCATTTTATTAAACAATTTTCGACCATTGGGCTGCTCGTGGCTTTCCTTTCTTTGGCATTGTGTGCAAATTTCTGTTACGGTGGCAAAAAAGGTAAAAGCAGCAAATCATCATTGGGAGGAGCATTCCTCGGATCAGTCGTAAAGAATGAGCAAGGCTCTTCATCCAACGCATTTCAAAGAATTGAGAATGCTAATTTGCCAAATCCTGGCCAAACCAGCTTCTACCAAATGCCTGGAATTGACAGTATAGAATACAAAAATGTTTGGGATTCAATGCCTCATACGAAAGTCACAATTCATAAGAACACGCCGCAAACATTGACACCAAACTCTTTTGGGTGAGTGTTATGATAAATAGGGCTGAGAATTTATGGAAATCCGTATTTTTTTCCTGGACTATGGGAGGCTTTAAACGCACGAAAAACATGTTTTTAAGTTGGTTTGAAGCTGCTAGGATGGATTTCTATATCCATATTTTTCCATATTTCGCGATTTATGTCTATTTTACATATTTGTCCATATTTTAGCATTCAAGTCCATAGTCCATATGTTGTGTCCATATTTTGGCATTTTCCCAACAAACCCCTATTAGAACGGCCCCATGAGGTAAATTGGCCTTTTTGACTCCTAAAGACCGAAAAAATTTCCGAAAAAGACATTTTTTAGCAAAATTTGTCGAAAATATTGATTAAATTTAAATTTTCTTAAAAATTGGTGAATTTATCGGAAAAACAAGCAAACAGGCGAAAATTTCGCTTTTCAGGTTGATTTTTCGCTAAAATGAGTAAACTTTAAGCTGTATCGTGTTTTTTTTCTTCTAAAATCATTTTTATTACAATATTTAGCCATTTTTGAAGGTTTTACTTTGTGTTTAGCGAATTTGAAGAAATTTTGAGAAATTATACCCTCCAATTTGGAAAAAAAATTATGTCCATATTTTGCCATTTTATGTCCATAATTCGCGACTTTTGGTCCCTATTTTATGGCGTCATATTTTGCGATTTTATATCCATATAATTCCCAGCCCTATTGATAAAATATGACAGAGAAAGGTTAGTTTTTGAGTTAATAGCAACTATTTACTAGTTTTTTATTTTTAGCACCTAAAAAATTTTGAAAAAACTATTTTCAATAACAAAAATGCAATAAAACAAAAATACACCCCCTAAGAATCGACCCAAAAATTTCTGAAAATACACCCCTAATAAATTAAAAATTTTCCCAAAGATTCTTCTCCAAAAAAAAAAAAATCAATTTATTGTATTTTTAGAACCTAAAAATTAATTATTTTGGCAGTTTTTAGCAACTATAAATCGTATCCATAATTAGGACAAATCATTTTTGATTTTGTTGGACAACCGCTAACCCACCCATTCAACTAAATCTTAGTATTCTTTAATTTGTTTTCCCTTTTGAAGTGCAAACAATGCGAGCAGCTCTTCATTGTCCAACCCACTTAATGGCAACAGAGTTGGAAGCCAACCATTCGGCCAACAAAATTCGGAAACTCAGCCAACTTCGGGCTTAAACCAATTTGGAAGCTCTGGTCCATTTGTGTTGGAAAGCTCAAATCCGAATGGATTTCTTAGCTCGCATGAACAAAAATATATGTCCAACAATAACAGACGCTTTTGATCATATCAGTATTGATCATTTCTCATGTCCTTTTTGTTCTTGAGTTCCGTGACTTCATGAAACCCGAATGTTTTCTGTCCCTAAAAAATCTGGGCCTACTTTTTTATCTCCCGCCATAAAAATCTGATTTATGTACACACTTAAATCCCCATTGGGTTTATCCAAATTTACAAAAGCAAATTTCCCAATTTTTGTTTTTTCATTTCATTCATTTGACAGGGAGATGCTAGAATTCCCCCTCCACACCCTTGGCTATTAGAGTAAACCTTTCGGATTGTTTTTCATTAGTTCATTTCTTAAAATTTTTTTAAACCTTTCTTCATAAATTCTATTTTTTGGTTGTTCATTTTCAAATTTTAATGGTTGATTGCTTTTTTACTGGCAATTCCCATTCTGATCAGAAACGGTGGGAAAATGCGATTGATTTTTGGGAAGGACAAAATTTGAGGGAGCATCTTTTATTTATTGGGATTTCTTTTGTTTTTTTCTTTTTCATATAAAAAGTAAGTGCCTTCACATGTATTGTATTTTTAGGTTTATAAGTGAAAAAATTGCAAATTAAAAAATTAAGAAAAAGCAAAACATGGTAATTAGTAGGAATTCATTTTTAAGGACTAAAACCTGAGCAAAAAAAGTCCCGGTCCCGGCGGGGTCCTGACGCAAAAATTTGGATCGCGACCGGGAGTCCCGGGCCCGGGATCCCGCCCCGGTCCATTTCTCATGTCCCGGCCCATGTCCCGGCAATTTCAAAATTCCGGGCTCTAGTCATTACTTCCAAATCAGAACTGTTCTCTAAACTGTACATTTATGAAATTTTTACATTTTTTATTAAAATATAATTATATTACTTGATTTTTCATACTCACTTTTACTACATTCTCACTGGTTAATCAATCATAGTATTATGCTTTTTCAATTCTTATTAACAAGGAAAGACATTGACGTAATAAATGGACAATAATGCCATTCATTTTACAAATTGGCAAAAAAATCAATTACCATTTTGGGCCTAAAATTTCTTTTCCATAATTTTATGGGCTTACGTCGTAATAGGTTTATCTTTAGGTGTAAGACAAAATAATGAATTCGCCACCATAAATAGTCGTGCCGCACAACGAAAGGGCAAACATTCCGCCAAAAAAGGGCATTCACGAAAAAGAAAAGTTCTTTCCATTTCACTTCATTTTGCCGCTCCTATCATGAAACAACTTTCCACCATTGTGCTTCTCTTGGCATTGAATACTTTGGCATTGTGTGCCAATTTCAGTGACGGAATGGGAGACAAAAGCAGAAAGTCATTAGGAGAACTGATTCGTACAGTGTCGAGTTCATTCCATCAACCAAATTCAGTGACCAACTCAAACAAATTTTGGTCGCATCGATTGGGAGGAATTATTTCTTTAATCAAACCGAACGAAAAATGTAAATTTTAATAATTTTAATAATTAATCACTACCGCCTCACTACCGCCGATCATTAGGAAATACATTCTTAAACGTTTTAGTTAATAGGATATGCCAAAAAAGGACTGAAGAAAGAGAGAGGTGTGTTTTGGCACTACAATATTTCAAATATCATTCTATTTTTCCAAAGATGGAAAAGGAGTTTCCCTGTAATTTACCCATTTAAAAATATTTCCAACACATAAAGTTTTCGGTTTTTAGGTTTGATTTTAGTCATTTTAATTTTAAATATTTTAGCGTTGAAGAAAAAAATAAAACCGAAAACTGAGACGGAAAAACATTGATCTTCTAAAAAATGGATACTGGACTGAATTTTAGGAATATTTTGACGCATTTTCAACATTATTCATTCGACATATTTAGTTTTTCTTATATTTTAACATGTAAATTTTTTCTTTTTTGTATAATTTATTTTAAAATTTAGTTAAAAGCAAAGATTGGAAAAAATTTTGTGAAGCTTACACAACTCAAGGCCAATGTGAAGGTGAAAATGCGAAGAAAACAATTTCAAAAGGAAAGTACGCTGGTACATACAATTGTCACTGGATAACCAATACGAATAAATGTGCTCGTTATCAGTACAAAGCGTAACTGTTGCATGATTTTCAAGGATTTTTCATTTTCATGTTTTAGTTTCATTTCTGATAATTTTGGCTTTCTTTTTCATTAAAAAATCTTTAACTTGCTTTTTTATATTGCATAGGATTCTTTTCAATTTCAACTTAAGGTCAACTTAGCATCTTTCGGAGATAGCAAATGTAAAAAATGATCATAAAAATTTATAAACAAATTTAATTTTAATTTATATTTTACTAATTAAGGTACTTTCCCATTATGTGACCGCAAGCCAAAATTTTAAAAATCAACAAACGGGCGCGCGAATTTGTTGCAACGCCAAACCGGGATTCTTTTGTCGTGAGCTGTTCTTATCGCACCCCCGCATATCACTGCCACAATCATACACTCTCGATTGATGGACTATCCCTTTTCCTTGCAGAACACATAATGGGAAAGTACCCTAATTAATATTATGTTCAATTACTGATTTAAAAACAATTAAATACTTCCGATTATTCTTTTCAATTTCATGTCCATCTATAGTCTCTTTTCGGAGATAGTAAATGTATAAGTAATTCATAAAAATTACAAATCAAATTTATTTATAGATTACTAACTAATTACTCTTATGTACAATTCCTGATTTATACAAAATTACACGCTTCCGATTTTTAAAATAAAGTGGTAAAAAGCATGAAAGAACAAAACTTGGTAAAATATGTTCATTTGTTCAGCATTTGTTATAATATCAAACTGGAAATTCATTGTCATAACAAATGTAATAAAAGCGGTGATAAAATGGCACAAAAAATGCGTGGCATTTGTTGGCCCGTCCAAATAATTTCATCTAATTAATTTAAATGCAAAATAATTTTATGGCTGACAATTCTTTGATTTCCAAACACATGAATATAAAAGTGCTTATTTAAAGCACTTTTTATAAAGAGAATGAGAATAACAATTACACAGGTGAATGTTTGCCATAATTATTAGAGATGCGCCGTGAATCACGGTCACGGCACGATTCACGGTACCAATTCACGGTTATTCCGTGAAAAATTTACACTGGATAAAATTGAAACATATTGTTTTCATAGAGAAATCTGGTCATTTTTTGGGCAAAGTTAGCTAAGAAACAGAGCTAAATTTGCAAAAATTTCCACGGCGTTGCCTATCGGCACCGCCGTCCCCCTCCCCAATTCCTGAAATTTTTTGAACAAAACCAACTACCAATATTGTGCCAAAAACAAATAAAAAACAAAATTTCTTGTGCCAACACCATCAGGGAAGTCCCATCCCTGAAACCCTGATCAATCAGCCCATCCGATTGATCAGTCCCCAGACATCTAAGGGGAAAACCATTGATCAGCCATTCCATCAGGCTGATCAGTCCCTAACATCAATATGACACAATTCTTCCGACTGTTAAGGCAGGTCTTAATGGGGGGGAGGGGAACTGAGTTGCCTTGATTCTAGGGCAACTTGCAATTTTGGCACCCATTCATCACACAAATGTCAGTTCTGACAACCCCATTCTTAATTATTCGAAAGCGTCGTTGTTTGAAAAGGCCCGTTTTCGAAAGCACCCGATTTTTAATGGCAAGCGCACCTATAGTAATTAGCAATTTTTCATCGTTTTTGCCTTTTTAAATTGATTAAAAATTGCAAAATTTGCTCGTTTTAAGGACAAAATCTGTGCACAAATTGAACTCAAATTTTAGATTTTTCCCCCGACGGCCCCTATCGGCACCGCCGGGCTCCAAAAGCTTATTCTTTTCGTAAAAATTTTCAGATTCGCAAAATTTTGCCATTTTTCGACAAAATCTGTGCACAAATTTAATTCAAATTTTCGAAATTTTTTGCGGCGACGTCTATCGTCGCCTATGGTCCCCCTTTTCCCAAAAATTTTTTAGGAAATTATACCGCAACAATTGTAACTGTTCCAAAACATAATGCAGAAAAAAGCAAAATATTCAAATAAAAAATGTTCACCCAAGAAATCAATGCTCTAATTATTAAACAAGGTGTTTATAGAAACTCTATAGTTGTAGCAGCCTTTGGTTTGACATGGAATTTTGGCAACTATTTAAAAATGAGAAGCATAAAAAGATTTTCCATGATTTGAAGCAAAAAATTAAATGTTTGCCCAGGGACCCAACTGAGAAACTTTAAAAAAATTATATGATACGGCTATGAATTATGTTGAACGAAGTTTCACCTGAATGCACACTATGAATAATAAGAATCATTTTTTGTAATGCCTGGAGTAACTTCCGTCGAGTACATTGACTGTTTGCCTGATGCAATCTTTTCTATTTCAATCTGATTGAGCCTGAGCAATTTCCCTTGCGCAGCGCTTTATCTCCGCTAAAGAATCGACTGTTCACGCACCCGCTAGTTCTCACTAGAGAAAGGCAAAACAACTTTTTCTAATGAAAAATTTGTTTCACCGGAGATCAACCTTTAAGTTGTTATTTAATTATTAGAGACCGACTTTTGAGGCATATGCCTTTTTTTATGCGCACTAGTTTCCATATATTAAGCATAAATAACGCATTTTCCACTTGTTTTGAGGCTTCTCGTTGACCTTTATTATGCCTTTTTTTTTTTGCCTTTTTTGGGATTTTCGTGCCTTAAATGCCTTTTATGGCATTTTTCCTTTTTGGTGCCTTTTTTGGCGTTTTTTCCGAAAAATTCCATAAAAAGCAATAAAATCGGGTTAATACATTGAAAAATTTTCAGAAAATACACCCCTAAGAATTAAAAAATTTTCTCAAAAATTATTCCCAAAATTTCATTTTTTCTTGATAAAAAATTTGAGGTTTTAAAATTTTCCTATTCGAAAAACATTATATTAATCATTTAAATAACCAAAATTAAGTTATTTGGTTAAGTTTACTTGTTTTGCTCCCTAAAAATCCTTAATAAAAAATTTTAAATGCCTTTTTTCATGCCTTTTTCGGGATTTTCGTGTCTTTTCATGCCTTTTTTTTCAATTTTTTCGTGCCTTTTATAGTGCCTTTTTCGCAATTTTTGGTGCCTTTTTAGTCGGTCTCTATTAATTATTAACAAGGTGCATTTTGCCAAAAACGTCAAAACAACGCTATTTTTAATCGTTCAGTTTTTTAAAATTACTTTTGGCGGGAAATATCATTTGGGAGAGAGATAACGCAAAAATGAGAGAGTGCTGAACTTTCAGTGCTGGTCATAGAAAACATTGATGATGGAGGCTAGAGAAAATAATTTTAATAATAGAGAGTGCAATGGGAAGAATAAAAACTTAAGGTTGGCCTCCGATGTAACAATTTTTTTCATAAGAAAAAGTTGTTTTTCCTTTTTCTAGTTCTCACCAAGGGCGTAGCCAGACCCTTGGCTTTGGGGGGGGGGGGGGGGCTGAAGTCAAAAATTCAATTTTTATGGGGTGTATTTTTCTTTTTTAAGTCGATTTTTAGGGGGGTGTATTTTTGGTTTTTTGAAATCCCGAATTATGGGGTGTATTTTACAAAATTTTTCGCCGTTTTTCGCCAAAAAATTTAATGTTTTTTGCCATTTTGGCCTCCATTTTTCAAAAATATGGTAAAATTGGGGTCCGGCGGTGCCGATAGGCGCCGCCGGGGAAATTTTTGAGTATTTTAATGCAATTTTGTTAAGAAATTTGCTTAAAATTTCAAAAAAAATTTACTGAAAATTTTTTACTTTTTGGGTTTCGGGGGGGGGGGGGGGGGGGCTTTAGCCCCCTCAGCCCCCCCCCCCCCTGCCTACGCCCTTGGTTCTCACATATAAACATAACGTTACAATGCATTTTCTCACATTTTTATCAATGCTTAAAAAAGCTATTCAATTTAATTTTGTATTTGGCTGAGAAGTGTAAATAAATATAAAAAAATATATTAATGTCATTGTTCAGTGGTAAATTAATAACGATTTCAAATAATAATATTTATTAATTGTCCCGGTTTTCTTAACCATAAAACAAGTAATTCTATTAGTTTTTCTAAAAAACCCGAGAAACTTAAAAATATTGCCGTAGATTTATTTTTTAACAAAAAAAGAACATTTTTTATCTGAATGTTTTTTTTCCATTTTTTAATGTTTTGAATATAAATATTAAAATATTTGAATTTCTTCATAAAGCGCCTTCCAAATGCTTCGTTGATGAATGATTAATAATTAATTGATTTCAAATAACAGCTGATTCATTCCAATAAGCATAAATTTGTATTTTAAGATAACTAAATATTTCGCTTATTTGTTAGACAAATTTTAAAATAATAAATTAATAATTTTAAATGACTAATTAATTATTTGCAAATTTGCTCCTCTCTTCTTCTGATAAATTCATCCGTTTCATCGTTGGCATTTCATCGCGGAATTTCGGAAGTTCAAGCGGATTTTGCACAGAGCGAAACTGAACGAAAAATTCGAAAATTGTAGGCTGATGGTAATGCGTTTTTGTTTTTTTTTTTTTTACAATTTTTAAATGTAAAAATCGGAATTAATTGAAAATTTGCAGAAAAAATTGTGGTTTGTATTCATTAAAGAAATTCTATTTTTTTTATGTGTTCGTCACAATTTTAGCTTAAGCATTTATAAAGGTGTGTGGATATTTCGCCAACTGGACATCTCGTCAACTGACACTTCGCCAACTGGACATCTCGCCAACTAAGCCAAATTCGGACGTTTCGCCAACTAGCCATAATTTTGACATTTCGCCAACTGACATTTCGCCAACTAAACTAAAATAAATTTTTTAGTCATATATTGATTTAATGATAATAAAAATTATATAAATGTGTATATGCTCTCTTAACAATTCAGAGCAGTGAATTTTCTATTTCTTGGGTCAGAGAATCAGAATCCTGTGTACATTTCATGTCAGAACAGAACTGAATGAGTCGTTTTTTTGCAGGACACGATGATACGTAGGGATTCTGAATTCTCTCATCAAAGAAATACAGTCACTGCGATGAATTGATAAGTGATATGATAAGCAGAAAAAGCATTGAGAGCCCTGGTTTTCATAGATACACATTTGCATTAAATTATATTACTATTCTCTAGCAAAAAATAATTTTAGAGTAGTTGCCAAAATAAGTTGGCGAAATGTCAGAATTATGGTTAGGTGGCGAAATGTCCGAATTTGGCTTAGTTGGCGAGATATCCAGTTGGCGAAATTTCAGTTGGCGAAATGTCAAAATTATGGTTAGTTGGCGAAACGTCCGAATTTGGCTTAGTTGGCGAAATGTCCAGTTGGCGAAATGTCATCGTGCCTTTATAAAACCAAACTCATCATTAGAAAGTATTAATTGATTAAGGAGCATTTGTCATCTGTAAGAATAAAAATCAAGGTATTGTAATGAAGAAGCTGACTGGGCGGTTAAAACGCGGAAAGCGGGGGTTGATAAGATCCATAAAAGAAAGGGCGGATGTGCCTCGGTGACTTAATGGTAGAGCTGCCCACGGAAAGAGTGCACGAGTAAGTTCCATTCCCACCCGCAGCCTAACATTTTGCCCATTTCTTATTGTATAAATTTGACTGTGCATTTATTTTTTTATTTTGAAAAGTGCTACAGATGCGAATAAGTGACCATAGAAAAATTTTGAACATTTTGGACCTTTTCCATAAATTTTTGAGGTAGAAATTCCGATTTGCGAAAAAATCTTGGACGTCGGAATTCCGATTTCCGAAAATTTTGATAAAAAGTCGGAAATTTTCGGAAATTTTTTGAGTTATTTCAAAAATTAGCAATTTTTATACTGTTAATAAATTGCACTGAAATTTTCAAAATTTTCATGGCGTTGCCTATCGGCACCACGAAGGACCCTGAAAATCCTTAATCTAGTTAAAAAATTTGCTCAAAATAACCAAATTTGGTCATATTTTGGACAAAACTGTTAACAAATCTCGTTAAAAATTACAAGATTTTCTCCGGCGGCGCCTATCGGTACCGCCGGACGCCCCCCCCCCAATTTTTGAAAAAAGCGCACCGCAAAAAAAGCTGTAATAATCCCTTTCCCTTTGGTGAACCAGCACCATTACGAAATTTCAGCGCTTCTCCTCCCATTCTCGTCCCCCTTTAGCGCCAATTGGAGCAACATTAGATCAATCAGAGCGAATGGCAAAAAGTGTGCACAATTATTCCCTTTACGGCAAATATTATCCTAATATCGAAACGACCCTTAACATGTAAATATAGCATTTTTTATTAAATTATTTTATTACTATTATTTTTTATTTTTTTGGTGTTTTAACGATTTTGTCATTTGTTAATCAATTTTTATCATGCGCTTAACACACCTAGGCTTAGGCTTTTTCTATGCTTATTACTAAAGAAAGAGATTGCCGCAATAAATGACAACAATGCCTTTCATTTTCCAAATTGGCAAAAAATTGATCCAAACCTAACATTTCTTTTTCTATTATTTTAATGGGCAAACGTTATAATAGTCCTTTACCTTTACGTGTAAGATAAAGAAAGATTTGGCCATCATAAATAGTCGTGCCATCCAACGAAGGGCAAACATTCCGCCAAAAAGGCATTCGAAAAAAAAAATTCCACCCATTTCACTTCATTTTGCCGCTCCTATCATTATGAAACAACTTTCCACCGTTGTGCTTCTCTTGGCATTGAATACTTTGGCATTGTGTGCCAATTTAAGTGACGGAATGGGAGACAAAAGCAGAAAGTCATTAGGAGAACTGATGCGTACAGTGTCGAGTTCATTCCATCAACCAAATTCAGTGACCAACTCAAACAAATTGTGGTCGCATCGATTGGGAGGAATTATTTCTTTAATCAAACCGAACGAAAAATGTAAATTTTAATAATTTTACTAATTAATCACTACAGCCGATCATTAGGAAATACATTCTTAAACGTTTTAATTAATAGGATATGCCAAAAAAGGACTGAAGAAAGAGAGAGGTGTGTTTTGGCACTACAATATTTCAAATATCATTCTATTTTTCCAAGGATGGAAAAGGGTTTTCCCTGTAATTTACCCATTCAAAAATATTTCCAACACCTAAAGTTTTAGGTTTTCAGTTTCGATTTTAGTCATTTTTAATTTTAAATATTTTAGCGTTGAAAAAAAAATAATAAAACCGAAAACTGAGACGGAAAAACCTTGATTCTCTAAAAAATGGATACTGAAATGAATTTTAGGAATATTTTTGATTCATTCGACATATTTATTTTCTTATATTTTAACATGTAAATTTTTTATTTTTTTTACAATTTGTTTTAAAATTTAGTTAAAAGCAAAGATTGGAAAAAATTTTGTGAAGCTTACACAACTCAAGGCCAATGTGAAGGTGAAAATGCGAAGAAAACAATTTCAAAAGGAAAGTACGCTGGTACATACAATTGTCACTGGATAACCAACACGAATAAATGTGCTAGTTATCAGTACAAAGCGTAATTGTTGCATGATTTGCTCGGATTTTTCATTTTTTTCTTCGGTTTTCGATTTTCGTTTCTGATGCTTTTTGGGTTTCTGTTTCACGTTTTTACAAAAAAAAACTTTCACTTGCTTTGTATTTTTATATGTATTGTATAAAAAATTCTTTATAATTTCAACTTAGTGTCAACTTCTGGCTCCACCTTTTAAGGTAGCAAATATAAAAAGTGACTCATAAAAATTATAAGTTAAATTTAATTACCAAATTTAAAATTTAAATAAATTGAAACTAATTAGTAATTACTATTACATATGTATAAATTCCTGCTTTATATATAATTAAATGACTCCAATTTTTCAAAATAAACTGGCAAAAACCATGGTTATCTGGGAATAATAAGCACCGTAATAATTAGGGCTACGATTTTTAGTGCTAAAAATTGCCAAAATAGTTAGTTTTTAGGTTCTAAAAAACCCTCAAAATAGGTGCTAAAAATGGCAAAGTAGGTGACAAAACTTTCAAATTTAGCGGGGAGGTAAAATCATAAAATCAGGAATATATGCGGCTAGAGGTTGTGCGCGAGCGAGGCGGACGGATGACGAAAGAATACCCGACTAGCCTGTTCGAAGAAGGCCGCCAATATTTCGGGATCCTCGACAATGAAGTTATGCAGCAGAAGGATATCACTGAACAGGTACTTATTTTCCGCTCGATTTTTTCCTCGCCGTGTCCACCCGTTATTAGCGATTCATTTCGGCACTTGAAATTCCCCATGAATAAGGGCTGTCAGATCTTCACGATTTCTCCAATTTCAGATGATCAAAGCCCTCCATCATCACATTCTCGTCGAAAAGGAGGCGGCAGCAGCTGGGATTTACCGCGAGATTGATGTGCTGGTCAGGAACCACCGTGTCATCCCATCAGATGAAATTGCAAATGCCATGTCTGAATTCTGCATTCAATAAACAATTTTGCGTTAATCAATTCTTTTGAAATATGCATTTTTGCTTGGGTGTAGCCCACTTGGCAAAGTAGGCTACAACCCGAATTCGAACAAAAAGTCGAAAAATGGTGGTGAACGCATATACAACAGACAATTGATGTGAATTTGTGTGAAACCGTTAGCGCGCAAATAAATTATCAATTCACTATCATTCACCCATTATCATATATATATGTATTTAAATTAACGAATAAACAATTAAAATTTAAATATATCCTGGTGCAGCTGAAAGTGCCGGTGCCATTGGAAAAATATTGATTGTATTATACCGGTTTTTTAAGTGGTTGTTTATGTGCATTCAATTTTTGATCATTTTGAGTCAAAAACTGTATCTGAAAATTTCACCAAAATTTCAAAAATTCCCCCGGCAGCGCCACAACATTTATTTCAAAAATCTAGTAAACATTAGAGACCGTAGATTTTAAATTTGCGGGATTTTTAACTCAAAATTTTTCTGTGGGACAGAACCCCCCTAATCTCCCACCTAAAATGCGGGATCCCGCGCGGAAGTACGTGATTTTTAAATTTCTAAAAATTTATATAGAAAAATTTCATTAATAAAAAGAACATAAAAGGTTCTATGACGATCGACGAAAACTGCAAATTGGGCGACCGACGAAAAAGTGCAAAAATTAAACTCTTGACTTATGCACTTAATTTTTAACCTAATTATTAGATATTAAAGTCAAGAAATCGTTAGAAAACTTAAAATCACAATTTTAATTCAAAAGTTAATATAGTAAATTTTTAACTAATTTTCAAATGAAATAAAAACAAGAAAATATTTTATGGAATTCCTTTTTAATGAAACTTTATTGATAACATTTTTTTATTATTGACAAACGCAAATTGTTTCGATATTTTTTGTAGCATTCTATGTGTTTTTCTAATGATATCTTCGCTAGTTTATTGCTCGATTTTGCTAATAATTAGAAATAAATACGAAGTCACCCTGTTTTTTGAGTGGTCATATGCTTACAATTAACATTATAATTTATTTAAAAAACTCAAGTTTTTTGGTAAAAAATGTTATGGGAAATGCCATAATGTACCTTTTTATGCTGATTAAAAAGTCTTTAGCATTAACTTGATCTGAGCACTACTTCGTGGTGATCTTGACCCTCCAAGGTATACTAAAACTGGGAAATTTTGATAAAAATCTTGTTTTTAAGTAAATATTATTATTCAACAAAATTTTTATCTTTTGCTTCGTTTACAAAATAGCAGAAATAATTTTACTATATAATATTTAGATTATTTTTAATTTTTGAACTAAATAATCAAATAATTAGATTAAAAAGCAACTGCTAAATCAAGTACTTATATCACTAAAAATCTTAAAATTATTACAATATTGATTCAAAATCATCAATATTAGCACTTTTTCGACAAAATTAAGAAATTGGCTAAACTCTTCAAAATTTTGTCCGCGCGATATCCCCGGGGCTCAAACCCATATTCAGTCCAAAAATCCACACAACAATAAGAATAATAATGTTATCAAAAATACATTAAATTGCATTTAAAATAAAGTAGCGAAAAAAGACAGGAAATCCCAACCGGGACTCAAGACCGAGGACTCTCGAGCTTCACTACCCGCTAGCAGGAAGATGTATCAAAATAGCATGGTAGTCGTCAAGTAAAATAATTGTTTTTATTTGGGAGAGAAGTGCTGTATTCCCAAAAAATAAAAATTTATTTCCTTTATCATTTTAATTGGCCTATTTAGCGTTAATTGTTCTCACTCGCAAGCCCAATTATCGGTTAAACGCCCCTCTTCCGACTAATTAGACAGACACTCTTTCAGTTTGACGACAGCTTCTTGGTATTAATGGACCACTAAACACTGCTGGGTGGCATAGTTGAAAAATAAAAATTTATTTCCTTTATCATTTTAATTGGCGTATTTAGCGTTAATTGTTCTCACTCGCACGCCCAATTATCGGTTAAACGCCCCTCTTCCGACTAATTAGACAGACACTCTTTCAGTTTGACGACGACAGCTTCTTGGTATTAATGGACCACTAAACACTGCTGGGTGGCACAGTTGTTTTATAGCATTGTCAGTTTGCCGAAGCACTCTTCTTTCTTGTGATAACAACTAAAAGTGCCGGTGCCATTTGGACGATAAAAATGGATTCCGAAATTTTTGTAAATTAAAATATTTCTTTTTCAAGTTTTTTGTCTCCAAATTCTTCAATGGGATAATAACGCGAATTCCTCAAAATCTCCAAGCATAGCTTCTTGTGAATGGTTTCAGCTTGGTTAATCTGTTGTCATATGCATATAATTTTCAAAAAAATTTTAAATTAATTTAAAGAAAAATATTTTAAAAAAGATGGAATTGCTGCTTTTCCGTTATGCCGAATTTGAACGGCTGTACAATTGCACTTGGTTGGACATTGACTCCGTCCCGTTGGAACGCCGGACGCAATTTATGCCGGAATCGATCACAATTTGCGTATTATGTGCCATTTATTATGTAAATAAAATTTAAATTTTAAATAGTTCCGGAATTTCCAATTAATGCACTCAAACAATAAAAAAAGGTTCTGTACGTGCCCTGCATGTACTCCATTTGGAAGCATTTGCACGACAATTCCTGCTACAAATTGCTCTTTTACATCGGTGTCACCGATCTCGGCATTTTGTGGATTCTCGGCTTTTTCAGCGGATGGCTTAACCTGCGCGGCGATGTGTTCTGCTCGCACCCCATTCTGATTTATGTGATGGGAATTGTGGCCACATGTAAATAATAATATTGCAAAACAATTCCTTCTTGTTTTATTCGCTATTTTATTTTATAGCCATTTGGATGGCCGAAAGCACTGCTGATCTGGTAATTAATGAATTAATTAGCCAATCAATGATTAATCAATCAACTAATTGCCCTGTGATTGAAAAACAAGGGAATTGGAACTTGGCAAACCTGGCACATTCTTTGGCCATTTTTGACAGATTCTTTTCAAACCCAAGGTGTTGGCATTCAATCGCTGTCTCGAGCTCACCTCGCCACATTTCTCGCGCGTTTTCTTTGAAGGGTACCGTACCTCCCTTTGGATCGTCGGCTGCTCCCTCTACGCCCTCTATTGGGCCATGTTCATCAAACCGGTGCTGTACAGTAGCATCTATTTCGGCTGGTTCTTCTACCCTTTTGTCGGCTACAGTAACGATGACCATCATCAGGTGGGGGATTTAGCAATCGCTGATCAAAAAAAATGCATTTTCAATTTTAAAATGTACCGTAAAAATATTTTCTTTGCTACAGTATGAACATTGGCTGCATGTCGTTCATAATATCGCCGTTGCATTTCTGAGTCCGGCCATTTACCTTTTCTTTGCCAGCAAATTGTTTTTCAACGTCCAAAGCAATCGGCGACAGTTTGGCGTTGTCGCCTCCGAATTAAACTCAATGCAAAAAAGGGTTTGGAAATTTGGAAATTTTAAAGCAAGCTTATGTAAACAATTTGCTTAACTAAATTGGCTAGGACACAGTTTTTTTTTTTGGTTTTCTTGCAAATTTTTGTGCTTATTTTGCTATTTGGTGTTTTAAATGCTTAATAACGGATTTTTCGTGTGGAAAAATCCGATCCCAAGCAATTAACAAATGGGAATAATTGGATCATTATAATTCTCTATTTTAAACCGTATAATCGTATCGCACATTCAGACTTTTTTCCAAGTGTTTTTGGTGTCTCTGATCAACACTTTGACCGGCTCCCTTTACGTGTACATGCAAAGCTACTCAGTTAATCAGTGGGTGATCACTCTCGCCGAATTTGCGTGGTCAGTTTTGGCACTTAATCCGAAGCTAAATTTCCCAAAAACACTTTCAGGTTGAATGTTCATGGTAATATTTTTAAATTGAAAAACAAAAAAAAATGATTGGTTTGATTAATTTTTTTGTTTGTTTTTCCCAAGGATTCCCCGCCGTAATTTATTTGGCACTGAACAAAACCATTCGCGAGGATTGCCGCATGCTGTACATGAAAGTGTTCAGGAAGGACCGTGTCAGCTTTATCGGCGGGGTTACTGTAATCCGTCGGACAACCGACAGAAAATTGCCCACCATTAAGTCGGCACCATTATAAGCGAATTCCGAATTCTGTAAAGACGAAGGATGCCCATTTCACCACCATTTCTTCCATTCATTTTAAAAGACATATAGCCAAACCTATGTCGTTTTAGACAATTTCTATTTTTTAAATTACCTACTATGATGATAATCCGCATTCCACGATAGAATATGAATTTTCTTGATGTTTCGATTTTGTGCCTGTGCCACGGTCTGTCCGGGGTTTGCCGGTCAAAAAACGACAGAACCGGTACTGGGTTTTTAATCCGGACCGGGACCAACCGGAAACTCTTCTAAACTCAAATTTAAAAAATTTTAATTAATTATTTTTTTTATTTGAGTTTCAATCCAGCAGTAGGGACAGTAAATTTGGGTTTTTATGTGGGATCCCGCAGGATTCCGCATTGCACTTTTATAGAACAAAATGCCAAATATTTTCTGAAATAATTTACAATAATTTATTAATTTAAAACATTTTTCATCGCAAATTTCACCGAAAATTTACATATGAAAAATTTCCGGCGATGCCTATCGGCCCGCCGACCCTCCTCCACCTTATTAACTCTAAAAATAATTGACTCAAAAAAGTGAAACATTTGGTCATTTTTAGACAAAATCTGTTAAAAAATCGATCAAAAATTTTCAAAAATTTTCCATGAAAAGCAACGTAAAACCATCAACTTTGTCGTCTGTGGGATGGAATTTGATGAGTTTGAACGAAATTTGACCTTTCCTCCATCTTTTGACCTCTTTCTTTTCTTCATTTATTTGCCTCGCGTCTTTTTCCTCATTTCTTTGGGGATAATAATACATAAAGTGCTTTTTTTTTTTTCATCTTTAAACATTCGTAATTATGGAGATAGATTCTGCACTTATAATTCCAGCTAATTATAAATACTCATTAAATGGGGAGCGTCTGAAAAAAATTTAGCATTTTAAGTTTTGACGAGTGCAGACGGATTTTTATAATCTTCCAGAACCGAACAAAACTATTGAAATTTTGCAAGTAGAGAGATCTTATGTATGCTAAGGAATTTGTGAATTTTCAGTCAATTTGAAGACCGAGTCCATAAGCCTCAAATTTGGACCCGGGGCCCGACCCGGCCTACCCCCATACATTTGAACCTAATTAGGAGCTATCAATAATAACACTGTAAAGAAGCATCGATTTTTCAATTTTTTAGCCTCACTTTTCTATTATTAACTCATTCTCTTAACACATTTATGCAAATAATGTCCTCCTTTCTGCGCTATTTGCCTAAGTTTCGCCACCGTTTGCTTTTCCTCGGCGGTGCCTTTGCTTCGGTCGGTGTTTGTGCCACGGCCGCTGTTTTGGTAATATAAATTTTTGTTTCGCTTTTTATGCCATCATTTTTTGACAAACAGTGCCACCAACATCAAAACAATGGTAATTGTTCTCTGCTGAATTTGTCAAAGTGTGCCCAAAATTACTGCGCCGATCGCTTTCTGATGCGTCAGTTTTTGCGCCGCCGGGAAAATCCCAAGGAGAAAATGGCAGACCAATCGAACAATGGCGAAGAGGACGGAGGAGAAAAAATGCCAAAGAATGGTCAATTATTTGTCAGCAAAAAAAACAAACAAACGGATTATTAATGAATTAATTAAATTTAAAAAAAATTAATTTGGAAAAAGGAAAATTAATGAAAAAATTTTAGCAAAGGTTCTTCGCATTGCTGATCAGTTCAAGAAGCAAATGGCGGAGCATAAAGTCAGTGTATTCTTTCACAATAATTTGGGGGCTGTGAAAAGCGGAAGACTTTCCGACAAAAAATCATTGGAAAATCTTTGTGGGGAGGGAGCGGCCGGACTATCCCAGGATTTTGCCAAGGGATATAATTCTGGGGAAAGGAGAAAAAAAAGCGATCGCCACCCAAAAACCCAAATTTGGCAACCATTTTTAGGCCAAGGAAAAACAACGAATGAATGGACGAGGGATTGGAAAACAACAGAAAATATACAAAGAAAGGTGAAATTTAAAATGATTTATAATTGACAAAATTCAAAAAAAAAACAAATTAATTTTAATTAATTAATTCGAAGTAATAATTTATATAAATAATTGAATTAATTTTGTAAATAAATGATATGGAAAAGAATTTTTAATTTTTTCCAAATATTTGAGGTGTATTCAATTGATTTTAATTCTGTTTTTTTCAGTCTGTCAAAATTCGCATTTGAGCCAATTTGCCCAATTATTAGTGATGGCACCGATGGGAAAGAGAAAGAAAAAAAGGAAACGAAATTAACGGAAAAGGAAGAAAAAGAAGAAAAAAAGAACGAACAAACTGAGGAGAAACAGAAAAAGTCAACCGAAGGAGAAGAGAAAGAGCAAAACAAAGGACAAAACGAAGGGACGGACAAAGGGGAAAAAAGCGGAGAAAGAAAAGGCAAAAAGGGAAAAGAGAAACCCCCGAGGGGAGGGAGTAATTAGCAATAAAAATAAAAGAAATAAAATAATTATTTTATATAAAACAGAGTCACAATTTGTGTAGGAAGAGACGAACAAAATGGAACAGAACAACGACCAAAGCAGCGCAGACAAATGGACGAAAGCAGAAACAGACAAACGGAAGAAAGCATAAACAGACAAACGGAAGAAAGCATAAACAGACAAATGGGCGAAAGCAAAAACAAACAAACGGACGAAAGCATAAACAGACAAATGGGCGAAAGCAAAAACAGACAAACGGACGAAAGCATAAACAGAAAAATGGACGAAATCAGCAACAGACAAACGAACGAAGTCAGCAACAGACAAACGGACAAAAGCAGAAACAGACAAATGGACGAAGTCAGCAACAGAGAAACGAACAAAAGCAGAACAGACAGACAAATGGACGAAGTCAGCAACAGACAAACGGACAAAAGCAGAAACAGACAAATGGACGAAGTCAGCAACAGACAACGGACAAAAGCAGAAACAGACAAACGAAGAAACGTGCTGCTGTTATGATGGTCAAAATGAACCACTGCCTTACAAGAGAAACAGCGAAGGGGAAAAGTGAAGGAACAAAGGTAGAAAAAGATAAACTCAAACAATGGATAAGACCTAACGGAAGAACTGTGGGGGGGGGGGGGGGAGAATTGTCCGAGATGTTGAAGAACTCCTGACGGAATCCATTTTCTGGGATAAGCGACCTAATCATTTTTTCATGAATTGAATCAGGGAAGAGGGAATCACAGTTTGCGTTATTACCCTGCTAAATTTCAAAAATTTTTATTAGTTTTTCAAAAGTTCAAGCCAAAAAACTGGAAAAATTGTCCTAACTTTTGAAAAACTTAATAAAATTTTTTGAAATTTAGCAGGATAATAACGAAATTCAAGGGCTATCGTATGATACCAAGATTGTGCAATTTGGTTGCGTCTAAGAAAAGTTATGAGTTGATCTAGTCAAAAGTTACCAAATTTTGCACTTTTCGTCGATCGACCTCCCACGCTTACCACCTATAAGCATGCTTATGTTGATGTAAATTGTAAAGAAGTATTTTTTGACAAATGCCAATCATTCAGGACGTGGAAAAGCAAAAAATTTCCAAAATTTTTTGGACGCTTTGCTATTTGATGGAGGCACTGGCGGGAATGGAAAAAGGCAAAAACTCGTTCAAATTGCCGAAGAAAGTAATAAAAAATAAATAAAAATAAATATTGCATGATTAAATAAATGTACAAATATTAAATGTCCAATTATTTCATTTTAGGTGCCTACATTTATTGAACTGCTGATGAATGGTATTCGAAGATTTTGGAAATTTTTGTGCTTTTTGTTCATGAAACTGTGTCCGAAATTTTTGTATTTGTATTTTTTTGTGCCTATATTTTCTTTTTTTAACATCCTGTGAAAGGATTGAATAAACGTTTTATGCATTTTATTCTGGAAAGATTTCTCTCAAAAGGGAAATGGTAGAAAATAGACCATTTTTATGGTAATTAATTTTTCACACTCTCTTGCTCTGCGGGTATTCGTCGTAGGCCCGCCCCCCAAAGGCAATCCGGCAGAGAATTTTGTCCTCTTTCTGCTGATAGGCCCAATCAAATTTCCCAGAAAATGTTCCCAATTCCCCTAGGAATTTTTTTTGAAAATTTTACCAATTTTCAGTGTGTTTTGGGGTGTTCAGATCACCATGAAGGAGTTTTCTGATCAAGTTTGTATAAAAGACTTTTTTGGTCAGCATCAAAAGTGAAGAAATTTTAGGTAATTGAACAATCCATGATCTATCGTATGATATCAAGATTGTTTAATTTGGTTATGTTTAAAAAAAGTTCTGATGGATTTTTCTCGAAAGATTTGTAAAATTGGCTTTAGCAGCGAAGCCAGCAGCTCTCGCCATCCGGAGCAGCTCAACGGGTCCCTGCAAGCCCTCTCCAAATAAAATCCATCAGCACCATTACTGGTGCAGGTCGTTTCGTAAAATCCGCCATTTTAGCAAATTTTTGAAAAACATGGCATAGCCTTACTTAAAAACAACCAAATTTTACATTCTTGGTACCATTCGATAGCTACGTTTTTTTCTATTAGCCTGCAAAATTTAAAAAAATTTGGCCAACTTCTTTAGAAAAAGTTGTATGAAAATAAGTACTATTTCTGCCATAACTTATATTAAATTTGATAATTTTGTTTGAAATTTTGCAAGCTAATAGAGAAAAAGCTTGGCTATCCAATGGTACCAAGAAAGTAAAATTTGGTTGCTTTAAGCAAAGTTATGTCATTTTTTGTCGAAAAATTCGCTAAAATGGCGGATTTTACTAAACGACCCAGCAAGATCATTACGCAAATTCACCCTTCCCCCTCTCATCTGTTCGCCCTTTGGCGCCAATTGGACCGGTCAGCAACATTATATCAATCAGGCGAACGGCAAAAAATATGCACAATTCTCTTTACGGCAAATATTACCCTAATGAACCGAACCTTGACATAAAGAATTAACTTTTTTTTTTATTTGAATATTTTATTTTTTTATTATTTTTAATTTAATACAGTTTTAACGATTTTCTCATTTGTAAAACATTTATTATTCTGTGTTTAACACACGTATGTTTTTTCTATGCTTATTAACAAACAAACAGATTGCTGCAGTAAATGGACAATTTCTTGCATCTTCCAAACTGGCAAAAAAAATCAATCCCAACCTAAATTTCTTTTTCCATTATTTATTAGGAAAACATCATAATAGCTTTGTCTTTACGCGTAAGATAGAAGAAAGATTTGGCCATCATAAATAGTCGTGCCATCCAACGAACGGCAAACATTCCGCTAAAAAAGAACGGCAAACATTCCGCTAAAAAAGGCATTACACACACAAAAAAAAAGAAAAATTCCATCTGTTTCACTTATTTTTCCGCTCTATCATTATGAAACTATTTTCCGCCAGTCCGCTGCTTTTGGCATTAAATTCTTTGGCATTGTGTGCCAATTTCTGTGAAGGAATGAGCGACAAAAGCAGCAAAACGTTTGAAGAGTTGATGCGTTCTCAGTCGAGAGCATTCAATGAACCAAATCCGTCAAATGTTCAAAACATTTCCTTAGAACAACTGATGCGTTCTGGGTCGAGATCTTTTAATAATGACAAATTTGGAGTTCAGTCCCCCAATCAAACAAATTCGGCAACTTTTCAAAGACAATTTCATAGCTCGAACAATACCCATTCAAGCAGTTCGTCGTCCAACCCATTTAAGAGCGGGAAAAACGGAAGCCAAGGATTCGGCAACAAATCTACTTTGGGCGGAGAATTCCTGCGTTTGACCAAATCAAACAAATTTGTGTCGCACGGATTGAGAGGAATTACTTCTTTGTTTAAAACGAACAAATGTGATTTTGAATTATTTTTTCTTTAGCACTTCCCGCAGATCATTAAGAAATAAATTATTCTAATTAATAGCAAATATTTTCAGGGCTTTCTTTCTGGCAAAATTTTTTTCACCCAAAATATTTTAAACGCGTAAATTTTGAATTCCGAATCATTTTTAAAATATTTTAATGTTAAGACAAAAATAACGGAGCACTCTGACTGTAAAAAATTGAAGATCTAGAAATGGATATTAAATTAAACTCAAAAATATTACCCAATTCGATTTTTTATTTTTTAAATATATTTTTAACATTCAATTTTTTTTTTTGTTCTTCAATTTTAAATTTTACTTACAAGCAAAGATTGGCAAAAATTTTGTAAGGTTTATAGAACGCAAGGCCAATGTGATGGTGCAGAGAAAAAAATTCCAGAAGGAAAATACTCAGGTACATACCGTTGTCAATGGATAACCAATTTGAATCAATGTCAACGTTTGTAGAAATCATTATTTGCTGTATAATTTTAACGGATTTTTCATTTTTCTTTGGGTTTATGTATATTTTCATTTCAGATTATTTTGGCATTCTGTTTCATCTTTAAAAAAAATTTTCATTTGCTTTTTATTTTTATACAGAATCTTCAATTGCTTTTTTATTTTTAATTGTATAAATTCTTTACACAACCTGACTTCTTTTGGGAGATAATCAAATATAAAAAAGTTACACTTAAATTAAATTTTAAATTTAAGTTTCAATTTTATTTTTAAATTTACGTAAATATAAAATTGTTAATATTATGTACAGGTCTTGATTGAGATAACATACCTTTAGAGAAGAAAAATACATTCATGGAGGCCATTCTGCAAGGCGATTTGGCGCGTTATTAGGGGAGCTTAATTTGAATTAGGCCCCAGGCAAATTGTCATTTTTAAATTTTGCAAAATTTGCAAAATATGCATTAATTTTTTTAATAGATCGACCATCTATACACAATAAAAATAGGTTTCAAATGATTAAGCGGAGACAGTTCGGAATGTTGCCTTGCAGGGTGGACCTGAAGAAAAGAAAATCTTTTTAGCTTGTCTTGTTTGTGTTTTTTTTTGGTTAATTTTAGCTGACTTTTTCCATCTTGAAATTAATATTAACAAAAAAATTCCACCCTTTCAAACAATAGCAAAGATACATTGGGAAAGCTGATGCATTCTTCGTCGAGGTTCTAGGTCATTTCTTAAATACCGCCAAGGGGTAGGAAAACAAAAAATGTAAGACATATAAACTCATAAATTGGCTTAAATTCAATCAAATTAATATTATATGGTATCATTTAATAGCTCTAGGTATTCTCTATCAGAATATTAATTTAGAAAATTTTTTTATAAAATTATCAAAAGGTTATGGTCACAAAATTTCAACAAATCTTGAGTCAGAATTTTTTGGCCGTAACTCTATAAAGTGGCAATGTTTTTTTACTTTTGAAACACAAACAACGTGAGCAGCTCTTCATTATCCAACCCACTTATTAGCAACCAATTTGGATGCGAACAATCAACCAACAAAATTTGGTTCAGCCAACTTTGGATTTGAGCCAATTTGGAAGCAATGGCCCATTAGTGTTGGAAAGGTCAAACCCGAACCAATATCTTAGCTCGTATGAATGAATATACATAGATTTCCAAAAAGGACAAACGCTTTTGAAGAGATAAGCATTCATCATTACTAGTATCCTTTTTATTTTTGAGTTCAATGGCTTCCTGAAATCCATTAAATTCCTTCATTAAATTTCATCCATCATCTTTTTGTAAACCTTTCTTCATAAATTCTATTTTATTGGTTGTTCATTTTACAAATTTTAATAGTTGTTGCTTTTTTATCTGGTTCGACTTTTTAATCTCCCGCCCTAAAATAATGAGTGATACGATTTTTAGGCTCTAAAAAGCCCAAAAAATAGGCACTAAAAATGGAAAATAGGCTCTAAAAAATTGCAAATTTAGGGGGGTGTAAAATCATAAATTTTTATCCAAAAAGCAACAAAATTAAGCCAAATCAGTATTGAGATACACAACTTTAAAAATCAAAAATTCTTGTCATGAAAATAAATAAATAAATTTTCGAGATTGATTTTTAAGAACTTTTACATTTCTTAGGGGGTATATTTTTGAAAATTTTCATGTCGATTCTTAGAGTATATTTTTCTAAAATTTTTGGAGTCGATTCTTATGTGTCTATTTTCGATTTTATTGCTTTTTTGTTAATAAATTTGGGCAAAAGCTAAAATAGGTTTTTTCAGAAAAATTTTCGGCATAATAGGCACTAATAATTCGAAAAGTAGCTTAACAACCACCAAAAAAAACACGTTTTTCGTGCGTTTCAGACGATAGGGAGCTCAGAAAAAATAGGCTAAAACCAAAAATCGTGTACCTAATAATAATTATTATAGTATTATTGTTATTATTTTTATAAAAGAATTTTTTTTTTCTGTAAAATCTTTCAAATATTTAATAATTAATGAAATTGGTACACATATTATTGTAAGACCAACAAATTTTTTTGGGAATTTTCTTATCACTAATCGGATAATTTTGAGCAGTTCAAAAGTATTTTTTGGTTTTTGTTTTTAATTTTATTATGTTTTTCAACAGTTTAAATTATCCCTAAATAACCAAAAAGAATTTTGATAAATTAGAACAAAATTCGACCCAATAATATTTGCCAATATTAAAATAACATTTTTTCCTTCCTTTTCATCTTTCCTCTGCCTTTTCCGCTCTTAATTGTTCCATTTTGTCCTTCAACTCTTCCATTACTTTTTTGAAATTTGGCATTTTGATTGCATTTTTAAATTTTCTATTAAATTTTCGTCTCCATTTGTTCCACAGCTTTTGAATTTCTTTCCATTTTTGGCTTTCCCCACTTTTGTGAAGTGCAAATTCCAGCATTTTCCATTCCACCATTTTTAAATGGCTTAAATTTGTATAATTCCAATAGCCATTTTCAAGCATTTCTTCTAATTCGGCAACCAAAACGGGCACAATTTGTTGCACATCTGTAATCGAAAAATTTGAAAATATGTAATATTAATAAAATATTCATTTTATAAAACAAAAAAAAAAACTATTTTGGAATAAATAAAAAACCGAAATTTAATTTCAATTTCTTATTTTGAACTCGAATGCTTAATTTTAATGAATGATTTGGTTAAAAAGCCCTTTTTTTAAATAAAATTTCCCAGATTTTAAGCCATCTGTCACGGTGGTGCTATTGACTTTTTTGTGCTTGGTAAGGTAAAGATTTAAGCTCGATTGGTCCAGGGAATATGTGAAGTAGCAAAAAAAAAAAAAATCCTTGGACCTTAATTTTGGAACAGACTGTAGTATACATACAGTAGAATCGCTGACTCACCATTGTTAAGGTTGAAGTCGACTTTTATTATTTTGAAAAAATTCGCTATATTTTCACCAAAGTTTTTGATTATTTCATCTTTAGTTCTAAATGGTAGAAAAAATTTAGCATATTGTTTATGTTAGTTTGGTGACTAATTTTTCAAAAGAATTCTGTGATATAAAAATGAGAAAATTAAAAAATAAATAAATAAACTAAAAATTGAAAATAAAAATTATAACCTTCTTTAAGCATAGGCTTTAGAGTTTTCTGTCTGTGTCTGAAAACAGGCCTGGATTTTCCCTGGGTCCAGGTCCAGGTTAAAAATAGGAAAAAAACCCGGGTACAAGTCCAGGTTAGGCACGAAAACTAGATTTCCTGCGTAATATTTGAAAATTTGTTGTTTCAAGTGATTAATTTTTTACTTCAAGTTATAAAAAATTATTACATTGATTTAAAAAAAAATTGTTATTGTCAATTAGTATATTTAAATCTTCCTAAGAAACTAATTGATTTTTTAAATATTTGTTTGCTTTTTAAACAAATTCCAAAAAATCCAGGTAATTTATTAAACCAGAGGCCTGGATCCAGGCATTCCTAGATTTTTGTCACAAAAACCGAGGTCCAGATTCCAACATGGGATCCAGATCCAGGCTTGGACCCATGCCTCAAAGAGCCTGGGTTTTTGTCCAGCAAATCCAGGTCCAGATTCCAACATGGATAGGTCCAGGCGTCCAGGTTTTTTTTTTCAAAATATCGAACTCTAATAGGCTTAAAAAATTCTTAATTGCCAACCCAAATTTAATTAATGTGAAATCCGACCGTTCATCAGTGCATTGCTTGTTCGCTTCATCTACAAATAAGCCAATAAATTCAATGTTTGGCCAATATTCTGCGGCATTCAATTTTTTCAATAATTCCATCACAAAATGTGCCAAAATGCAAAATTGACCTTCCACTGACAAATACTTTTTGCCATAAAATTCATTTTCCATTTTATTCAAATATTTTAAAAAAATTTGCAAAATTTTTGGGTCCTTCGGTCTGATCCAAATGTGCTTCTTGTAACTTTCGTAAAGAATGTTTGCCATCTTCACAATTTCATAAGTTGTCGGTGAATTGTTGTTGGACAAATAAAGCAAAAAAGCAAAATTCTCTGTTTGAATTTTAATATAATAATTAAAGAAAAAATAAATGATATTAAAATTACTTTTAACCATTAGCCGCTAAAAAATAAGCGAACAAAAAGGCAAAAATTGTAAATTTTGAACAAATTTCAACCAAAAAATGAAATTATCTAGCAATTTAAGTAAAAAATATAAATAAAAAATAATTTATTTCAAAAAATTTTTTTTTTTTTTTTTTGTCTTTTGCCCAAAGTTCTATTCATTAATTAGCTGTACAAATATATAAAATTACCTTTGACATTTTCCACTTTTAACTCTTTATCATTGTCCAAATAAACAAAATATGGCAAATTCCAATTTGGCAAATTTATTTCAACCATTTCATTTGCCATATTGATTTTGTATTCGAAGAAATTGGGATTTATATAACTAAATTATTTTTAAAAATTAGATTTGTTTAATTTTTATGAAGAAACGACTTATAGTTAGGGAGCAATTTTTAGGGGCGAAAAATTCCAATTTAGGCGCCTAAATAGGGCGAAAAATGGTAAAATAGCGGCTAAAAATTTGAAAAATCTGTGCTTCTTTCAATGAAAATAAATAAAAAACCCTGGAAATAATTCAGCATTTTTAATTACAAAAGAATTTAAATTTCATTTTTTTTGAATAAAAAGCAAAAAAAAAAAAAAAAAAGTTTTTCTTACATTCTTCGGCTTATTTTTTCATTTTAGGTCAATATATGTTAATCCAAAAACCTTGAAAATTTTTGTTACTTTTTCCAATGAAAAATTTTCAAGAGGTCGGTGTCCCTATGGGTGCATTTTTTATTGCATTTTTGGTAAGAAATTTTTCAAAAATGCCCAAATAGGGGCGAAATTCCAAAAGTGTTAAAATAGGAGGACGCCCCTATTATGGGGGCGAAAAGTCCAAATTAAAAAATTATGCAAAAAATAAAAACATAAAATTTTGTCGTCCTTCTGTCGTTAAAATTCCATGCAAAAACAAATGTTGGCAAATATTTTTTCGCAACTTCGTTTTGGCCAATTTGCAAGCACAAACGAATGGCCAATGAGAAGAGCAATTTAAAACAGTCAATGCTAACATCAGGCCAAATCGCCTTTTGCCGTTTTTGTGCCACCATTTTTGTCCATCATTTTCCATCGAAACAACTGATTGAATTGTTTTTATGAAGTCCCAATCGGCTGTTTTAACGCTTTCTTCCAAATTTCTTTAAAATTTAATTGAATTAGATTTTTAAATACATAAAAGCCAATTTAAAAACCGATCCTGCTTTTGAATTAAATTGCTCCAATTTAATTTTACCCAAAATTCCTTTTTCTAAGTTCCATGAAATCTTTAATTTTACCCAATTGTTCAGAATTAAAAATTGAGAAGTTTCCTTATTCTGCGGTCTGCTGGGTCCTCGTCCCCCGTCTTTTTTAGTTATCCCAACAGAGTCGATGACCATTAATTAATCACTCAATTTGTGTGACCTTTCAACAAATGTGCCAAGACGGTGCAGAAAGTGTTCAACAAATGGCATCGGAATAGTCAACAATTGGTGCATTTCGTCATAATTCACTTTGTCCGTTTGTTTTTTGAATCTTTCAAATAAAATTTGGCCAAATTGGAGAATGGAATTTCCCCATTTTGTCAGCCCTTTGATTTTGCCGCTTCGCAATGCGCATTCATTGGCTTGGCCATATGCCGTTCCGAGTTTGTCCAACAGAGCCAACAGCTTTCTGAGGGCACGTTTTTGTTGGGCCAATGTTTCGCTTTTTCCAATTTTTTTTGCGGCCTTTTTTAATTTTACCGCCGTTTCATACCAATAAAATTCGTGCATGGTTAGAAATGACATTAAAAGTTCGAATTCCTTCAATACTTTGAAGCATTTGATCGTTCTTTGTTTTTCTGACGGAAATGCCAAAAGTGAATGGACAATGTTGCGCAAGTTATCACAAAATTGTAAAACAGCTGAAAGATTATTTTATTATTATTTGCTAAAAACTGCTCGAGAGTCTCGGCATGCAATTTCCAATTGAGCAAAAATCATATTTAAATCTTAATTCAGGTTTTTACATTCTCGGTCCTCTGTATCGGGTCTCGAAATAAGAAAAAAAAACTTGCAGAAAAAAGTCTGGGCTTTTTTCGGGGTTTTGTTCATAGTCTTGGTATCGATCATTTTGGTCTCGGTAAAATAAAAAATTATATATTAATATTTGTTAATTTTATTTCCATCATTTTTTTCAATTATTTATCGAAAATATTTTATAAAATAAAAAAAAATTTCTGGCTGACTTTTGCATTCATTGGTGTCAATTCCAATCACTTGTGCATAATTCCACAACGGCTCTTGTCGGAACAATTCCAGCTCAAGCTGAGTAGAACTAAAATTTGGTTTGGGTGATAAATTTTTTTTGATTTTTCACCCATTTTAAATTGTTTTTTTATTGGAGCGTTTCCAGGACCGTCGAAGACTCAATTTTACAAAAACAAAGCTGTAAAAAAGATAGTACCAAAAGAAAAATTTCCCCTGCCAGGTTTCGAAAAGATTATGACGTTAGTTAAAAAGCATCAAATTAAAATATTTTTTAATATAACTTTGCTCAAAAGCAACCAAATTTTTAACTCTTGATATCATTTGATAGCTCTAAAAATGTTCTGTTAGCCTACAAAATTTGAAAAGTTTCGTTAAGTTTCAAGAAAATTATGACCAAAAATGTTCAAAAAAAAAAAAACTTTGTTTTTTGAGTTTCTTTGGTCATAACTTTTTTGAAACGTAACGAGTTTTTGTTTAAATTTTGCAGGATAATAGAAAACATTTAGGGCTATTAAAAGATTTCATGATTTTAAAATTTGTTGATTTTGGGCGAAGTAATGAATAATTTTCTGTCATAAATTTTCCATTTGTTGGTTTTTGACTGACATCCCAGCAGCCACCATTTTAATTCTTATCGTATCATTTAATGCAATGTACAGTACGCACCCCTCTGTCGGTGTGTTGTCCTCGTCAGTAAATTTATGCGCATCTTTGCAACTACAAAAGCGACAATGTTTTTGAACAAAGTCTGTAAAGTTTTGATATTCGAAGTGCAAAAGTGCATCCAACGCGCGCCCAAAACTGACAAATGCGCATCTAATTTTGCTAAAAAAAAATCATGTATAAAAACTTCTGGCCCGGTCAAGCGCGGATTAAGCAGATCACAGTCAATAGATGTGTGAGGAAGGAGCCAATGTGCCTGATGCTCGAGAGCGAAATTTTGCCGAGGTTCGAGACCCAGAGACTTTTCACAAGTCTAGACTAATGACTCAAGAAAACGCGAGAATTTTCTCGAGTCGAGAAATCTGTATCCAGAAAACTGAGAATTCGAGACTTTTCCCAAGTCTGGGTTCCCCACAGCCCAAGAAACCCGAGGCTTTTAGCACCAAAAACTTTAGCAACTTACTAATGTTCCTCGGCGGATGAAGAAAAAAATGAATTGAAATATTTGTCCATAAATGTGTAAATTGCTGGTCTGTTTTTAGTGGCTTTATTCTCCATAATTGCTTCAAGCACTTTGCAAATTTCATCATATGACAATGTGAAATCGGAGAGGCGGAGAATGAATTTGAAATTCTCTTAAAACCAATCTCAATGAAAGAGTTTTAGCATTTATATTAAATTTTAATGGACTGCTTTTTAAGAATAAATAATCAAAATTAGAATTTTAAAGATAAATTATAAACACAGTTAATTTAATTTCTCGTATGAAAATCATTTGTTTTTTGATATGTATTGACCAGAGGTTGAGATTTTTAGAAAAAATAAGGCAAATAAACATTAATAAGAATTTTCTGGATACTTAAGTAACTTAAAAATCATATAGGTTTGGAAAGCAATTTTAAAATCTTCCCGGCTTAAGAAAATTGTTTTGACTTTCTTTTATTAGCTGCTTTTTAGGGGCAGGTTTTTCTTTTTTTGGGTTTTTCGAATAAATCTAAAACTCTCAAAAAAAAAAGATCCATATTAATCACATAAAATTAACAGTAAAAATAAAAAACCAACCAATAAAGTTCTTTTGTTCCGAATTGTATTCCAACAAATTTTCATTTGAATTTAGTAATTGAGCCCATAAATGGTGCCCATTTTGGTCAATTTGAATAATTTTAAATGGAAAAATTCTAAATTTTTAAATTTAATTTGGAAGTAAAAACTAAATTAATTGCTAAAATAAATAATTTTAATTATAACTAGAGCTCGACCTGGACCTTGTCCAGGCCCGGCTTTTCCCTTGATCCAGATTGATTTTCTTGTACCTGGATTTTTTTTTTTGGGTTTTCGTCTAGAAAATACACAGGTCCATCACAAATATAAAAAAAAATTCCAGTTAGATGTTGGTTCTGCGTTAAAATTTTTTGGTTTGGTGAAAGTTTTTAGTCCATATAAACCCATATTTTGGGGGTTTTCGGGAATAAATCCATATTTCGCCATTTTTGCCTTTTTAGTCCATATTTCATCCATTTTTGGCAAATTTTTACAAGAAAAATGCAAAAAAGCGAAAAACACACCCTTAAAGATAGACTTTTCGGAAATTTTAAAAAATTACACCCCCAAAAACACAAAAAATTTGAGTTTTCGTCGGTCATTTTGGCATTTTTAATAAATATTTTCGCCGTTTTTTGCGAAAATGAGAATTCTTTTTCGAAATTTTAACAAACTTGGAAGTATTTTTTATATACAATGGACGTCAATAAAAATTTGCATTTTTAAGTTTTAAATCCATTTTTTTTTATTCTTTATTGTACTTTTTAAGTTTATTTAAGCAAATATTGTATATATAAACCTTTTTTGGAATTTTTGAGGGTGTAAAACATACATTTTGGCACTTTTTTACTTCATATTTTGGTCCATATTTGGCCATTTTTGAGCTTTTTAGTCCATATTTCGGGCATTTTTAGTCCATATTTTATGTCCATATTTGACGTTTTAGTCCATATAATTTCGAGCACTAATTATCACCATACCCATTTTCGTTGTTGTTGTTATTGGCGTTTTGCGATGATAAAATTTTGTAGGCACGCAAAAGAAAGTTCAATTGCCATCTTCCGATGTCATGGTATATTGTGAAATATTCTTTAACACTAGAAAAATGCGCGAAATTAAAGATCAAATTTTCTTGACGGGGGGGGGGGGACGTTTAGTGAATTGATTGACTAATTTATTTAATTCTGGCTAATTAAAAGTAAAAAAAAATCCGATGATCTTTAGGACAGGGGATGCCGAATATGCCGAAGGAGAAATTTTGCCACATTAGGACGAAATCTGCTGAGAAATATGTTTGAATTTTCAAAAATTACCATTTTCACGTTTTTTTTTTGTTTTACCCCAGGGCCCATGCAATTTTCCTAAAATAAACCCCACTCTTTTTTATTTTTTATTTTATTGTTTTGTTTTTTTGAGTTCACCAACATCACACTGAGAAGAATGCGCACGGCAAACGAGAAGCTCAACTGCAAAATTTGGTTCAAAATCAATGGGTTGGCGTGCCGTTTGTCGGGCGCAAAAAATTCCGATTTGAATTTTTGCTGGCCAAGCGATTGGTCACAATGCAAAAAGCCAAGAAAGCCATCATAACTAATGTCAAAATTGGTGTTTGGGAAGATCACATTCCAATTCCGAAATGCTTCTTCTTCGTTAGCATTTCTGTTGTTTTTGATCACGCCAAAATGGGCAATTTCCGCCGCCCATTTGACAAATGTGAAATTGAACACCACCCTTTTTTGCCTCTCCGAAAAATTTTGATCCGCCGATGGATACGACGAATTTGGCACAATTCGGTCTAAAATAATACATATAGCATGGAAACAGTAGAAATTTATATTCAATAAAGATGTTAAATATTTTTGAAAATTGAGAAAAATTCAAAATAATTCACCATTTGTCGATCGGACTCAAGCTATGACAAATGGGCATAAATTTAAGAGACAAAAAATAAAAATAAATTAACATATTTTTGAGGGTATTTTTAATTGGATCGATTTTTTCTGATAATTTTAGTGATCAGAGCACCAAAAAAAGCCGAAAATTTACAAAAGCAAATTTACTATGCTTTACACGATAAAACCTTTTGAAAAGTGATTTAAACCCTTACAGCTTAAAATGTTCCCTTGTTAGATTAGAGCCCGAATTGGGCCGGCGGGACCATGTTTTTCTTCCAATAAAAAAGATTTATATGATACGACAATTCCGGGCACCGCCCTTTTGTCGAGAAAATGTGATTTTTTTTTTTGAAAATAAGAAGATCAAATTAATTATATTAAAAAAAAATGCAAAAAATTCAACATGTAGTTTAAAAAGTTGAATTTAATTTTTTCTAAAAGAGTGAATGCGGCATTTTTTAAAATTAAATTACCCTTTTTACGTAAATTCAACGAAAACCAACCCATTTTGTCATTTTTGGCATATTCGATAAAAAGGTCGTCCAAAAAGTTGCCAAATGTGCCGACATTGTTGACTGAACTGTTTGGGTCCCATGTGTAAGACGGCGGCAACGGCACACAAACGGAAATGCCAATAAAATTATGAAAAAATAAAATCTTCAACAATTTCATCATAAGCAATATAATAATAAATAAATATGGAGAAAATTTGCAAATTTTTTGTTCACATATAAATTTGTATAAGAGAATATTTGTCTTATTCACTATGCTTTATTGATTGATTGAGCTAATATGTGGCATTTATGTGAATAATTAATGAATTTTTTTAAGTATTAAAAATAATAAATCCATCATGCTCTTTTTTAAAGCCGGGGACTTGTTTGTATCTCGCGGTTTATAATGGGTGACACTTTTCTCTTAAGAGAAATATGGCACTCGGACATAAAAATGGCAATTTTTTAAAAATCCCTTTCAAAATTTAAAAAATAATAATAAAAAATTTGAACGTTATAATATTTAAATATACTAGCGGGGTCAGCGCCTTCGGCGCATCCCCCGCTAGGCAGTACGATTGTGTTGTAGAATTATGAATAATAAAATCGACTATGGCTCGGCCGCTTCGCGGCCTCGCACCATTCAATCACTGGGACTCAATTCTCCAGCATTTCAAATCACTGGGACTGAATCTCCGGCATTCCAACACTGGGACTCAATCCACCAGCATTTCAATCACTGGGACTCAATTATTCGGAATTCCAGTCACTGGGACTTAATCCATCAGCATTTCAGTCACTGGGACTAAATTCTCCAGCATTTCATTCACTGGGAATGAATCTCCGGCATTCCAACACTGGGACTCAATCCACCAGCATTTCAATCAATGGGACTCAATTCTCCGGCATTCGAATCACTGGGACTCAATTCTCCGGCATTTCAATCACTGGAACTCAATTCTCCAGCATTTCAATCACCGGGACTAAATTCTCCGGTATTCCAACCCTGGGACTTAATCCATCAGCATTTCAATTAGTGGGACTAAATTCTCCAGCATTTCAATCACCGGGACTAAATTCTCCGGCATTCCAACCCTGGGACTTAATCCACCAGCATTTCAATTAGTGGGACTAAATTCTCCAGCATTTCAATCGCTGGGACTCAATCCTCCGGTATTTCAATTACTGGGACTCAATTCTCCAGCATTTCAATCACCGGGACTAAATTCTCCAGCATTTCAATCACTTGGACTAAATTCTCCGGCATTCCAGTCACTGGGACTCAATCCTCCAGCATTTCAATCACTGGGACTCAACCCACCAGCATCCCACTCACTTTAACTCAATTCTCCGGAATTCGAATCACTGGGACTAAATTCTACGGCATTTCAATCACTGGGACTCAATCCTCCGGCATTTCAATCACCTGGACTAAATTCTCCAGCATTTCAATGGGACTCAATCCTCCGGCATTTCAATCACCTGGACTAAATTCTCCAGCATTTCAATCACTGGGACTAAATTCTCCGGCATTTCAATCACTGGGACTAAATTCTCCGGCATTTCAATCACTGGGACTCAATCCTCCGGCATTTCAATCACCTGGACTAAATTCTCCAGCATTTCAATGGGACTCAATCCTCCGGCATTTCAATCACCTGGACTAAATTCTCCAGCATTTCAATCACTGGGACTCAATTCTCCGGCATTCCAGTCACTGGGACTCAATTCTCCGGCATTCCAGTCACTGGGACTCAATTCTCCGGCATTTCAATTACTGGGAATAAATTCTCCAACATTTCAATCATTGGGACTCAATTCTCCGGCATTTCAATCACTGGAACTCAATCCTGCATTTCAATCACCTGGACTAAATTCTCCAGCATTTCAATCACTGGGACTCAATTCTCCGGCATTTCAATCACCGGGACTAAATTCTCCGGCATTCCAACCCTGGGACTTAATCCATCAGCATTTCAATTAGTGGAACTAAATTCTCCAGCATTTCATTCACTGGGACTGAATCTCCGGCATTCCAACACTGGGACTCAACCCACCAGCATCCCACTCACTTGAACTCAATTCTCCGGAATTCGAATCACTGGGACTAAATTCTACGGCATTCCAGTCACTGGGACTCAATCCTCCGGCATTTCAATCACTGGGACTAAATTCTCCGGCATTTCAATCACTGGGACTCAATCCTCCGGCATTTCAATCACCTGGACTAAATTCTCCAGCATTTCAATGGGACTCAATCCTCCGGCATTTCAAGGGGCGGGCGGGGGATGGCTCGGCCGCTTCGCACCCTTCTCCCTAACACTTTGTTCATGGTACAACTGTTTTTTATTTATCTTTTGGCACAACATTTGGCATTTTCCTCGTCTTTTCTTGTTTCTGGCATTTTCTTATGTCACAACGTATCTTCTTAACACTTTCTCTACCTTTTCTTCCTTTTTTAACATTTTCTTATGGTCAGACATTTCTTCTCAATATTTTAATAAAAACAATTTTAAAAACTTACTTGGCAGACGTTAAAACCAAAATAATTGCAGACATACAGTCATTTACTAATAAATCACGAACCAAAGTTGAGCTTTTTCATATTACAAAATGAAAACAAATTCAAAATCCTATGATTATTCAATTTTTTACTAAACAAAATCAAAAACACACCGCTCTCCAACTATTAAATTATTTCTCTTTAACAATTAAAAAATTCTTTATACAATTAACAAAGGCAAATGAAAAAAGTGAACAAAAAAATCATTAAATAATGTAGAAAAGTAACAGTAAAATTTTCTAACAAACAAACAGGAATCAAAAACAGTTGTTTTCCTTTTTCTTTTATTTAAAATTTTATATAATAATATGGGATATAATAAGGAAGGGATGCGAGACAAATTTTCTATTGTCTCTCCCTTTCATTTCTTTTCTCTTATTTCTTTTACTTTTCCACTTACTCTCTCTTTTTTCCCACTCCCTCCCTCTCCCACACACACGCACGCTTTCCCTCGCTCTACTTTTTTCAAATACATTTTTAACGCAAAATTCAAACAAAACGCCACACTAATTCAAAAACGGACACATACACACACTCAACTTTATTATATAAGATTTTATATTTTTTAGCATAAAAAGTATGCCAAATTCAAAAACAGTACCATAGCAAATAAGCCTTTTAATTATGACCATCATTTCATTAGAGCTTTGGTTCACCTGGACTAAATTCTCCAGCATTTCAATCACTGGGACTAAATTCTCCGGCATTTCAATCACTGGGACTCAATTCTCCGGCATTCCAGTCACTGGGACTCAATTCTCCGGCATTTCAATTACTGGGAATAAATTCTCCAACATTTCAATCACTGGGACTCAATTCTCCGGCATTTCAATCACTGGGACTCATCCTGCATTTCAATCACCTGGACTAAATTCTCCAGCATTTCAATCACTGGGACTCAATTCTCCGGCATTTCAATCACCGGGACTAAATTCTCCGGCATTCCAACCCTGGGACTTAATCCATCAGCATTTCAATTAGTGGGACTAAATTCTCCAGCATTTCATTCACTGGGACTGAATCTCCGGCATTCCAACACTGGGACTCAACCCACCAGCATCCCACTCACTTGAACTCAATTCTCCGGAATTCGAATCACTGGGACGCAATTCTTCGGTATCCCAATCACTGGGACTCAACTTCAGCAAATGCTTCAGCAATTTTCTTTTAGCGCGACCGCGATCCGCGATCCGCGGCATTTTTTTCCGCGATTCGCGACCGCGGCAATTTGAATCCGCGATGCGCGATCCGCGATTCGCGGCATTTTTTTCCGCGATCCGCGATTCGCGACCGCGGCAATTTGAATCCGCGATGCGCGATCCGCGACTGCGGGATTTTAAATCCGCGATGCGCGATCCGCGACCGCGGCAAATTGAATCCGCGATGCGCGATCCGCGACCGCGGGATTTTTTTGTGCGCGCTCCACCCCTGGTCCATGGGCTGGCGCCGAAACGGCGGCGCCAAAACGACCCTCTCGCTAAAACGCCAATGAAAACAAATAGTTTTCATCATTTTTCAAACTGTCGAAACTTGACAAATATCTATCATTGCCAGGTGTTGGCTCGGACGGCGAAATGGGGGCAAAAAGAAGGCGAAAGGCGGAGAGAGGGCGGGGTGGAAGGCGGGGGGAAATAATTCCCAAATAAGAAAGAAGTTTATTTAATAAATATAAATAATATGAATAAGATGTCAAATGTACAAGATGAACAGAATGTATAGAAGTGAAAAACGTGCGTGTTTAAATAGAGAGGAAAAGCGGAGGTGGAGCAATTTTAGGCGGAACGATCAACAACAAAAAAGAGTGACTAATACTAAACACAAAATCACAGTGAATGCAAAATATCACAATTTAGAGAGAAATAATAAAATCAATTACAAATATCTCAATTAAATTATTCTTCCTTAATTTTCTTCCATTTTCTCTCTCTCTCTTTTTCATTTCTCCAATTTCTCTTCTTCCGTCGGCACTGCTTTGCCGACACTCCCCGCGGCAGTTTCAGTTCCTTCCCCCTCCGACACAGCTTCAATTTTTCTCGGTTCCTGGGCAGTGGCCAGGTGAAGTCGCTTCAGCCGGCGTCGTTCGCGCCGAATGGCAGAGCTCATCGGATCACAAATGACCAGCGTTGGGCGGAAGCCATTTACTCGAAGCAATCGCCGTTCAAATTTCTCGCGTTGTTGAAGGCTCATCCACCGGCTTGTCACACCAGTGGCCATTGGATTGTCCGCGGTAGGACTGGTAGTCGGCATACGGTCGGTCGTGCAGAGGCCAATAGTTGGAGGGCATGATTCGGCCGCCCTGACGAAATCGGCAGTACAGACACGCGGAGACGAAGGATCAAAAAGCGACGCGGCATCCGATTGAACATGGGAAGCAACAGGAGCCAAAGTCGACGAGCAGTGCATTGACGGCATAGCAAAGAGAGCGACGGAAATTGAAGAGTCGAAGGGCAATGAATGGCGCCCGAATTTTGCAACCAACGGCTTAAATAGCGGAAAATGGTGAGGAGGTCGGCCAAAGAACAGCGGAGAGATGGATGAGTCAGCTGATTCGGCATAGCTTTCAGCGAAGTGTTCGCGGTCAGGAAGCGGTGAGTAAGCCGACGAAGCAAATTTGTTCGTGATTTGCACAAAATCGAAGAGTGAAGGACCAAAAAGCGACGAAGAAAGGCAAGAAATTTTATGCTGCCGTGGAGAACAAAGAGCAAAAGATGAAGCAGAGCAAGGGCCAGCATGAAGTGATTGGCCTTCGACAAAGACAAAAGAGAATAGGGCAAGAAGAAGGGCACCAGCATAGATTCGTAGAAGCAGGGGGCCAGAGATCGTGAGTTCACGGCCAACACCGATGCGGTATTCCTCCGCGGCACCTCGAGCCATCGAATCATCATGGGGCACAACATTGATCACCAATTCTCGGGATCGGGGCGGATGGTCAGTCCTGTTCCAGAGCGCGAAGTGAGACGGGCGGGGGCGGGGAAGTGGACGTGTGGACAAGCCCCGTGGTGCTGAAATTCGGTCAGGGGCCACGACGCGTATTAATTCGATGGGAAAGAAGTCATGGTGTTCATTCCCGCCGGGCTCCATCAAGCATGGGGCAGAGGGGTGCCGAAGAGTGATGCCATGTCGAGAGCGGTACAGCTCGGAGACAGTTGGGCCACGGGCACTTCCATTGTAGGCACCGAGACGGTTCGCACCACTTCGGCTCAGCTCAGACCCGTGAAGCCGCACGTTTCGCTCGCGTGGGTACAGATGCCGTGTCTTGAGTTCGTAGCCGCGTTCATGCATTCCCTCAACGATCGTTTGGGCCTCGTTCCAACGGCTCAGCGATGTGGTCACGGCAAGACCAAAGCAATCGACATCGATGTTCATCGTGTTGGCGAGGAAAGAGAGCAGTGTAGCCATTGCAGAAGAAGGGAATTGGGCTTGGGTTGGAATGTGGAAGGCAAATTCGGGGATTTGTAGAAATGGTGAATTTAGTGGCGAGGAAACAGCTTTTATAGAGCAGCCAATTGGCAATTTTTGGTTTTTGGCGGGATGAATAGTCCCGAATTGTGCACCGAAAATGTCGAGAGTCTCAGTCACACGTCCTAACACCGAGGAATGGTCTTCGAACTGCAGCTTTGGTGCTGAATTTTGAATGCTGAGTGGATGGCTCAGCCCTCCCGCTGCAGAATGATTAGTCGTTGGCCAAAGGGCAAAGAACAAAAGGACGATTCGGCTTATGGCTCTCCACGATCGAAAGGCAGGGTTGCAACGCAAAAGGACATAGACGATGAAAAGGGCCAGAGTGATGATGCCAATGGTTCGAAGAGCATTTTGGAGGCCAAAGAAGTACCAAAAGACATCAGAAAAGTCGAAGTTCCAATCTGGGCACCAAATTAGGCATGAGTTGCTGGTGTTGGCCTTCGAAGCAAATGAGCTTCCCTCATTAGGTGCTTGAAAGTGCTTTGGCACATAGCGGAGATGACCACCGATAACGAATGGGTTTCGTCCTCCACTGCATTCAATGGTACAATTGATGTCGACTTCGGCACGGTTGAATGACAGGCTGACATTCAAGACTTCTGGTGTTTTGTGGCAGAGGGCGGTGAATTCGGTGCCATCCGAACAACGAACGTAGCCAAGTGCAGAACCAAAGTCGGTGTGGCATTGCAAATGGAGATGAGCTCCAGTGTGGCACGAATAGCATCCGAAAAGACCTTTGGACATGGCATGGCATTTTGTGAGGTCTTCTTCCGTGGCGATTCGAAGCCCATCGAATTGAATGGACAACTGAATCGGTGCGTAGGTGATTTCGGCAAAAATGTCCCGCCTTTCGTTTCGTAGAAGCAAGTTTTTGAGCTGAATTGGCAGGCGCTTCTCAGGATCGACGAGTGCTGGTTCGAGTTTGACATCTCGGCATTGGCAGTTGATTTTTGCAGCATCGTGGTCAGGCAGGCACATCGGACATGAGCCCCATCTGAGTGTGCAGTTGAGGCGTTTGGCATTGGCGTGACTAGGGCATTGAAGGTCACTTTTGATGTCATCACTGATCGCCATGTTATTGCCATCTGAGAGAAACTTGTTGGCCATGATTGGGGCCGATGGAACTGAGGAGGCAATAGGCGTGATGCTCAAATCCTTCCAATGGAACGTAATGCCGGGTGTGAGTGACACAGATGGCTCTTCCGTGACGTTTGCGTTGACCGATAATTTGAGTGAAGTGCGCAAGCGGTATTCCCATGTGGGACAGGAGATTTGCTCGTAGACAATTGGCGAGTTAGCAATGGCATGTGGACGGTAGAAGATGCAGCTGGCACCGGCATTTAAGCACCCACACCACCAAAAAGAGCAGGATCCTGCGCACTTGTTGAATCCGGGATGCATGGCCCATTTTCTCAGTTCAGGGACGTCTGTTTTCCTTCCGTTGTTGACGTCCTCGCAGAATTCGCGGGTACAATTTCCACGATTCGGACACCGTTTTACCGAAGCTGTCTCAATGTGATAAGACCGAAGCCATTGCTCAGATTTGGGCAGGCAATGCAAAGTCAATGAGCGCATGCTGATTTCAAGCGTGCCGAGGACTCTCTCGTCAGGATGGCGAAGGAGTAGACGTACCGGCAGACCCGATGGAAGAAGAGTGACTGTTGTAGAACTCTCGAGATGGCACACCGAGCCGTAGTCGGACTTTTGGCATTTTTCGGCAGAGGCAGTGATTGAGACAACTTGTGCCCTGGCACATGAATTGAAGGCACAGAGGGACAATAACAGGAGCGTCGTTTGAAGTTTCGGAAAAGGGCGAAAACGACTGCGACTCATTTGGCGCCTGCGCGGAGTAGACAAACTTTGGAAGGCAAGGAGAGGTGATTCTTCTTTCTGCCGTGCCTTTTGGCTTGGCCAAAAACAACACAGTAAGCGAACGAGCAGGGCAAAGAGGTGTTGTAGGATCCAAAACATTGTGACGTGGCACATCAGTGGCAGAATCCAAAAAACGAAGAGGAAAGTGAAGAAGCTCGCTCCACCAATGAGTCCGAATGTCACGTCTGGTCGACAATCGGGATTTGCCAGTCGTTCGAGGCATATCCAACAATCAATAAGTTCACACGCATCACGGCCCGGACACTGAATGCTTCCGGTTCTCTTGTTGCCCCGTTTTGTCCAGTACATGGCTTCGCAATCGTAGTCGAAAAGAAGATTTTCCTTGGGCAAACGATGAAAGGATTTCCGAACGCCTGATTGAGTGATGCACTGAGTCCCATCGGCACAACACAGCAAGAATTTGGCAATCCCAATCGGGATCAGAATGTCAACGCCGGCTTTAGTGCAGGTCAGTTCGCATCCACGGCAACGAATTGGAAGGCCTTTACCACGCTTTGGCTTGGTCGTGCTATTGGAGTTGGTGTGAGAAGCGCCAATCAGAAATAGGCACATCAGAATGGACAGAACGGAGGCCAGTGCTTTGGTTTTTGAGCGAGTGACCATAGGATGAGTCGGGCCAGGTGAATTTCGTCGGGCACGAGTTTGACCGATTGAAGTTGTGTCCACTCTTTGGCTTGTGTGGTGTTCCTCGGGTGGTGGGTCTGTCAGCTGCTGGTGGCTCTCATCGTGTTCGGCAGAGGGAGCCACTTCCAATGGATAAAGACGATTCAGGGGCCGGCTTAGCATTTTTCCTGTGGCTAATCGGAGTTTGGCATTTCGGATTTCCCCGTGTGAGCGTTGTAACTCGACGATTCGTCCCATCGGCCAACAGTTGCGCGGAAGTTTTTCTTCGGAGATGAGCACAACTTCTCCTTCCGTGGGCTCTCGCGCAATTTGGTTCCGTTGTTTCTTAAACTTCCATTGCAATCTCTGGCGAAGCATCAACAAGTACTCCTTTTGCCAGCGATTCCAGAAATGGTCAATTGATGATGACACGGAATGCCAACGTTGGATGAGCGCATCTCTTTGATTGGTGGAAGGAATTCGGAACTCATCGTGGTCGGTCTCGGCAGTGAACACAATGCCAAGTTTTGCTCTCGGAAGGAGGAAGTCGATTGGCCGGAGTGGCAAGATTCCATCAGGCTCTTCAGAGACGTGGCAGAGCGGCCTTTGGTTGAGTACTGCTTCGACTTCGGCGGTGTATGTGACTAGCTCTTCCCATGAGAGCATTGCGCGGCCGAGCTCTCGTTTGAAGCAGCTCTTGACCAAGGCAACGAGTCTTTCGTAGACTCCCCCTTGCCAAGGTGACAATTGAGGGATAAAACGCCAATGGATTGCTTCTCGTGCCAGGAATCGATCCAGTGCTGAAGTTGGCACTCTGCCGGCTTCGAGGGCCGCGGAAACTTTGGATGCCAAGACGAATTGGGTTCCGTTGTCCGTAAGAATCCGAGTTGGCATGCCTCGTCGGCATGTGAAGCGGCGCAGAATGAGAAGAAATGACGAGGCAGTGAGGTCCAGAACTGGCTCAAGATAAACGGCACGAGTAGCCAGGCAGGTTATCAGCACGATCCAGGCCTTGTGTGTCGCAGTGGTTGGGCCGGTCACGATTTTCGTCATTGTAGGGCCCAAATAGTCAATGCCAACATGCTCAAAGGGTGCAGATCGCACAACACGATCAGCGGGCAGGGATGGCATGGCTGGCAGAGCGAATGCGGGGCCTTGGATTCGTCGGCAGCGAAGGCATTTCTTGACCTCTCTGGTCACTGTGCCCCTGGCTTTAGGGCACCAAAATTTCTCCAGGAATGAAGTGAGCGTGGCTTCTATTCCTGAGTGTCGCATCTTCTCGTGACGATCTCGTATTATCAGCAGAGTGATTGGTGACTGGTCCGGAAGCAGAATTGGGCTCTTCCAGTCATCACTTGCTGTACAGTTGCTGAGTCTGGTCTCCAGGCGAATCAGTCCATGTTCATCAGTGTGAAGGCGTAGTTCGGGCCTTTGCTTGGCCGAATCGGCACAGTCACGTTGGGCAAGTTTGATCAGAAGAAGCTCAGCGAATTGAAAATCACTTGCTTGGATTGGCCCAGAGGTGGAAACACGTGAGCACAATCCGATGATGGGCTTGCTGGACATTGTGAGCCATCGATGAAGGGCACGGAGGACAAGCACCACCACGTTCCGAAGGCAAGTCCAGTTGCTGAATCTGTCGGCGCGAATCCATGCTTCGTCTCTTTGGACGATGGGTACGATGGCCGCGATTTCAGCTCCGTTTTTGGTGTCATCATTGGCAGGCTTAACTTCCATGGTGATGGGCCAACGATCTTCAGGATGGATGAGCCAACTTGGGCCGCTCCACCAGAGTGGATGGGAGATGAGTTCATGCGCAGTACATCCGCGTGAGGCGACATCGGCTGGATTTTGCTCTGTCGATATGTAGAGGAAGCGAACTTGGTCGACGGCACGGATTTCCTTTAGCCGATTCTCCACAAAACGAGGTTGCTGCTCGGAAGACGCCACCCAACCAAGGACTGGCTTGGAGTCACACCAAATGAATTTGTGGCGAATGGCAAGTCCGAGCTGTTTGTCGGCGAAGTTGAGCATCCGAATGCCAATCAGCATTCCCATGAGTTCCATGCGCGGAATTGAGAGGTTTGACCCCTTTGGCTTTACTCGGCTCTTGGCGAAAATGAGATGGGCCGTGATTGCGACTCCATGTTGCGACCGAATGAAGATGCATGCTCCGTAGGCATCTTTGCTTGCGTCGACAAAGGCATGTAGCTGACAAGAGGCCGCTTCCAACGGGATAACTCGGCGCGGGACACGGACCTTTTGCTGGTTCCAAGTCGTGGCAATCGTGTTCCATTCTTGCACTTTGTCAGTCGGAAGAGGATCATCCCAGTCAAGCTTGGTTTCCCAAAGTGATTGGAAAAACATTTTGGCAACGTGAAGTGCCGGGCACACCAATCCGAGAGGGTCAAAAACAGAGGCGAGCTGCTGGAGAACAGTTCGACGAGTAAGGCAGCGACTTTCGGTGTCCATGGGCGGAAAATCGATGTAAAGCTTGTCCGGCCTCAACTCCCAGTGAAGGCCGAGCACTTTGGGCACTTCTTTCAGGAGTTGATCTTCCTTCGGAATTCGGCACATGACTTCGTCTGAGTTGCAGATGAATTCGCGAATGTTCATCTGACAGGCGCGGAACAGAGTCTTGCTGCTCATGTACTTGTTCAACGCTTCTGAGGGTGAAGTGCATTGCATGAGCAGGTTGTCGACGTAGGCATTTTCAGCCATTTCCATGGCCAATGGGGACCCGTCCTGCTTCAGGTGCTTCTGGATGGTGGCTGCCAACAAGAAAGGCGAGGCAATGACACCGAAAGGCACCCTTGACCATCGGTAGATGACCACATTGTCTGGCAACGGTGGTTTACGGACGTCATTGACCCAGAGCACTTTGCAGAATTCGCGGTCGCGTTCCAGCAGGCTGAGTGAATTGAAGGCCTTTTCCAAGTCACCCCATAGCGCAATTCCAGCCAGGCGAAAGCGCATGAGAATCCCCGCGAGTTCAGGCATAATTACGGGCCCTCTGAACATGCACTTGTTGAGAGAGTTTTGCCCCTTTGGATGGGCAGAAGCGTCGAGGACTTGACGAAATTTGTGTGTGATAACACAATGATGCGGCAGGAAATGCTCGAGTCCTCTGGTACGAATGGCTGGTTCGATGAGCCCTAGTCGAAGCTGTTCCTGGATTGTGGCTTCATACTTGGCAAGCAGTTCGGGAAAATGTTGAAGACGGTTGAGAATTGAAGACAATCGGCGATGGGCCATGGCAAAATTTGAGGGCAGGTCCGGCGGAAAACTCTTCCATGGCCATCCCACGCTGTATCTTCCGTTTGCCAGGCGCGTAGTCGTCTGGTCGAAGATTTGTTGGGCCGTCTCATCATCATTTTCGAGGGGGTCATCTCTGATGCCAATGTTCTGAAGGTCCCAGAATTGCCGTAGCGAGTCAAGATCAGAGATGGATTCGTCTCTCTGAAGCCCGCTGGCAGCCGAATTGGTGATCTCGTCTTTACTGGCAGGAACATGGACGGTGACGGGCATAACGGACAGTGAATGATCGGCAGTTGGACGAGACGGAATTTCATCACGTCCGCAGACAGTGGCACCGATTGAAGTTTGGACTTTGAAAAGTTGCGGAGACACTCTTTGGACGCCGTTGAAAAACTTCCAGAAGTCTGCCATTCCAACGAGAATGTCCGGTTCCTCGTCCACAGGCACTAACATTCCCTGGAGGAATGTAGCACGGCGCACTGATGGCACTATCCAATCCGTTCGATGGGCAACCAAAGTTTCGTATCCGCCGTCCTCTCGTTGAACGCACAAAACGTGTTGCGGCGCTTTCATTTTGATGGGCTGCCGGGTGTGGAAAGGATTCACCTCGAGCTCATCGTCTTGCAGTTTCGGAAGGCTCAGTTGCCGTATTAACGGTGTCTTGACCATAGTGACTTGCGCACCAGGGTCAAAAAAGAAGAGTGCGTCACGGCGCTTGTTTGGCGCGAATTCGGCGAACACAGGAGCTCGGAGGGCCATGAGCATGACGAGATGAGGAACGGATGGAGAGACAATTGCCATGATTGTGTTGACAATTGTCGGCTCAGAAATTGGGTCAGCATCATTGGCAACAGCGGATGACACCAATGACCTTGAGTTGCGCTCAGTTCCGAAAGTCTGTTTGTTCCTGGGCGAGGGCTTTGATTGCTTTGGACGAGCAGAAGATGCCCCTTTGGCACTAGGGCAGATTGCAGAATGATGCCGTTCTTTGCACACTCGGCACACTTGCTTCGACCGGCACTCCCTCAATTGATGACCCTTCCGTAGGCAATTGAGGCACCGGTTCTGCTGCAAAAGGCAACGTTTTCGAGTCTCTGCATCTGTAACTTTGCTGCACTCTGAGGCCCAATGCTGGCCGGGGCAGAACAGGCAAGACGGAACATGTTTTTCGCCAGAATTTCTGACGGACTGAGCAACGGAGAAAACTCGCGCATTTTCGTGCCGTTCTGGTCGCTGAGGTCGATTTGGCCTCGCTTCGTGCCGAAATCGTGTTTGTCTGTCGGCATTTGTTTCGCGCAGGCACCGTTCGACCTCTTCTCTGACTCCGAGAACTTCGGCGAGTCCAGCTCTGAGCTGAGGAGTACCCCATTGAATGCCTGCCGCACGTTCCATTTTGACGAGTTCGGACAGAATAGTGGACGGCAATTTGCTGCGGATGATTTGGTACATGAATGGGCTGTCATCCGGCATGTTGAGGTTCGAAAGTTGGCGGCACACACGTTCCAAAGTCTCGAGGAAGTGTTGCAGTGATCCAACGCTATCGTCCACCGGCCGAAGATTGATCAGTTCGGACTGAAGTGCTTCGGCAATTTTTCGTGGATCCCCGAAGAGTCGCCTGAGTGCGGCAACGGCATGGGCGTAATTCTCCCCTCCACGGTAGGCGGTTACGGCACGAGCAGCCTTTCCGCGTAGGCAACCGTGAAGATAGTTGAGTTTGTCGACGGGCTCAAGGGCGGCACGGTCGACGGCACTCTCGAAACTCTGCCAAAATGCTGGCCATTCCATTGGTTCGCCCGAAAAAACAGGAAGACTGAGCTGTGGAAGGCGTGCAGTAGCTAATGGCACAGGTGCGGCATTGATTGGCACCGGTAGTGCCAGATTGGCAGGGTTGGCAACAGCAAATGGCTGTTGACCATGGACACCACCGGCATTGATTGGCATCGGTGGTGGTTGATTTGCAGCATTGGCAACAGCAGCTGGCTGTTGAGCATTGGCACCGCCTAGAAACACGGCATTGTTGACGAATGGCACGGCTGGCACGGGTGGATTCACAGCAACAGCTGGTTGCTGTCCTCCCGCCGCGATTGGCTGGTTGGGCTCATCTGCGAGTTCTGCTGCTATGTGAGCCAGCATTTCTCGCGCATCTTCCAACCACTCCGTCAAGTGCCGGTCATCTCGAACAAAGGCAGTGAAGAGCGCTTCCTCCGCCTCTCTCGCTGGGCCTTGCAGTCCGTTCATGATGGCACCCCACGCGTCCAGCTCGACCTCCATCCTTGACAGGATACGGGTGATGTGCGCCCGTTCCTGTTCAAGGTTTTCGGTCGTTTCGGCATTGATCACGGGCTCGTCCAGCAAATTTTCGGCCGTAGTGACATGTTGCCGAAGTCGGAACAGCGCGGGCCCCAAAGCCATCCGGCATCGAGCTGAAGACATCTTTGTTTGCTAACGGCACCACTTGTCGGCTCGGACGGCGAAATGGGGGCAAAAAGGAAGGCGAAAGGCGGAGAGAGGGCGGGGTGGAAGGCGGGGGGAAATAATTCCCAAATAAGAAAGAAGTTTATTTAATAAATATAAATAATATGAATAAGATGTCAAATGTACAAGATGAACAGAATGTATAGAAGTGAAAAACGTGCGTGTTTAAATAGAGAGGAAAAGCGGAGGTGGAGCAATTTTAGGCGGAACGATCAACAACAAAAAAGAGTGACTAATACTAAACACAAAATCACAGTGAATGCAAAATATCACAATTTAGAGAGAAATAATAAAATCAATTACAAATATCTCAATTAAATTATTCTTCCTTAATTTTCTTCCATTTTCTCTCTCTCTCTCTTTTTCATTTCTCCAATTTCTCTTCTTCCGTCGGCACTGCTTTGCCGACACCAGGGATGCCAAAAATATGCACGAAAAATCGCGAAAAAGGCCCTATAATAAGCACGAAAAAATTGAAAAAAGGCATAAAAAGGCACGAAAACCCAGAAAAAGGCATGAAAATAGGCAATTAAAATTTTTTGTTCAAGATTTTTAGGGAGTAAAACACGTAAAACTTATTCAAAGAACTTAATTTGGGTCATTTAAATGATTATTAAATATTTTATAATTTTTTTTTGAAATAAGGAAAATTTTTAAACTTAAAATTTTTCTAGCAAAAAAAAAAATTAAATTTTGGCGATCAAAAATTTTTTCAATTCAGGGGTGTATTTTTTGAAATTTTTTCGGGTCATTTCTTAGGGGTGTATTTTTCGGATTTTATTGATTTTTAATGGATTTATTGGAAAAACGCTAAAATGGTACCCAAATGGCAAAATGCCAAAAAGGCATTTAAGGCACGAAAATCCCGAAAAAGGCAAAAAGAAAAAAAAGCATAATAAAAGTCAACCTAGAAGCTTCAAACCAAGTGGAAAATGTGTTTTTTATGCTTAATATATGGAAACTAGTGCGCAGAAAAAAAAAGGCATATGCCTGAAAAGTCGGTCTCTAATCATTACTCCCAAATCAGAACCAATCCCTAACATCTATAATATTTACATTCTTTTTTAAATCATTTTTTTATAAACTGAAACAAAGAATCAATTCCATAATTCTGGGCTTAAAATTTCCTTTTTCCATAATGTTGAACTCATGAATCAATTCCATAATTCTGGGCTTAAAATTCCTTTGTCCATAATTTAATGGGGCTTTACATTTTGTCGTTAGTGTAACACAAAAGAAAGAATTGGCCATCATAAATAGTCATGCCACTCAACGAAATGGCAAACATTTACCAAAAAAGGGCATTATCATCACAAAAAGAAGAAAAGTTCCTTCCATTTTACTTAATTTTGCCGCTCTATGATTATGAAACCAATTTCCACCAGTGCGCTTCTCTTGGCATTGAATACTTTGGCATTGTGTGCCAATTTCTGTGAAGGAATGCCCGACAAAAGATTCAAGTCGCTAGAAGAACTGATGCGTTCTCGGTCGAGAGCATTCAATCAACCAAATTCGTCAAATGTTCAAAAATTTCCTTAGAACAGCTGATGCGTTCTGGGTCGAGACCTTTTAATAGTGGCAATTTTGGGAATCAACAATCCAATCAACCAAATTCGGCAAACTTTCAAACTCAATCTCATAGTTCGAACAATACAAATTCAAACAGTTCATCGTCCAAACCTTTTAAGAGCGGAAAAATCCGAAGCCAAGGATTCGGCAACAAATCTAATTTGGGCGCAGAATTTCTAAGTTCAGACGGCAACAGAACAGAAAATTGGACAAATTTTCAAAATTTGCAGGGTTTAAGCAATCCAATTGCAAGCAGTTCGTCGTCAATGGCATTTAGTAGCAACTTTTCTGATAGAACTCAGCCATTCAATCAACCAAATTCAGTGACCAACTCAAACAAATTTGGGACGCAAGCATTGCGATGACTTCTTTATTTAAATCGAACAGATGTGAATTTTAATAGAATTTTTGATAATTTAACACTCCAGCAGATCATTAGGGAATTAACTATTCTAAAAATAGCAAATATTTTCCCATTTTTCCAAAAATTGGAAAGGGCTTTCCGTGTAATAACTTTTTTCATTCAAAAATATTACAAACACGTAAATTTTTGTTTTTTCCGATTATATTTTAATCATTTTTAATTATAAATATTTAATGCTTAAGACAAATACAACGAAGCACCATGACGGAAAAACATTGAGCATCTAAAAAATGGATAAAACTAAACTCAAAAATATTTGCGAATTTTCAACGCATTTCATCCGATATTTTTTAAACTTTTTAAAATATTTTTATATTCAATTCTTTATTTTTTTTCAATTTAATTTGAAATATTTAGTTACAAGAAAAGATTGGCAGAAGTTTTGTAAGGGTTTCACAACTCAAGTCGATTGTGAAGGTGAAAATGTGAAGAAAACAATTCCAGACGGAAAGTACTCAGGTACATACAATTGCCATTGGATAACCAACACGAATCTATGCGAACCTTACAAATAATTTTTACGAATTTTTCATTTTTCTTCGGGTTTTCTGTCTTCGTTTCTGATGATAGTTTTGGCTTTCTAGTTTCACTTTTTTTTTTACAAAAAACATCTTTTATTTGCTTTGTATTTTTAGATGTATTGTATAAAAAATTCTTTACAATTTCAACTTAATGTGCTCAACAGTCTTTTGGCCTTCTCCTTTTTGAGATAGCAAATTTAAAAAGTGACTCATAAATGTAAATTTAATCACCAAATTTAATTTTTTAACTTATATTATTAAAATAATTTTATTATGTACAAATACGACTTATATATACAAATAAATACACCGATTCTCAAAGCAAATTTGCAAAAACGATGAATTAGCTGGGAATAATAAGCACCGTAATAATGGTCTGGTTAAAAAAGATTGGGTAAATTGATGGTAAGCAGATAATTCAATTTTTATTCTCGTTACTTTTTTTTTGAGTTTTGAATAATATTCGAAAATAATATCTCTTTCTTATAATTATTCAGGGAAATTTTGATAAATTTGTATTAAAAAAAGGCAGGGTTAAGGAAATTAAATTTGTTTTTTATGGCATAAAAAATATTTTTGAATTTTTTCTATTAATAAATTATTTTATTTGTTTATAAAAAATCAAAATTATTTTTTGGACTTTTAAATATAAATTTTAATTTTAAATTCATTTATTAGATAAATGAATTATTAAGCGCATTCACAAAGCAAAAATGCTTATATGCATATAAAAATTAATTATGTTTAATTGATCGCTTAAAGCGATGGTTAATGAATAAGTAAATGTTCCACCCGGTATAAATTTAATTTTTGATTTTTTCTTTTTCTAATTAAATTGGCAAAAATTGCAACAGTTTGCAGTATGCTTCGCAACATTGCCTTTGATTGTCAGGCACCTCAGTCTGCTTAAATTGAAAAAAAAAAATCAAAATGAGCAGCAGGAAAATTTAAATGATAAATATATCTCTTTAAGTGCCGAAGCTATTCGTACCGATTTTATTGATCGCAATTCTTAATTATTTTTATTAATGTAAATTATTTCAAAACCCAATAAACCCTGGACTTGCTTAACCCGGGTTTACTTAACCCAGAGACGAGCAACAGGCCCAGGTCAAGGTCAAATATAAAAAAAATACATGTTCAGGTCCAGGCCAAAAACGAAAAAAGAAAGAAACCAGGATTTCTTAGACAAAATTTTATAATTGATTATTTCAGGTAACCAAAGTATTATTTTAATTATCAAAAAATGATAAATGGACCTGCTGATTTTTGAATAGAAAATCCAGGCTTTTTTAAAAATGACGAGCTCAGCTTAAATTATCGCACTTTAAAAAAAATTTCCTTATTTCAAGAAAACAACGCTACTTTCATCGGCTTCTTTCGGCCATGCCAACTTCAATTCACAGTGTATCATTTAATTTACTTTCTAGGAAAAGCAAGCTTTTTAGATTGGTCTATGACTAAAATACACATAATCAAAAAAAATATTATTTTGTATCATAACGCCAAAATGGGAATTCGTCCGCCGTTTTGCCAAAAGAAGAAACGGCACGGCCAACCATTTGACACCGACGGAAGGTCATTTAGCGAACGAATTCAGCAAGAAAATCAGGACAAAGAAGCGTACTTTAAACAATTAATCACAGGCAAATTGTGTTTTTTAATTTGCCAAATTTTGTTGTTTGAAATGACGACTTCCATTTGGAGCAGGGTTTCCGCGGGTCACCCGAAACCCGAATCCCGAAACCCGACATTTTTCTCGACCCGAAACCCGGCCCGATAATTTTCTACCGACCTGATATTTTTCTCGACCCGCGGCAATCCTGATTTGGAGTAGAAAGATTCTGATTTGGACTATGATGGTTTTGGAGTAATATTATTAATAGAGTTATTATTTTTAGGTGCTAAAAACGCCAAAAATACGCAAAATAGGTGCTAAAAATTGGAAAAATCCTGTGTCTTAATTCACAATAATTACAAAAGTGAATCATTTTTGATGAATTTCGCCCGCACAATTTCAACTTGTCAAGAAAACGAATAAATAAATTTTGGAGAACGAATTTTCTGGAAAATTTTTCATTTCTTAGGGGATATTTTCTGGTCAATTTTTAGGGGTATATTTTTTAAATTTTTTTGGGATCGATTCTTAGGGGGGGGGGGTGTATTTTTCATTTTTATTGCTTTTTTTGCTATGAAATTTCTGTAAAAAGACCAAAATAGGTGCTAAAATTCGATAATCCAAAATAGGTGCTAACTCCCCCCCTCCCCGTTTTCGTTTTTTAGGTGCTAAGCTAAATCAAAATTATTCGGAGAAAATGTTCCGGGCTCTAATCATTAAGCATGCGATATGAATGAATAAAGCAGGAATAGATTTTGTCTAACGTATTTTTTCTCAGACTTGAGTTTGTTAAACCGGCACAAAAATTGAGCGCATTCTTGGCTTGGTTAGCTTATCTTAGCTTTTTTATCTTTTGTATCATAAAGCCAAAATGAGGAAAATGCACAAAAGTAAGCTTAGTCGTTCAACAAAATTTATCAAATTAGCAACAACAAAAAAGATTAATAAGTTGTTATTGGTTTAATCAATTGCTAATTGATTGTTTATTGTGCCGTCCAAAAGATAATTATTTAATTTATTTTTTAGAAATATTTTAAAATTATTAATTTGTTTTATTCGTCATCATTTGCTTCATTTTCGTCGTCAACAATTTCGTCCACAACAACGGTTTCGCGTTGGGCTATTTCTTCACCTCGTTGGTGACGCTCCTGTGTTACCTTTGTCACGTGCACATACTGTAACAGAAACGACAAATTACAGTATCGGAAATGGACGAGAGTCAAATTAAAAAATAATATTAAAAAATAATTTTGAATGTTTTAATTTTTTAAATTTTGTATTATAGAACTTTAGGATTTTGGGATTAGTGACAGACTTTATTTTTTTTAATGTTAAGTAATTGAAAAATTCTTTTGCGACGCCTGTCCAGCCAAAATGACCCCAATTCTTTTAAATATTCGGTAAAATTATGAAGACAATTTTAGTGCAAAAAATTGCAGAAATTTAGCTCTTCTTTACAGATTTTTAACTTAAATCCAGACATTGATTACTTTTGATAATTGAAACAATTATATTAATGCAAAACTTTTTCAAAACTATTAGTTTTAAGATTTTTAAATTATTTTTTTTTTTGCGCCGACCTTTCCCGGCGCAGTGCCTTTCAGTCGTACAACTAAATCTGCTGTGCTGCGTGCCTCGCCAGCACTGTTCTCCAGAACACAAGTGTATTGGCCCCCATTTGACAATTTAACTGCATCGATGAGCAAAATGTGGGCGAAAAAGTCCTTAAAATTGCAACTTTTAATTTATCTGCTAATGATGTTCGAGCGAGTTCTGGTTTTCTCGAGTCGAGACTCTTGAGTAGGGTAAGGCCATCGACTCCGCCCTCGGCCTCGAAAATTAAGGCTTTTCTGGCTAGTTTCGGACCCCTAGGGGCCGAAATAATTATAAATCGCTTTTGCCCTCAGGCTTTTAAAGTTTATATGGCTTTAAGTCGTTTTTTGTCCTCTGCTTTTAACTATCGCCGAAAAGTGTCCCCTACTTCCAATATATCAATGATAATTAGCATTAATTAAGTGGATTAATTGCATTCTTTGCCTGTTGTATGAATTGTACGCCGTCCTGTCCATGCTCAATTTGGTGTCCGTCAAGCAGCCATTTGACAGTCGGTGGCGGGTCGCCGGTGATTTGCACTGTCCATTTCAATGGCATTCCTTCCTCCACCTCCTCGCTGACCAACCGTTGCACAAAATCGGGCGCAATTGTTTTAGCTAATGAATTTTAATTGTTTTATAGTTTAAATTCCATTGAAAAATTTGGTTTTTAGAAAAAAAGAAAATTGAACTTTGGTACTTTTTGCTTCAAAAATTGACATTATAATTTTTAAAATTTCTCAACATTGTAAGGAAGAAGTGTCTTTGGGATTAAAAGACTCAGAAACCGATGGTCAATAATACCCAAAAATTTTCCCGGCGGCGCCTATCGGCACCGCCGGACCTCCATTTTACCATATTTTTGAAAAATGAGGACCAAAATGGCAAAAAATAGTAATTTTTGGCGAAAAACGGCGAAAAATTTTGTAAAATACACCCCATAATTCGGGATTTCAAAAAACGAAAAATACACCCCACCCTAAAAATCGAATTTTTGACTTCAGCCCCCCCCCCCCCCCCTCCCCGAAGCCAAGGGTCTGGCTACGCCCTTGGAATCCAAGGACTTTGGGAGGCCTGAAACACATGAAAAACCTGCTTTTAGCTTGGTCGAAATTCCATATAGGTACATATTTTTCATTTTCGCGGAAATATTCCGAAAAAATTATTTTTCAAAAATTTTCTCACGAATATTATTTTAATTTTAACTTTCGTAAATTTGGGTGAAAAAACTTTTCAGGTCGTTTTTTTGCGAAAAATTAATAAAATTTAAATTTATTTATTGTTCTTCTAAATTACTTTTGATAACGCATTTAGCCATTTTGTTTTTGTTTTTTTTTACTAAAATTTAATAAATTTGTAGAAATTTTGGAAACCTTGCCCTCAATTAGGAAAATTTGTGTCCATATTTGCTTCATAGGCGAAGGGATAAACTTTTTGTTAAATGTGAAAATTAATTTATTTTCAAAAGAATAGGTATTTTACTTTTATTTTATAAAAAAAATTTTCTCTTTTTTTAATTGCTTTTATTGCCCACGTCTCAGCAACAGTTGGGCACTTGAGCTGGCCATGCCCAACGCGTTTTCAGCTGTGCAACAATATTTTCCCACATCGGCCGGCCCCGCTTTTTCAACCACCAAATAGTCTCGGCCGGCCTCGGACCAAAAGTACACATTGTCACTCTGCGCCAACGGTTCACCGTTTTTGGACCATTCAATGCGCGGCTGAGGGGTGCCTAAAAAAATTCAAAAAATTCTGATTTTTTAAGATTTTGGTGGCTGAAATTAAAATCTGGCATAGGTTCATTCAAATTTTTTTGTAGTTTTTTTTTAGCTAAAAATTTTAGATTTTTAAACCAAATTTATTAATTTTTTCTTCTTTTTAACATTTTCAAAGAAAAATATAAACCAAAGGCATTTTGATTTTTTACTACTAAAAGCTAAAGAAATTTTGAAAAACAACAACTTTAAAAAAAAATTCATTAAGACCTAAAACTGCCGAAGATTTAAAATGGATAAATCTTTAGTAAATTAAAAAAATAATAATTTTATTCAAAACTACCGGTCATGATGGCCTCAAATTTTGCATTTTGTCCTTCGGGTGCCACAACGGAGACAAGTGTTTGGATGAAATGTGGTGCTGAACCCTTTGGTTGTGGTGGTGTGCGATGCCGAATTTGTTGGTCATTCATCAGCAATTGTTGGGCATGTGCCTAATGTGAGAAAATTTTGTAAAATTTAATTTTAAAAAATTATGTTTTTGTTTTATTTAGAATTATTTTTCATCCATAAAAGCAATTGATAATATTAGGACTATAATTTTGTTAAAAATTTGCACAGCTTCCCGCATTGATTTATTGTGCATATCGACGGATTAATATTCCAATTAATTAACGAAATTTTTCTAATTATTTAGATACTTGATTTATTATTTTGCATGAAAAATATTTAAAAAATAATTAATAAATTTTTGCGGGTTGATGGCGAATATTGGTAGCATTAAAAGTTAATTTCCTTGGCTCTTAAAACGGCTTAATTATTTGGGCCATTCTTATATCGGCTTAAAAAAGTAAAAATATCACCGGCTGTGATAATTTCAAAAAATAACACTATTATAATCTAATAGGTTCCAAAATTTTGTATCTTAAAATAAAATCCAATTAAAAATAAATTAATCCAAAATATCCTTCACCCTTTTATCAAATTGCTGCTGCTGCTCGTTGTGCTGTTTTGTCCCATTCATCAACAGTTGCGGCCGTGTCGCTAAGGCTGTTGTTGTTGTTGTCGTTGTTGCTGTTGCCTTAATTGGTGATGCCGGTGCCGTAATTTGCGGCCATTTGTGTCCACCATTTTTGTTGTTGCTGATTGTAAATGGCATAAAATTGTTGTTGTTGTTGTTGCGCTTGTGCTTGTTGCTTTAATGAGTTTGTTGCTGGTGCTGCTTTTCCTGCCATTTGTTGTTCGTCTGTGCGCATGAACAGTTGTTGTTGTTGTTGCTGTTGCTGTGGCGGTGTGCTCAAAGCGCGCTTTCGTTGTGCCTTCAATTTGACCATTTTCACTTGAAACACAACAAACTCTAAAATATTTTCCAGGAAATCCAGTTTTTCCAGGTCCAGGAAAAATTCATGTGCCAAAAAATAGCCAGGACCTTGACATCGGTCCAGGAAAAAGCAGGTCTGGATCTAGGTCAAGCTCTAGTTCTATAGTGTTCTATAGTATTCTCTAGTGGTGCTCAAGAGTCTCGGTCTCGACTCGAGAAAATTTCTCGGTTTTTTTTTTGGTCTCGGGTTTTCGGTCTCGGGTTGAGTCTCAATCTCGGGGTCAAGTCTTGGTCCCGAGTCTCGGGAAATTTTTTGGTCTCGAGTGTCATTAGCATTCTCATGTGCGTATTACTTTTGGTCTTTTTTAACTTAATTCCCATATATATTTAAAAATTTTTAAAAATTCAAGGTTTTGTGCTTCTAAAAATTTATCAATTTCTATAAAATTGCTTACCCAATACCGTTCATGCTGTGAGCGCAACAGCGCCTGAATGCCACCGGCGCCCGCGCCCACGCGCGCGTCGCCAAGTGAGCGCCGTTGGCGCAATGGTTTCGGAATCATAGACTTCAATTTTTAAATAAATTATTTTAATTTATTCAAAAATATTTAAAAGAAAATAAATACTCACTTTGGGCCGGATGTGGACGAGCGTTTGCGCCTCCACCCATCCGCGACTGTTCTCGGCACAAAGGCGGTAATAACCTGCGCATTCCAAACGCGCAGGCGCAAAACGAATGGTGTAAGTGTCGCCAACATTGGAAAACTTAAATTTTTAATAATTTATGTTAAAATAAAAAAATAAATAAAAAATTCATTGCCATATTTAAATGATGTGCCAGAGATGGTCCAAAGAGGGGGCGGGGGGTACAAGGGTACAACACCCCCTGGGCGACAACCCTTTTTTTTTTTTTTGCTTTTGATACATACCATTATTTTTTTGTGGCTTTTCCCTCGATTTTTTAACAGATTTTCTCCAAAAATTGGTGATTTTGTGAATTTTTAGAAAAAATCGCGATTTTTTTTGTGAAATCTTAGTGAGGTTGCTAAAATTTTCATCAAAAAGATTATAAAATTTCGGGTGCGAATGAATCTTTGGGGGGGGGGGGGGTATGTACCAGGGGTGTGACTTGTCTCAGAAAAGACGAGAGCGAGAGTTTGGCGAGAGGCGAGAGTCCCCAAAAATACGAGAGTTGGCGAGAGGACGAGAGGCGAGAGAGTTTTTCAAATTTTTTTCTGTATCCTTATTTTTTAATTTAAAAAACTTTAAAATCGTATATTAAATTAGCGTTACGGGCCTGCTTATTTGGGCAAATACCGGGTCAGGGTATTGCCGGGTCCAGAAAAGCCGGGTCAGGGCCCTAGCTTATAAACCGAGTCCAGGTCCTAAAATTCAAAAAAAAACTTTAAAATTTTTTCATGAAAATAAAATAAATATTTTCATGAAATATATTTATTTTACAAACAAACTTATTATTTGTCCATTTTTTGCCATTCAAACTACCTTTTTTTACGGCACGTTTTATCCAAAAAACTTTTGGGAAACTGTGGAGAAGGGTCCGGCGGTGCCGATAGGCGCCGCCGGGAAAATTTTTTTTAATTTTTATGCAAATTGGTAACAAATTTTGTCCAAAAAATGGCCAAATTTAGCGATTTTGAACAAGTTTCAGGAAAAAAATTGAAAATTTCTATGTTCAATTTATTAACAGAAATTGTACAAAATTGACTATTTCTCGGAATTCCGTGCCATCCCTGGTTTGTAGGCTGTTTAAAAAAAGAAAAAACAATCATTTTTAAGTTGAAATATTTGAAAAATAATGAAAGACAGAAGGTTTTAACCACCAGACCAAATTTGAACATGTTCTATTAAAGAAAATTGTTCTCTAATTTAAGACATTAAGGAAGGAGAGAAAGAGATTTATGTTTTTTTTTCGCGTAAATTTGAAAATTTTTTTGACTGCTCAAAAGTTCAATCTTTAGGGGTGTATTTTCAACTCTCGCCTCTCGTCCCAAAAAACGAGAGGCGAGAGACGAGAGGCGAGAGTACCAAAAATGGCGAGAGTTGGCGAGAGGCGAGAGACGAGAGTTGTCCCACCCCTGGTATGTACCCTGCTGCATACCCCCACCTAGAACCAGGCGCGGGACAGGATCCCGCGCGGGATTTTGCGGGGATTCCAGTCCGCAATCCCGATCTTTTTGGAAATTGCTGGATTAATCCCGCGGGTTCCCGTCAAAATTTTAAGGTTCCAATCCCGCAGCGGAATCCGCAAATTTGAAATTTCCGGGCTCTACTTCCACCCCCCGCCACCCCTGGGACCGTCTCTGATGAATGCATACACAATTACAAAAATTCTCTTTATTCTGAAAAAAAATATTTGAAAATTTAACATAAAATAATAAGTATTTCAGTTTTATTAAAAATAATAAATAAAAATAATTAATTAATTTAATTGCTTATGCAATATTCCAACAATATTTCACCTCAAAAAATCCAGGACTGGATTTGACGGGCCGATCATTGAAGAACCAGCGGATTTTGGGCCTCGGATTGCCCACCATCAGACAGTCCACCTCAGCCGATTCGCCTTCATTGATGGTCACTTCGGTTTGGAATGCGCGGATGAATTCGGGCGGATTTGCAAGGCTGCTATAGCCTGAAAATTTTTGAAAAATATATCGATAAATCCTTAATTTCTGCAAAAATCTAAGTCGGGTGCACTTGATTTCCACCCCCCACCCCAGTTCATTTACTGTCCGAAAATTTATTTAAAAATTTTTTTTCAAACTCAAAATTTTCCAAGTAAAAAATTTTAAAAAACAAGAAAAAATTTCAAAAAATTTTTCTTGTGTTTTTTTTTAATTTATGATGCTGAATTATTAAGTATTTAAAAATTTTTCCAAATTAAATCGCAAAAATTTCAAAAAAAATTTTTCTTGAAAATTTTCTTATAAAAATCTTTGTAAGATTTGTTTTCTTAAAAAAATTCTTTTTTAAAATCTTTTTAAAAATGTTCAGGGACGACAGGGGGGGGGGGGGGGGGGGTGACCTGTTCCGACCTAAGCCTGGGTCCTCAAAATCACTGCTCCGTGCCGACTCGGCACGGTCCGATTTGCTCAGTGTGTACACAATGCCGCGCGGTGACGAGGCCACACTTTGGCTGCCCCAACTGCGCTGATCAGTGTGCCGCCGTTGCTGGTGGTGATCAGTGTTGTTGTTGGCTGCCATTGTTTTTGAAATGCCAAAATCGCCAAAATTATTGTTTTGGTAAACGGACGAAGAATGCTGCTGTTGAAACAGCTGAATGTAATTAATTTATTAAAAATCCCAAAAAATGGAAGCAAATTTTGTTGAGGGAATGATGACTTTCGTGATAGAAATGCCGGAAAGTTTGGCACATCTTAGCTTTTAGAAAATTGTCCAAAATTTCTTATTGTAGGGAAACAAAAGTTTTTGGGATTATGTTCCATTTGGCACAAAATGGAGAATAAAAGACCTTTTAAAAATAAAAAACTTTTACTTATAATTTGAAATTGTTTGAACACATTTTTGAAGTGCCAAACTTAGATTCGAATTTTAAAGAAATTTTGTTTTTATTGATTTTTTTTGTTTATGTTTGCCTGCGGCGAATCAAATCCACTGGTTGGACTTGTTGTAGCTGTTGTCGTGAATGTTGTTTTTGAGGTTGTTTCTAAAAAATCAGATTTAAGAAATTAAAATGTAAAAGGTTTTTAATGATTTGAAAAAAAAATTCAAATTTATATGAAAATATATTATTAAATAATTAATCAAACCAAATACAAAAATGAAAGTTTTGGGGGGCCTACCATCAAGTCCAACCAGTACATTCAATGTTGCCGATGAGTGTGCTTGGCCCACTTTGTTTTGTGCTTCCACCGAGTACTGGCCAGAATGTGCAAGCGAAACACTTAATGAAGCGATAATAATAATTTTTTAAACTTCAAATATTAAAAAATATATATATATATATAAATATACGAAAATAATATTAATTTGAAATTAATCACTATTTTCCATTTATATCCTTTGAGAATTTAAATATTCAATCCCTTTACATCAATAGGCTTATAGAACCGGATTACCCAGAATTTTTTAATTTTGAAAAAGAAATTTTTCAAAAAAAACTTAGAAAACTTTATATAAGAATTTCACGAAAAAATTTTTTTTAATTATCACTAGAGATTTTTTAAAATTTGTTTGATGAAACACTATTATTTTTTCACAATTTTTCCAATAAAACCTATGAAATTGTAAGTTTTTTTTGTTGAAGTTTTTTATTAAAAATTTTCTATGATTTTTTTAGAAAAATCTCTATGAGAATTTTTAAAAAATTCGGAAGCGAGGTGGGGGGGGGGGGGGGGCGTTGTGCACCCAATTGGGACAGAAATGCAAAAATTTTCATTTTTTTCCAACTTCGGAATGTTCAGTAGTTGGCAATTTTCTGTCGGTCCTTTTGAAATGATAAATTCCTGCTGCTGTTGATGCTGCCAATCACTAATTGGTGTACTATTGAAAAACCACCGAACTTCCGGTGGAGGAAAACCCTTGACAAGAACCTGAAAATTTAGTTTTAAAAATTCTAAAGAATTTTTTTAGGGTACCTGAAAATTGACGCTTTGACCTTCGCGTACGACCTGACTCGAAAGTGGGGGCTCAATTCGGGGAGGAATGTCTTTGTCTGGGAAAACCTGTAAAACATGGGAATTATTAATTATTTTTTTAAATTTCTCTAAATTTTAGAAAAGAAAATTTATATATAATTTTAAATATTTTTTACGAAAATTGCATTTTAATTTGAGTACAAATTGCATTTATGGTTTGAGTACAGTAACAGACCGCCCGTTATTCTACCGTAATGCGGTGTATTTATTATTAAAGCATCCTTCATTAATTGTAATTGTTCAATAGCTTTTTATGTTATGTAAATTTAAAAAAGAATAAGATTAAAAAATAAAAAAATTTTACGTTTTCGATTTCAATGAACTAACAATAAATTTCTACCGTAAAATTTTGTACGGTAACAATTTCGGTGATTTGTTGTTGTTCCTCGACTTGTTGTTGTTCCTCCAAATCAACGCGACACGCGCTGCATAAAAACCAAAATTACATTTTAAATTTGAAAATTTTTACATTATTGGCGTCACGGGTTTTGGCGCCGTCGGCGGTGGCGGCCCATTTTTGCTGTTGCTTCGCCTTGGCGGCGATGGTGGCACAATGCAAACGCGGCAAAAATTCATTGTTTCGCCGTGCCGGTTCACCGCCAATGCCTTGTAGAGGCCGGCATCCTCAGTACGTGCATCGCTGCAACTCAATGTGCAGTGATCACCGTGGAATGCCAGCCGAATTCGGTCCGACTCGCGAACAGTTTCCTCCTCACGATACCATATGATCTAGCGAAGAGGGGTTTTGTTAATGAACGAAATTTTATACGGTATATTGTATGCAACTTTCAATTAAGCAAAAAGGGGGCTAAAAACCCTTTTCATTGAACTCCATGTAAAATCAATTTTTGGAACTAATTTGTAAGCTATTTTAAGATAGAAACCCCTTAGGGACTTAGACTATTCAAGAATCTCGAGAAAATTCGGGCTTTTAGAAATCTCGTCGGTCTTGAGTCTCGGATAATTCCAGTGCCGAGAAATCCTAATCACCGACTTTACTCCCTCGAATGGTGCAGCAGTTGGTCTCCCTCCAAATGACTCGCTGTTTTTGCAACATAGATTTTTTTTTTGAAAATTTCAATTACATAAAATTCCAATTCTTAAAATTTTTGTGCAAAGTTAGAAAAATGAGGAATGAATGAATGGCATTGCAGCATCAGAACAAAACGCCAAATATTACCTTTGGCTCCGGATTGCCCACCACAACACAGTCCAACACAAATGGGCAGCCCTCGCGCCCGCTGACATTGACCAACTGACGCACAAAACGCGGTTTGCATGGCTGTTGTTCAACAGCGGGTGGTGCATGTACTGGTTGAACATGTTGTTGTTGTTGTTGTTCATTTTGGTTTGGCGATTCGTCCGTTTCAAATTGTGTCACTGTTGTCGTGGTACACACAACAGTGGGCGCTTGTTGTCCATCATTGTGTGTTGTTTTCACCTCACCAACAAGCATTTGCTTCTCATTGTTTGAGAATTTGGCTGTCCCTCCTGTGAATTTTTTGGGGACAAATTCCGAAAAAATTTTTTTTGTTTTTCTGTGATTTTCCATTTTTTTCTCTAAGTTGGCAAGCATTTTTGGGTTTTTGTGCGTCATAAAAATGATAAATTCGCGAAATTAAAATATAAGGAAGATTTTGATAATAAGTATACTAATTCTACGAGATTCATAAATTCGGGAGACGGAAGCTTTTGATGAGGCTGTGCCACAGCTAATTTACTACCGTGATTACTATAGCTATTCTGGATTAATTACCGTATCCTTTTCTATGTAAATGATGAATAATCAATGGAATATTATGAGGTCATTTATCCGAGCTTTCCAAAATAAGCATTTGAGAAAAAAATATTTTTGCTAAATAGTAAACTAATTCTAAAAAATTCATACATGAATTTCTGAGGGGAGCGGGGAATTTTTGCTAGGGCTGTACCACCGCTAATTAATTACCATAATTACTTTAGCTACTTTGGATTAATTATCGTACCTAAACAATTAATAGAATATGCGAGCATTTATTCAAGCTTCCCAATATGTTAGCCAAATTCTTATTTTAATTTAAATTAAAAAAATTTTCTCAAATAATAAAATTTACCCAATGATTGTAAAACATTCACTGTGCATCGACTATCAGCTTCACCCAACGCATTTCGTCCTATCAATGTGTATTCTCCAATGTCATCCTCCAACAGTTCTTCAATGACCAAAGTGGCCAAGCCGTTCAGCCAATTCATGCGACGGTGTCCAATAAGTTCACCAATTGAATTCCCATCCTTGAGCCAACAAATTTGTACATCCGGGTTAGCCTGGAAAAGCATTCAATTTGAAAAAGATTTAAAAAAATCAGTTCCGCTAATTCAAAAATTAAAACCGCGATTCGAAGGTTATCCAAAATTTTCAAAAAATCAGAATTATCTGATTGCTGATGTGCAAAAATCAAAAACCAAAACTGTCATAACTTTTAGGTATGGCATAAATAATTTTAGCAGGTCTTTAGGGCGAATTACAGACTCTAATGCATTTCGATGCCAATAATTTTTGTGCCGAATTTAAAATACATATTGGGATGTGCCGTAATTTTCTTCCATTTTACATCATATGAAATTAATAACATCCAAAACAAACGGATAATAATAATTAAGGGATAACCAATATTAATAAATATAAAACAATTAAATTCATTTATTTAATATTATTTATGTATTAAAATCGATCTAATTAATTAATTGTTTAAATAAAATTTCACCTCAATTCTTGCGCTAAGCTCCACCCGCGTGCCGAGCACTGCGCGGTGCTCCGAAGCCAAAGGTACCGTAAACCGTGGTGGGAACGTGCCGTCGGCAGGCAATTTGAAATTTTGCCGATTTTTATATTCTTTTTCCCACTGGCTGCTCAATTTGGTGAGTCGTTTCAATTCGTTTTCATGAATGCTTAGCATTGATCGAGACCAATCCAAGGCCGGCACAATGTCCAGGCAAGCATCCGTGCCATTAGCCGAATTTGCCAAAGAAATAAGTTTATCGGCTGAAAAGAAAAAATTTATTTGGAGAATTTGAATTTTATTTTTCACAAAGCTCAGATGGATTATAGGGTTTAAATTTAACATGAATGGAATTGGCATTTCCATAAGAATGGGCTACCCTGGAATATGTTGGGAATATGAGTCGAAAATAGAAAATTGGAAATACTTTCAAAAATAAAATAAAGGAAAAAATTTGTGTAGGCTTCAAGCTTTCAATTATTGCTAAGAATATGTGTGGATTGATCAAGTAAGAAAAAAAGCATGGCCTAAAAAATTGAGGATTGTATCGTTTGGGTGTTATGGCACCGTTTTTTTTAAATTCGGTAAATATTTTTTGGACAGTTATAAACTTCCTCAAAATTTGGTATTGCTTGGCATTCAGGATTCTCGTGTTATTTGATGTTAATTATCATCATTCACTTTGGTGTCTTTCCCGATAAATGTGTTCGTTGGCTTGCTGCAACAAATTGCGCATTTGTTCAAATTGCTTTTGGCATTGTTCCTCCGATTCAATTTTGGCACTTTCACTTTTAAGCAAAGTGCTGAGAAAGTGAAGTGAAGTGTCCAATTCGCGGCTCAATTTTTGCAACTTCAAATTAAGATTTGCAATTATTAATCAATAAAGAAATAAATAAAAGAAATTTCTTCAATTAAATATTTTAAAAATTTAAATTATATTTTAGAGAAAACAAATCCATTATAAACATTTTGTTAACGTTTTAAAAGTAAAATAAAAATTAAAATATCGATAAATAAAATTTCAATTTAAAAAGAAAAATAAAATTTCTAAAATTTCAAAATATTTAAAAATTAAATCAATTAACTTTTAAAGAATATTTTTTATCAAACATTTAAAATAAAATTCAATATCCTTTAAGATTTTTGTAATAAATTAAAATTTCAACATAAAAGAGATAATAAATTTCACAAATATTTTAAAAATGAGAAATCAAATTGAATTTTAAAAGAATATTTTATCAAACATTTAAAAAAATTTACTTCCATTAAAAATTTATTATAAAAATAAATTTAATGCTTTAAATTAATTTTATTGTCTTTCACCTGTTCCATTGTTTGCCCAATTTGCAATCTTTGCTCAACAATTTGCCGAATTCGACTTATGCCCGCGTGCAGGGCGTCCAACCGTTGCTCCTCCGCTGGCACAAAATGTTGCGATTTTTGTTGGCTTGAAACCAGCGAGCGCAGCTGTTGCTCTTTGTACTGTAAATTGACACCAAAGCTTTTCAAAAAAATTTTATGTTCATTGTGATTTTCGGCACCGTGGGGAAAATACGAATTTTTTTTTGCCATTTTGACAATTTTTGGTCCTTTTGGGATAAAATTTTTGAAAAAATTTTGGTCCAACGGTGCCGTTAAGTGCCGCCGGGAAAAGTTTTTGGGTCTATTGTCTAAGTGTTAAGAAAAAGTAAAATTTAAAAAAATATATATCAAATTTCCTGGAAAATTCTTGTAACAATTATTTACTGTTATTTCGTTTGAAAAGCGGCGCAAATGCATTAAAAATTCATTTGTTTCAGCAGCAGTTGGATTCAAAGTGATGGGCTTTGACAACATATGGCCAGCAACCGAATGAAGCCAACTTTCAAGCGAGGCCAACTGAAATTCAAAGGCATTTAACAAGAGCATAGGCAGCGGGATCAGTGAGTTCAGGAACAATCAGCTTAAAATTTATATTGGAAAAAGGAATTTCTGAAATTACCATTTTTGTTAGAGTTGAGCGGGACCGCGAATTTTGGGCAAAACCGGGACCGGGACCTAATCGGGTTGAAAAACCGGGACTTTTTGGCTAGGAAACCCGGGAATTTCCCGGTCCCGGTCAAAACTGGTCAAAACCGGGACCTTGGTACTCAGTTGTCCGTGTTTTGGTCCCGGTCCCGTTCAACTCTAATTTTTGTAAAACAAATAAGTCACTCCAAATTTTCACTGATTTTTGACAGCACCCTATCACAAGCACCAATTGTATATTTTTCAACTCGAAAAAACTTGAAAAATATAAGCAAAGAGCAAAAAAAAAATGTTTCGCCCGCGATATATTTAAAATATAAATTTCTTTAACATAAATTTTGTAGTTCAAAGGGTCAAAATTGTATAAGAATCCTGGTCAGAATTTGTCAATTCATTTTTTAATTAAAAATTTAAACAAATTCAAATTTTGTAAAAATAAACACTGTATGTAATTGAAGTATTGTAGTTTTTTTCCTAACATTTAACGCCTAAAATTTCAAATCATCATGTTAAACTTGTCTCGTTTTCGGGAATTTCTGATTCACTGAAACGCATTTTCCACCGATCCATTTTCCGATCACTTATGAGTTAGGTTCAGAAAAATTTTCGAATTCTTAATTTCGGTCTCGATTTCAATTCACGGCCTTGGTTCTCGAATTCCGGGGAGGATTAGCTTTCGATCATTCAGCCTTTTATTGGAACTGACCATTTCCCGGAGTTTGTCCGCTTTGCCGGACGCAATTCGGTCCCGTGCCATGCGCACCACGTCGATGACCGCCTCCTTCAGGCGTTCCACCCGCGCGTCAACCGCTGGGCCCCATTTGTGCCCGCCCGCCGGCTCGCGCTCCCAATGTGCACTCAGCTGAACACCGTCCTCGATCAGTGCAACGCCCTTTTGTTGGGCGAGCGGGCCCAATTCGCTTAATTGGCAAACAGTTGCTAATTAGAAACTAATTAGTGAAAATGGGGAAAATTCGACAGAATTTCTAATAGAAAACTTTAAATTTTAAAAACCTGCACTACAGTATAGAGGACAAACCTGCATAGATTTAAAAAGGTAAACAAAAATTCGGTATTTCCGGTATTTCCTGAAAAAGATCTTCTAAAAATTGCATTTTCTATAAAATTAAATCTGTAAATAAAACCAGGAAAAACCTGAGATTTTCCATTAAAGCCTCTTTTTGGAGTTTTGGCGAAAGAAAAATCCTGTCAAAAACCGACGGGCACCGGAAATTGGACACTGAAAATTTGGACACCGCCGGAACTTTTGACTAATCACTATCCATTTTTGGTATAATCATGGAAATTTTATTTTCCGGAAACCGAAACAGACCCTGCCATTGCCGCACTTGCATGTCGCAAATCGTCGCGCATTTTGTCAAGCTGTACAAGCAGCTTAAAACCAAACAATAATTAAATTTTGGATTCTGTTGAATCTAAAGGGTTATACACTCCCATCGGCGGGATTTGAACCCACAAGACATTCCAAATCGTGGAATGCCTTAACCGACTGAGCCACAGAGGATCTAGCCTACCGTATCCGTTTTGTGCATCATCGTCTGTGTTCGTTCCAATAGATCGTTTCGCATTTGCACTTCCTTCAGCAAACGGTTGTAGCGTTCCAGCAACTGTTCACAGCGTGTTGCGCTTGTTGCATGCAAAACGGGGTCAATTTGTTCGGAAAGGGCCTTCAAACTGGCGTAGTTGGACTGAGAATTTCAAAAATACCACAATAGAGGGTGGATTCTCAGTAATTTTGGTTTAAAATTTTAATTTTCTTGGCAACAGTTTTTGAAAACCCTCTTTTCTTTGGGGTAAAATTTTGAAAAATTGAAGTTAGATTTTTTAATGATGTTTTTTAGTTTTTATCACATTTTCAAGCATTACAATCGCCCAAGAAAGGCATAAAAGCTAAAATTTTAGGCATAAAAGCTAAAATTTCTTAAATGGGCTTTAAAGCTTCAAATTCGCAGCAATATATTGGAGGAATCAAAAAATGCGGACAAAATTTGCCAATTTTAGAGGTTTAAAGAGCAAAAATTAAAAAATTTAAGATATTCTCACAAATGAATTTTTAAAAATCTAGAAATAATCCTTAGATTTGGCAATATTTAAATTCAACATATTTCTCCGGAATGCCTCAGAAATCAAGAATTTCGGACCCAGCCAAAAAATCTCCGGCATTCCTGAATCGGTTAGCTATCTCAATTCAAAATCAAGCTTAAATTAAATTTTGATAATTATTATGCCTCATTTGGAAGGCCAAAAAAATTTTTCAAAAATTCCGGTCTCTCGGCACGGCATTCCATATTTGGCACAACACCTTGATGTCGGTGATCAAAATGGCGAGTTCCAACTCCTCGTCCTCCTCACAGTCACGCACACGGTCAAACCGTTGTGCGGCTGTCAGCAGCCATTGTTCGGCTGCCACCAAATTGTTGGCACTGAAACTGCCGACTGTTTTTAGTGGTGCCGGCTTTTCCTTTTTGGCATTTTCTATGGCACGGTGGGGTTGGCGTGCGCTGGTGGCAATGTTCCGCATTTGTTCTTCAATTGTTGCTACTTGACCACCATCTCGTTGAAGTCGCCAACTGTTTTCAATGAGCTCCCAACTTTGTGCAATTCTATGAAAAAATAAATAAATAACATAAAAATTCGTAAAGAACTATTTATACATTTCTGAATAGGGTTCGGACCCCGTGGGCGGGGGTGGCTTTTCGCGGGGGCGGGGGATTGCGGGGGTCAGAGTCGCGGGGGCGGGGTCGGGGGTGAGGAAATGACTCGCCCCCGGGGACGGGGGGGGGGGGTTTGATTTGAATTAGCTCCAAAAAATCTCAAAAAAAAAAAATTAATTTTTATGAATGATGTGTTGGCTCCACATTCCTTTAGTCGATGTGTGCCTCGATTCAATAATTCCTTTTGGCATAAATTACACAATTTTGTCAAAAGAATGACCAAATTTAGAGCTAATTTTTAAGAAAAAATAGGTTTTTGGAGGGCCGGCGGTGCCGATAGGCGCCGTCGGGGGAAAATTTTTATGAATTTTGTTAGAAATTAGCCAAATTTTTCAGAAATTTCCCTCTTTTTGATTAAAATACGCCCCCAAATCAGAACATTTCTTAGAAATAAGAACAAATAGAAAGCCATTCTTAGGGGTGTATTTTTCACCCCCCGCACCCCCGCGGGGGCGGGGGTTGCGGGGGTCTGAGTCACGGGGACGGGGACGGGGTCCAAACCCTATTTCTGAATTAGGCAGAATTCCATGTTTATAATAATTTTTATCGAATTTTATATTTTGGGATTTTGATTTTTTATTAAAAAAAAAGTAGTAAATATCCAGCAGGGATTTGTCGGAATGCCGATCTTCCGAATTTTTGGGCTGGGAATTTCGTTTTAGAATTGCCAACAAATCCTCTACAAAATCTAACATTGAGAAAATTTCCTACACTCTCATAGGAATTTTACTTAAGAAATAATAATAATAATAATCCGAGTATATTTAATATTATTTGATTTGCCGTTAAATTTTTTATTTTATTTGAAATTATATTTATTAAATATGTAAGCTTTTACCTTAGCATTATCTTCTCAATGGCCAGACAAGCATTGAGGACTTCACGTGGCCTTTCTTCATTGTCCGCGAGTGCGCCCAAAATTCGAATTTGTGAAATAACTGTTGAACCAATCTCAAGGCCTTCATGCGTTAATTCAGCTAATTCTACAACAAAAAAAAAATTTTAAAAAAATTAAACATATAATTTTATGATTAATACCTGTTAAATTGAGATATTAAATTTATTTTAAAAATTTTAAATCAAATAAATTAAAAATTGATAATGAATAAAAATTTAATATAAGTTTTTCTATAATTAAAAAATTTTTGTGCCCATTTAAAAAAATATTTCATTTATTGAGATAAAAAAATAGAGAATGAAAAAAAATATTTTAGAATGAATTTTTTCTTAATATCAAATAAATTAAAAATTGATAATGAATAAAAATTTAATATAAGTTTTTCTATAATTAAAAAATTTTTGTGCCCATTTAAAAAAATATTTCATTTATTGAGATAAAAAAATAGAGAATGAAAAAAAATATTTTAGAATGAATTTTTTCTTAATATCAAATAAATTAAAAATTGATAATGAATAAAAATTTAATATAAGTTTTTCTATAATTAAAAATTTTTGTGCCCATTTAAAAAAATATTTCATTTATTGAGATAAAAAAATAGAGAATGAAAAAAAATATTTTAGAATGAATTTTTTCTTAATATCAAATAAATTAAAAATTGATAATGAATAAAAATTTAATATAAGTTTTTCTATAATTAAAAAATTTTTGTGCCCATTTAAAAAAATATTTCATTTATTGAGATTAAAAAATATTGAGAAATGTGAATAAAAAATATTTTAGAATGAATTTTTCTTTTTAAAAGACAAACAAATTGCAAATATTCCATTTCTTCTTTAGTCTAGCGGTTAATTGTTTTCCTTTGTAGTGAAAAAACTCTCCGGTTCAATTCCGGTTGACTGCGAACTGTGATGTTTATTGGAATAGTTCATCTGATTGCTGATTGATGACTAAATTTCGCCCCTATCTGAGTTCGCATTTTTTTTTAAAATTTAATAATAAAAATTCATTTAATAAAATAAATTAAAGAAAAAGGTAACAAAAATATAAAATTAATTTAAAGGTAAAAAAAATAATGTTACTTTTTAAGAAAAAAATGGGTTAGGAAGGAAAATTAAAAAATGAAATTTAAAGAGGTTACAATTACTTAAAAAAATACCGTCAATAATCCTCTGTAATTCATCTGGTGATTGAATTGCTCCATTTTTGCACAAACGAGAATTGGCCAATTTTGCTAGCTGAAAATGAGAAAATTCACAAAAAAACGAAGTTTTAAAAATTAAAAAGATATAAAATTAAATAAATAAATAAAAATAATTTCAAAATTATGTTACTTCTTCATGCTTCAATGCGATCTCATAAAGATGTTGAGTGTCTGTCAAAATATAACCTCGGATTGATAATTGCCTTAAAATTAATTTTTAAAAAATTAAAATGAAAAGAATATTTTAATGCATTTAGTTTTATTTAAATATATTTCATTTAATTTGCTCCTTTAATTACATGGAAAAATTCGAAAAAACTTATTTTTTATTTTAAAGATTTATTTCGTGTCTTTTATTTAGACCTGCTCAAACTTTTCCAAGCTGTGGCCAATCCGTCCGCCATCGCTTCATAAATCAGAATGTCGTCCGCCTCTGTTTGTTCGGTTACCAGTTTTTCAGCGCGTCCAAGAAGTTCTTCAACCTAATTTGATATATAAGTATATTTAAATATTTAATTAATTCAATTTGCCTGCTCCTCTTTGCCAAGCAGTCGCGCGTAAAGGTCCTCATGGAGCAGCAACAATTGTCCATTTTCGCTTGGATTTGTGCCAATTTGGAGCAGGCCCGGCTCCATCTCGTCAATGCGTAACTCCACAAAGCCGACACTCTGTTGAAAATTCAAAAATATTAAATGAAATTATAAATTAATTATATCTTGAATTAAATTTAGAGATATTTTCAGTTGGCATATCCGCGATCTCACCCGATTTTGTTTTCTCTAGTCGAGAAAATTCTCGGTTTTTTCGGGTGGAGTCTTAGTTCTCGAGTCCTTGATTAATTTCTAAGCCTCTTTTTTCAAATAGAGCAATTTCTTGGATTTTGGGGGTCTTAGTTCTCGAACCCTCGATAAATTCTCGGGCCACGATTTTCAAAATAGAGAAATTTATCGCATTAGAAATATTATTGATCTTCGGGAACTAGAAATTCCCAAGGCCATAAGACACTCTCGGACAGACATTAATAGAAATGCCGTATTTTACCCTAACAATTGCGACAACAATTGTCGAATGGGGTTCCGCCCTGACAGCAATAGTGGACATTGTGGTGGTGGTGGCACTGCTCGCCGACTTTGGCATTATGTTTTGCCGCACTGTTGGCATTGTGGCAGCTGAAGATTCCAATTCAACGCCAGCCATTTATTTATAGCTAATATAAAAATTAATGCGTAAAATTTATATAATTAAAACCTTAATAGGAAAATCTGGGACAATTTGTAAGCACTTCAAATCGAAGCATGAACAAACAAATGTTTAACATTTTTTTCAGAAACATTTTTGAAATCTGATCGGATGAAAGTGCATTGAAACATATGTTATATTTTCAAAGAATATGTAGCATAAAAAACATAATTTTATTGTTAAAATCCTTAATGTAAATCCAAAAATGTTGTCATAAATTTAAAATATATTTGAAATTTTAAAAAAGATATTTTAAAAGAAAAAAGGTTTTTATCTTTTTTTTTTTGCATAAATGAAAAGGCCATTTTAGGGAAATATTCATATACAAAAGGTAAACTGATTCAATAAAAGTGAAAATAAAGGGTATTTAATGAAGATAGTCTCGGTTTTGGTATAATTTAGGAACTAAAAACTATTAAAATAGACCAAAAATGGGAAATAGAGACATACAAACCAAAAGTGAGGGGAAGGCAGATTAATTTTCAGTAAATTAATTTTTTGTGCAAAACGCTAAAAAATTGGCAAAATAACATTTGAAACTTTTTGGAGATTTTGCAGATCCCTAGGAGTTCATGGGAATATCCTTCCTTAAACATTCTAATTAAATACGGATATGAGATGGAATTGTTTGTAAAGTAATGCTCATTTTCTTGCTAAAAATTGTACATTTTGGAGCGATAATTTGTCCATTCCTCCGCTTCTGCTTTTCGCTGAGAATGTCCCCCGAGGGCAAAAATGCTTCATTTATTGGCTACCATTGCTTTACCCGGCCCAAATGATGAGGGAAGAGACGCCAAAGCAGAACGGGTAGAAGAAGAAGAAAGAAGAAGCTGCTTGTTGGAGTTCAACTGATCTTTTAGTCACTCACATAAAGCCACAGCGGGAGGGAAAAGCATATCCATCGGCGCCATCACTCTTTTTCTTTTCCTCCCGTCATCAAACACTATTTTCATGAGGGGGTGAGCTTACTACGCCCGAGGCAATATGGAGGTTTGCTAATCAATACGGAAATAGAAGCCAATTTGGAGAGAGCACTTAACAGACAGGCAGGCAGGTAAGGCAGACAAGCAGCGGATAAGCCAAAGGCAATCAATCGGATTTATATTTTATTGTTGTTGTGGAGATTAATCCTGAAGATTAATCCGTGTTTTATGGGTGATCGGAAGAATGGACCAATAGTATTTTTTGGTCGGAGAATAAATGGACAGATCGAAGTTTTAATGAAATAATGGTCTTAAATTAAAAGGATTATTTTGCTGGCACGGCTTTTATCATGGTTTATAACAGTCCTATTGTTTTGGTACTGAATTTGGCATACCTTTATTAGAAATCGGATATGGGCCGGACTCCCGTAACCCGTACTTTTTCGGGCGTTGCGGGTTAATTACGAGTTAAGGGTTTTACGAGTTTTTGGCCCGTAAGCCCGCCCATGACCAGTATCGATGTCGAGCCCGTAACCCTTACACTTACCCGTACAATCGGAAAATTCCGACCTCTACTTTTTATCGTAGGAAACTATATAAGGTATTTAAATATTTTATCTCTAAAATTTTTTAAAGAATTTAAAACAGCATTTAAAAAAAATTGCCACTTATCTTTCCGTGTGCCATAACTTAAAAAATAAAATAAATTCATTAATTTATTCATATGAATTACACATATTAGCTCAATCAATCAATAAAGCAAAGTGATTAAGAGAAAACATTCTCTTATACAAATTATATATGAATAAAAAATTTGCAAATTTTCTCCATATTTATTTAATATTATATTGCTTATAATGAAATTGTTGAATATTTTATTTTTTCTGAATTTTATTGGCATTTCCTTTTGTGTGTCCTTGCCGCCGTCTTACATATGGGACTCAAGCAGTTCTGTCAACAATGTCGGCACATTTGCCAACTTTTTGGACGACCTTTTTACCGAATATGCCAAAAATGACAAAATGGGTTGGTTTTCGTTGAAATTACGTAAAAAGGGTAATTAAATAAAAATGCCGCATCGCTTAGAAAATCTCGGAGCAAAAAATAAAACCTTTTTAATATAATTTTATTTCCCATATCAATGGTTAGAGAATCCGCTTGACAGATGCTGAATTATTTTGATTTTTCCTCAAAGTATATTATTCCATGTAGCAACTTTTTTTCTCTTCATTTACATTATAGAAAATTTCGCTGATCTAAAAAAGTTTATGGCTCTAGGTGATTTTGGAATTTTTATGAATTTTTAAATTAACTATCTTTATCGATTTAACAAAACTGATCGTTTTTCTGATCAGTTTGGAGTCCAGTGACCAAAAAGCCGAAAATTTACAAAAGAAAATTGACTATTCTCTACATGATAAAAGTAGTTTAAAAGTGATTCGAACACTTACGGGTGAGGGGGTGGGGGACATTGATTTTTCGTCCCCAGCGATTTGAGGAACTCATTCCCGAAATGAAAGCATATTTTTCTTTTCCGTGCTTTATGTATTCTTTCAGACCCAATTGTGCCAAATTCGTCGTATCCATCGGCGGATCAAAATTTTTCGGAGAGGCAAAAAGGGTGGTGTTCAATTTCACATTTGTCAAATTGGCGGCGGAAATTGCCCATTTTGGCGTGATCAAAAACAACGGAAATGCTAACGAAGAAGAAGCATTTCGGAATTGGAATGTGATCTTCCCAAACACCAATTTTGACATTAGTTATGATGGCTTTCTTGGCTTTTTGCATTGTGACAAATCGCTTGGCCAACAAATTGCGCAAAAATTCAAATCGGAATTTTTTGCGCCCGACAAACGGCACGCCAAACCATTGATTTTGAACCAAATTTTGCAGTTGAGCTTCTCGTTTGCCGTGCGCATTCTTCTCAGTGTGATGTTGGTGAACTCAAAAAAACAAAACAATAAAATAAAAAATAAAAAAGAGTGGGGTTTATTTTAGGAAAATTGCATGGGCCCTGGGGTAAAACAAAAAAAAAAAAAAAACGTGAAAATGGTAATTTTTGAAAATTCAAACATATTTCTCAGCAGATTTCGTCCTAATGTGGCAAAATTTCTCGAATGAATACTTTTTTTGCCCTTAAATTCTCGCATTTTTTGTAGTTATGAAGAATTTTTCACAATACACCATGGCATCGGAAGGTGGCAATTGAACACCCTTTTGCGTGCCTATAAAATTTTGTCAGCTCAAAACGGCAATAACAACAACGAAAATGGGTATGGTTATAATTAGAGCTCGACCTTTTGAAAAAGTCTGGAGCTGGATTTTATGTTGAATTTTTAATTCCTGGACAAAAATCCAAGAAAATCCAGGTCCAGAAAACCAGAGCTTTCTAGGCCTGAGGATCCTGACCTGAACCTGGTGGATTTCTTTGAAATTTATATGAAACAACAACCCAATAATTTAAAAAATCAAAAAATTGCTTAGGAAAATCTAAAAGTATCTAATTGACAATAGTAATATGTTATTTATAGCTTTAAATTTTGATAACTTGAAACAATACATCGGTCAGTTGGAAACAACAAATTTTAAAATATTATCCAAGAATCCGAGTTTTTCGTACCTAATCAGGAGATGGGATTTTTTTTAAATATTTGTTCTAGACCTGTGTATTTTCTAGACGAAAATCCAATAAAATTAAGGCCCAGGGAAATCCATGTTGCCGAAAAATGCCCTGGATTAAGAGAAAATCCGGGCCTGGATCTGGTCCAGATTGAATTCTAGTTAAAATAAAATGATTTACTTTGTAATTGATTTAATTTTAATTAAAAATTTAGAATTTTTCCATTTCAAATTATTCAAATTGACCAAAATAGGCACCATTTATGGGCTCAATTATTAAATCCAAATGAACATTTGTTGGAATACAATTCGGAACAAAATAATTATATTGGTTTGTTTTTTAATTTTTTCTGTGAATTTGTGATTAATGTGGATGAGATTATTTTTCTGAGACTTTTCAGATTTATTCAAAAAATTAAAAATTAAAAAAATGCCCCTAAAAAGCTAATAAAGACCGTCAAAATAAATTTCTTGAGCTAAAAACAAATTAACAATTTTAAAAAAGCACTTTTATACTTTTATGATTTTTTAGTTACTTTAGTACATATCAGGGATGTGCCGAGCCAGACAAAATCCGATTCCGATTAAATCGCCGATTCCGATTATGGCCAAAAATCCGATACGGTTTTAAAACCGATTACGATTATGGCCCAAAATCCGATTAATTGCGATTCCGATTACGATTCCGATTTTTTTTTTAAATAATTTTTTCCCAAAAATTTTATTCATAATCAAAAATTTTTGCTAAATAACAAAAAACTTGATTATATCGGGGAGAAGGCACTGCTTTGTGAGAAAAATTTAATTTCAGTCATTATTAGGGTTGTAAATTATATGGACTATAAAAAGGCAAATATGGACATAAAATATGGACTAAAAAAGCCCGAAATATGGACTAAAAAGCTCAAAAATGGCCAAATATGGACCAAAATATGGATTAAAAACTGCCAAAATATGTGTTTTAAATCCTCAAAAATTCCAAAAAGGTGTATGTATTCAATATTTGCTCTAATACACTTAAAAAATATAATAAACAACCAAAAAATGGATTTAAAACATAAAAATGCAAATTTTTTTATTGTCATCCATCGTAAAAAAATATTTCCAAGTTTGTCAAAATTTCAAAAAAATTCTCATTTAAAAAAATGAAAGGTTCACAAAAATGGCAAAAATATTTATTAAAAATGACGACGAAAGTCAAATTTTTCGGATTTTTTGGGCTGTAATTTTTAAAAATTTCCAAAAAGTCCATCTTTGGGGGTGTATTTTTCGCTTTTTTTTTTTTTTTTGCATTTTTATAGTGAAAATTTGCCAAAAATGGTCGAAATATGGACTAAAAACACAAAAATGGAGAAATATGGATTTATTCCCAAAAACCCCCAAAATATGGATTTATATGGACTAAAAACCTTCACCAAATCAAAAAATTTTAATGCAGAAATGCTATTTTTGAGCCCCTTTCTTCATAGCATATGCGCAGAAAAAATATGTTAATCCATATAATTTAGGGACCCACCCGTTTGGGCGCTCACGTTTGGGCGCGCTCGTTTGGGCGCCAGGTCGTTTTTCCACGATAGCTTTTTTCTTTGGCATCCAAATCCAACAATCTTGGTATCCTTCGAAAGCTCTTAACATGCTCTATTAGCCTTACCAAAATCGAAAGGATTTTCAAGCCTGGAAAAAATTTTAATAAGAAAAAACTTCAAAAATTTTGACTTTTTGCAATTTTCAGTGTATAACTTTTTTGGTAATTGTCTAATCGTGAAGCAGTAGCTTAGAAAAAGCTTCTAAACATGTTAAGCTTTCGAATGATACAAAAATGTTGGATTTGGATGATATTGAAAAAAGTTATAGAAAGCTATAGTCGAAAAACATGCTGGCGCCCAAACGAGCGCGCCCAAACGTGAGCGCCCAAACGCAGTGAGAAAACATTTTTTTTCAAAATTCATTGGTATTCTCGCTAAAAAAAATTCCTCCAAAAGGTCAATTCTTAGGGGTGTAATAATCGGATTTCAAGGCAAAATCCGATTACGATTATCCGATTCCGATTATGGCCCAAAATCCGATTAATTGCGATTCCGATTACGATTACGATTCCGATTCCGATTCGGCACATCCCTGGTACATATCGAGGGTTAAATTTGAGTGTATTCAAAATGAACCCAAAAAATATTCCAATTTTGATAAATTATCTAAATTGAATTAATTTATTATTAAAAATCTTTCATTAAAATTTTTTAATAAAGATGCTAAAACTCTTCTTACACATTTATATTTTTTGAAGAGAATTTCAAATTCATTCTCCGACTCTCCGATTTCACATTGTCATATGATGAAATTTGCAAAGTGCTTGAAGCAATTATGGAAAATAAAGCCATTAAAAATACACCAGCAATTTACACATTTATGGACAAATATTTCAATTCATTTGTTTCATCAGAGGGACAAAGGTTAGTTGTTACAGTTCCACCCTAATTAGTAGTGATGCTCAAAAGTCTTGGTCTTGAGATACTATGGCTTCTTGGTCTTAATTCTGTGGCCTTCGAGAAAAGCCTCGGGTTTCTTGGGCCATGAGTCTAGGTTTGGGAGTAGTCTCGGGTTTTTGGACTGGATTCTCATACCTCGACTCGAGAAAAGTCTCGGGTTTTTGGACTCACATACCTCGACTCGAGAAAAGTCTCGGCTTTCTTGGGCCCAGTGTCCAGACTAGGAAAAAGTCTCAGTTTTTGAATAAGTCCCCAGACCTTGGAAAAGTCTCTGAGTCTCAAATCTCGGCAAAATTTGGCTCTCGAGCATCAGACCCTGGTACAATGTGACTCCTTTCTCAAACATCTTTTGACTGTGAATCGCTTAATCTGCGCTTCATCGATCAGGGATTTTTTAAGCATTCATTATTTTAGCAAAATTAGATGCGCATTTGTCAATTTTGGGCGCTGGTTGGATTCACATTTGCGGTTAGAATACAAAAAGTTTGCAGACTTTGTTCAAAAGCATAGTCGCTTATGCGGTTGCAAAGATGTGCATAAATTACATCATTACTGTACCATTGACGAGGAAAACACACCGACAGATGGGTGGGTACTGTGCATTGCATTATATGATACGGTAACAATTAAAAGCCAGACCCTTGGCTTCGGCGGGTGCTGAAGTCAAAAATTCGATTTTTAGGGGTGTGTTTTTCTTTTTTCAGTCGATTTTTAGGGGTGTATTTTTCTTTTTTCAGTCGATTTTAGGGGGGTGTATTTTTTAAATTCCGAATTACGGGATGTATTTTACAAAATTTTCGCCAAAAAATTACTATTTTTTGCCATTTAGGTTTCCATTTTTCAAAAATATGGTAAAATTGGGGTCCGGCGGTGCCGATAGGCGCCGCCGGGAAAATTTTTGAGTATTTTAATGCAATTTTGTTAAGAAAATCGCTTACATTTCAAAAAGTTTACTAAAAATTCAGAGTCTCCGATGGTCCCGAAAGACTCAGACATAAAAATCTAACAAAAATATATATATTATAAAAAAAGGGGTTTCAAAATGAAAAAATAAAAATAAAAAATAAAAATTTTGGTCACCCAATGGCAAGTTTTAAGTTCTGCACAGCTTGAGCTGGAATTGTTCCGACAAGAGCCATTGTGGAATTATGCAGAAGTGATCGGAATTGACACAAATGAATGCAAAAGTGAGGCATAAAAATTTTATTTAAAGTTTTTTCAATAAATAATTAATACGATGGAAATTTAAAAAAAAAAGATTTTATTTTAACCGATCGATCATTTTTTTATGACTTTTTTAATTGTTTGTAAGCAATTTTCGAGCTGCTCAATATCAAGGCTCAAGACCGAGAACAAGAATTGCTAAAAAAAAAAACCCCGAGACTTTTCGCTGCAAGACTTTGTACCATGAGACTAGGACATCAAAAATAAATTATGTTTTTTTCTTGTTTCGAAATTCGACACAAAATGACAAAATTTGCATATTTTTAGCAGATTTTCATTAAAAAATTGCTAATTTTGTGGATTTATAAAAAATAGAAATTTAGAGGTTTTGGAGGGAGTACCAACAATGAAAACCGGAAATTTTCAGCAAATTACTATTTTTTCCATTAAAAATTTCGGGCGTGGAAGAGTCTTGGGGGGGTGGTACATACCCCGCGTACCCCGCCCCCCTGGGACAGTCCCTGTGGCCCATGGTTTTTGCTCAATTAGAAATCCATGCCGAGACTCTCGAGCAGCTCTTAGCAAAAATAATCTTTTAGCTGTTTTACAATTTTGTGATGACCTGCGCAACATCGTCCATTCACTTTTGGCATCTCCATCAGAAAAACAAAGAACGACGATCAAATACTTTCAAAAATTGAATGAATTCGAACTTTTAATGTCATTTCTAACCACGCACGAATTTTATTGGTATGAATCGTCGGCGGAACAATTACAAAATGCCGCAAATAATATTGAAAAAAGCGAAACATTAGCACAACAAAAACGTGCCCTCAGAAAGCTGTTGGCTCTGTTGGACAAACTCGGAACGGCATATGGCCAGGCCAATGCATGCGAATTGCGAAGCGGCAAAATCAAAGGGCTGACAAAATGGGGAAATTCCATTTTCAAATTTGGCCAAATTTTATTTGAAACATTCAAAAACCAGTCGGACGAAGTGAATTATGACGAAATGCACCAATTGTTGACTATTCCGTTGCCATTTGTTCAACACTTTCTGCACCGATTTGGCACATTTGTTGAAAGGTAGAAAATTGGGTGATTAATTAATGGTCATCAGTAGTATATAGCGTCAAAAGGTTGCGGGTTGGTTGCGGGTGTTTACCGCACAAACCCGTGCCTATGGGAGGGGTGTTTTTCTTTGAAGTTGCCGCTCGCGCACATTCCCGAACCTATTGAGGGGGTGTTTCTCTTTGAAGTTGCCGCCCGCGCACAATCCCGAGCCATTTAAATGTTTTGAAGTTGCCGTCCCGCACGAACCCGTGCCTATGGGAGGGGTGCAACCTTTTTAAGGTGCCGCCAAGAACCAAAGCCTAAGGGAGGGTGCACTCCTTTGATGTTGCCGACTATCCTAAACCTATTGCACCACTTTGATGTTGCCGCCCCAGCCAAATCCGTTTCCCCAAATCCTCGCAGGTTTTTTTCCACCCCGCGCCGCGCAGCGCCGCGGAAGGTCATCAATCATCCGCCTGTCACCAGAGTGACAGGTGGAGGAAATTCAATTTTTATTTTGCAAATTTAATTCTTTTTTTTCCAAACCTTTTGGGGAGGTTTTATTTTCTCAAATCCTGAATTTTTATGATGCTTTTTCCGAAATTAAAACCCATTTTGAAAATTTGCCAAAACCGTGCGGTTTTTATCACCCTCTCCCCTCCCTCCCTGCCTGCCCCGCGATGCCGCCGCCGCGCAAAGTAATCGATAATGGAATTTTGAAGAAGTGTGAATTAATTGATATTGGCAGCAAATTAAATGAATTAATGAATGGATAATAAAATTAATTATGTAAATCCAATTGAATCGAAAATGAATAAATAAATCAGGATTAAAAATTTTTTTTCAAAAGTAGGTCACCTGTCAACTAAAATTGATTGATTCGTTTTTTATTTATCGTCCATTGATTTCGCAATACGCAACTTTTTGTTCCAATTATTTCGCAATATGAGATAAAATTTGCAAACCTGTCAATAAAAATGATTGATTGGTTCCTTATTTCGCAATTTTCCCCATTATCTCGAAATGTGCACGTGACTTTTTTAATTTTTGTCCAACTATTTCACAATATGCGCATTATGTGGGTCACCTGTCAATCAAAAAAAAGATGACAAATCCAATTTGCACATGACTCGACTAATTTTTTTTTGCCCCTTTGGAATAAAATGGTCAAAGTTGTCAGAAAAATGATTGATCACTTTCTAAATAAGGAATATCCAGACGATTTTTGCACATTTTGGAATGAAATTGTCAGAAAATAATTGATGATTTTCGAAATAAGGCATGAGTCTGAAATCTCCAGGTAGTAGTATATAGTGTCAAAACAGCCGAGGTACAGAAATGATCCCCTCAAAATCCTGAGCCTATTGAAGGGGTGTTTTCCTTTGAAGTTGCCGCCCGGGATAGGCTCCTACAAAAGCCCAAACGTATTGGAGGAGGGTTGTTTTCCTTGAAGTTACCGCCTTGGGATTTTTACCTCAAAATCCTGAGCCTAATGCTTGGGTGTTTATCTTTGAAGTTGCCGCTCGAGGCATTTATCCGCATCTATTAAACAGTCTTGAAGTTGCCGCCTCGAGATTTTTCCCTAACTCTTAAGCAACCCTTTGAAGGTGTCGCCTCATGGATATTCATTCTCAACAAAATCGTGCGGGTGTTTTTTTGCCACCCATCTCACTCTCCGTCGGTGCGCTGCGAAGTCGTCGTGCCGCGCCCCGCCGCGCAAAGGTAATCAATCATTCCCCTGCCACAAGTGGGACAGCTGAAAATATTTTCAACCAAAATTCTTTGCACACCAAATCCCAAGTATTTGTCGCTGCTTTGAATGCCGCTCATTAAAATTTATAATACATGTTTGGATTTCCAAATCCTAAATTTAAAAAGTGTGATTTTTTTTAAATTTCTTAAACCGCGTGTTTTTTCTTCACTTCTCCAGCACCTTCCCCCGCCTCTGCCGACCGGAGCGGTCAAATCAATCGATATTTTACAGAGAATTGCGAGAAAGGAAGAGCGAAAGGGTTCTTTAACTGAACATAAACGTAAAGAAATAATGGGCCGACGAAAATTTTTAAACTAAAATTAATAAAATAGGACCAAAAAATTAAAGGTAAGGATAAATCCAAAAAAATGAATTTTCAATTGATGATGAGCATACCATCTTTCTTTCCAAAATCAAAAACGATTTTACAAAATTGACCAAAATTTCTGAAAACCTGCCAAGCAAAATTGATTGATGCGTTTCTTATTTTTTGAAAATTTTAAGCAAAGTTAATTAATTATCATCAGTCAGCTCAACGACCCAAAGATAATAAAATTCCATTTAAAAAATAATAAAAAATCTGAATGTATGTTGTTTAAAGTCATTCGTTAAAAAATAGTTTTTGTTCCTTTCACCCTCCCCATACCTCAGCCGACGTGAATTTAATTAGTTTTCTTACTTTAAGAGTCAAAGGCATTTTCTATCAATATAATGGAAAAGCATTCAATAGTTTTAGGCTTTGGTTTCGCCGGCTATCCTAAAAGTTTTATGAATTTCCCAAGACCATGGGAATGATTTCCTTTAAAAATTTTTTCTATTGGTATTAATTTGAAAAAATGGCATGTTAAAAATATTACTCTTTCGTCTAAGCCAATGTAATTCTCGTTGTTCATCTTTCTATTTCAAATTTAATAGAATAACCAAACTCAATGGTAGCGGGTTTTCATTTAGTTTTCCCGCTGCTAATTTATATAAAAATAATGCTCTGATTATGAAAATGCAATCCTTATCAGTTCCCGGACCTTTTCTTTTGAATGTATATTTTAAACCTTCTGCATTTTTAATGTTTAAATTATAATATTAATTTTCTTCCCTAGAAAATGCTTTTTGGTGACATGATCTGGTATGCAGCTTTTGAAAATGTCTAGATAATTGAAAACACTTCCCCATAACCTAGACCTTTTAAAATTCTCAATGCTTAACGCATAGAAAAATATCGGGACGACATTACGATATTGATTAACCAAGTAAAACCCTAAAAGCTTTAAAATCACAAAATTTGGCCAAAAATTAATGTTAATGATTTTATTTGATTCCACCTATTAAGGGTATACATTTTAGTTTTCTGAATTCCTGGATTTTTTTTTGATAAGGAATTTTCTTAATAGGAATTACCACCAACTAAATATCGAATATTCGGCCCTAGATGCCAATTTATAATAACACTTTATTAGTTTCTTCAAAAAATATTTGTAAAGGTTTCAAACTTTTCTGTTTTTTGGATCCTGATGAAATGGGTGTATGAATTTAATTAATTAGCCAAAAATTTTAAAAACGAGTAAGAAATGGTTTGTTACAAAATTAAAATATATAAAAATAATGTAATGAGCTTATGCTTTAATTTTTACATTCTCGCCAAACAATCGTATTAGGGATTTTTAATAATTGTTGAAAAAATAAAATATATCTTTATTTCGACCGACTGTTTATTAAAGGTTAATTAGTATTTAGATGTCTAATTATTTTTCGTAATTTTGCAAATTTGTTTACACTTGTCAAAAGGTTTCAGAAACAAACTAAAATTAAACTTTTTAAGAATGTTTCATATTTAATAAAATGTCATCGAAAAATAAAATTCTTTTTAAAAGATACCCAATTTTCGATTTATGAGCTGTGAAAGGAATTTAATTTTTTCTCCTTTTGAATATTATTGTATTGCGTTTCGTTAAATTTTTATCAATTTCTGAAGGCTTATTATTACAATAATAGACAGATGAACAGCATTTTATTATGTTAATAAAATATAAATAGCATTTTATTACGTTAATAAAATATAAATAAAAATTAAATTGCAAAACTAGATATCTTCAAAGCACAACAATTTTTGTAAAATGAATAAAGAAAAGAAGCCTAGGGGAAGACCTCCGAAAAATAAAGAAAAATCTAGTGAAGCATTTAATCAAAAAGTTAATCCCCGAGTAGAAAAGAATTTATCAAAAATTTTAAAACCCAAATTCCAAAAAGAAAAATCTACTGAAAATTTTAATAAAAAAGAAAATCTCAGAGTAGAAAAGAATTTATCAAAATTTTTAAAACCCAAAGTTCAACTTAATGGAAAAAGAATAGAAATAAATTCAGAAAGGGACACAAATGCAGTTCATACTAAAATAAAACTTCCTCCAATATATGTAAGATTATAGCTACCAAGGTTATATTCCAAATACTGACGACTATTGTTCATCAATCACTTCTTATCAAAATCATTTTATCAGCTTTTGACAAAATTAGCATACAATATAAATACATGGACAATGTTTGCTTGAAACGGCAGAGGAAATAGTGTGAAAAGTAAAAGAAAAAGCAATTTCAAATACGAGGTGAAGGGAGAGAAAGTCATCGGGAAACTAGTTAAATGTGTACCGAAAAGGGCAGAGAAGATTGAAATTACAAGGAAAAGTCTATTGTTATTGGTTGATAGTGGAAAAAGATGAATAGGCAACGACAACCGGTGAAATGAGAATGAAAAGGAATTAAGATACAAGGAAATAGGTGAATTATGTGTCGATATGTAGTTAAACAGCAAATGAATATGTTAAGCATACTGTGATAAGTCGTGAAAAGCAAAGGGTATGGGTGATATGTTTAATGATATATGGTGAAAAGTGAAAAGGTAAAAGCAAAAAATGTTAGTGCTAAATAGTGAAATGAGGTGAAAACCAATAAGCAACAGGTGAAATGTCCTGTGATAAGTGGTGAAAATAGGTGAAAAACAATAGGAAATAGGTGAAATGTCCTGGTGAAAAGAGGTGAAAAACAATAGGAAACAGGTGCAATGTCCTGTGATATGTGGTGAAAAGAGGTGAAAAACAATAGGAAACAGGTGAAATGTCCTATGATAAGTGGTTAAAAAAGGTGAAAAACAATAGGAAATAGGTGAAATGTCCTGTGATAAGTGGTGAAAAGAGGTGAAAAACAATAGGAATAGGTGAATGTCCTGTGATAAGTGGTGAAAAAAGGTGAAAAAACAAAAGGAAATAGGTGAAAGGTCCTATGATAAGTAGTGAAAGAAGTGAACAACTATAGGCGACAGTGAAATTTTCAGTTCAAGGTGGTGAAAAGATGTCGAAAAGTCTAAGAACATTGATGAAATTCTAGAGAAGTGATGAAAAGAGGTGAAAACTAAAAACGGAAATAAGTGAAATGTTTCAAAAACAGATGAAATGACAACGAACGACGCTGAGATTTTCGTGAATGATGAAAGGCAAAACAAAACATAGTTGAGATAGAAGCTATTTTAAACTGGTGAAAATGCAAAGAAATAATCGAATATGTAGAAAAATAATAAAAGAATTTAAGAGATTTACCTTAACAATGGCAAAATTAATCGCTGTTAACTGTGCAAAAGGAAAGTTTTGTGACGGGTATTGTTATCACAAACACAAAAAGACAAAAAATAAAATTTGGTGGAAGTGTGAACTTTATCAACAAGGATGCAAAGGTTGGGGTTTTGAGAGTAACGGTGAGTTTTTCGGCACTCGAATGCATAACCATCCTCCAGACCAAATTCTACTTCAAATTGAGGGAGAACAATAGATTTGAATATGTTAAACATAGAAATCAGATTTCACATTGGAATTTCAAAAATATCACATGAAATTATTTTTCCTCTCAGCGTGCGTAATTTTGGGTAACTCAAAACTTGAAAAAAAAGTTTGATATTTCCCACTTCTGAGTTTTTGAATGAGCTTAATTTTTGTTCATACCGCTTCAATTTCAGGGATTGAATAAATGGCAATTAAAAATTGCGGCTAACAGGTGCTTACCTACACTTTAGGTGTTCCCAATTGATGGGCCACCAGAAAGTTGGGCACCGGGTGTTTGGAAATCAGGAAGCTTGGGCATCATAATTTAATCAATTAGTGCAGCTAATTAGACATAGGGTAGGTTAAGCGGCTACTTTTTTTTCCGCCTTAGACCATGGAAACGGTGGAGACTGCTTGGCATTCAAATCAGAATCCCGTCGGTCGGACATCGTCGTCTTCCCCAGCCGTCGGTGTCAGCTCAAAAAGTTGAGCCATTCTCGTCACCACGTGCTAATCACTAATTTTATTTCTACTAATTAGAAAATTCTACCCACAAATGGTTGACTAATAGACTGAAATGCGCTTTATTTTGTGATAGTAAGGCCTAATTTTGAAAAATAACAAATTTTTGCAGAGTAAAAAATCGGGCCCAGATAAATTACTCTGCCAAAAATTTGTTATTTTTCAAAATTAGGCCTTACTATCACAAAATAAAGCGCATTTCAGTCTATTAGTCAACCATTTGTGGGTAGAATTTTCTAATTAGTAGAAATAAAATTAGTGATTAGCACGTGGTGACGAGAATGGCTCAACTTTTTGAGCTGACACCGACGGCTGGGGAAGACGACGATGTCCGACCGACGGGATTCTGATTTGAATCCCAAGCAGTCTCCACTGTTTCCATGGTCTAAGGCGGAAAAAAAAGTAGCCGCTTAACCTACCCTATGTCTAATTAGCTGCACTAATTGATTAAATTATGATGCCCAAGCTTCCTGATTTCCAAACACCCGGTGCCCAACTTTCTGGTGGCCCATCAATTGGGAACGACCTAAAGTGTAGGTAAGTACCTGTTAGCCGCAATTTTTAATTGCCATTTATTCAATCCCTGAAATTGAAGCGGTATGAACAAAAATTAAGCTCATTCAAAAACTCAGAAGTGGGAAATATCAAACTTTTTTTCAAGTTTTGAGTTACCCAAAATTATGCACGCTGAGAGGAAAAATAATTTCATGTGATATTTTTGAAATTCCAATGTGAAATCTGATTTCTATGTTTAACATATTCAAATCTATTGTTCTCCCTCAATTTGAAGTAGAATTTGGTCTGGAGGATGGTTATGCATTCGAGTGCCGAAAAACTCACCGTTACTCTCAAAACCCCAACCTTTGCATCCTTGTTGATAAAGTTCACACTTCCACCAAATTTTATTTTTTGTCTTTTTGTGTTTGTGATAACAATACCCGTCACAAAACTTTCCTTTTGCACAGTTAACAGCGATTAATTTTGCCATTGTTAAGGTAAATCTCTTAAATTCTTTTATTATTTTTCTACATATTCGATTATTTCTTTGCATTTTCACCAGTTTAAAATAGCTTCTATCTCAACTATGTTTTGTTTTGCCTTTCATCATTCACGAAAATCTCAGCGTCGTTCGTTGTCATTTCATCTGTTTTTGAAACATTTCACTTATTTCCGTTTTTAGTTTTCACCTCTTTTCATCACTTCTCTAGAATTTCATCAATGTTCTTAGACTTTTCGACATCTTTTCACCACCTTGAACTGAAAATTTCACTGTCGCCTATAGTTTTTCACTTCTTTCACTACTTATCATAGGACCTTTCACCTATTTCCTTTTGTTTTTTCACCTTTTTTCACCACTTATCACAGGACATTCACCTATTCCTATTGTTTTTCACCTCTTTTCACCACTTATCACAGGACATTTCACCTATTTCCTATTGTTTTTCACCTTTTTTAACCACTTATCATAGGACATTTCACCTGTTTCCTATTGTTTTTCACCTCTTTTCACCACATATCACAGGACATTGCACCTGTTTCCTATTGTTTTTCACCTCTTTTCACCAGGACATTTCACCTATTTCCTATTGTTTTTCACCTCTTTTCACCACTTATCACAGGACATTTCACCTGTTGCTTATTGGTTTTCACCTCATTTCACTATTTAGCACTAACATTTTTTGCTTTTACCTTTTCACTTTTCACCATATATCATTAAACATATCACCCATACCCTTTGCTTTTCACGACTTATCACAGTATGTTTAACATATTCATTTGCTGTTTAACTACATATCGACACATAATTCACCTATTTCCTTGTATCTTAATTCCTTTTCACTCTCATTTCACCGGTTGTCGTTGCCTATTCATCTTTTTCCACTATCAACCAATAACAATAGACTTTTCCTTGTAATTTCAATCTTCTCTGCCCTTTTCGGTACACATTTAACCAGTTTCCCGATGACTTTCTCTCCCTTCACCTCGTATTTGAAATTGCTTTTTCTTTTACTTTTCACACTATTTCCTCTGCCGTTTCAAGCAAACATTGTCCATGTATTTATATTGTATGCTAATTTTGTCAAAAGCTGATAAAATGATTTTGATAAGAAGTGATTGATGAACAATAGTCGTCAGTATTTGAAATATAACCTTGGTAGCTATAATCTTACATATATTGGAGGAAGTTTTATTTTAGTATGAACTGCATTTGTGTCCCTTTCTGAATTTATTTCTATTCTTTTTCCATTAAGTTGAACTTTGGGTTTTAAAAATTTTGATAAATTCTTTTCTACTCTGAGATTTTCTTTTTTATTAAAATTTTCAGTAGATTTTTCTTTTTGGAATTTGGGTTTTAAAATTTTTGATAAATTCTTTTCTACTCGGGGATTAACTTTTTGATTAAATGCTTCACTAGATTTTTCTTTATTTTTCGGAGGTCTTCCCCTAGGCTTCTTTTCTTTATTCATTTTACAAAAATTGCTGTGCTTTGAAGATATCTAGTTTTGCAATTTAATTTTTATTTATATTTTATTAACGTAATAAAATGCTATTTATATTTTATTAACATAATAAAATGCTGTTCATCTGTCTATTATTGTAATAATAAGCCTTCAGAAATTGATAAAAATTTAAGGAAACGCAATACAATAATATTCAAAAGGAGAAAAAATTAAATTCCTTTCACAGCTCATAAATCGAAAATTGGGTATCTTTTAAAAAGAATTTTATTTTTCGATGACATTTTATTAAATATGAAACATTCTTAAAAAGTTTAATTTTAGTTTGTTTCTGAAACCTTTTGACAAGTGTAAACAAATTTGCAAAATTACGAAAAATAATTAGACATCTAAATACTAATTAACCTTTAATAAACAGTCGGTCGAAATAAAGATATATTTTATTTTTTCAACAATTATTAAAAATCCCTAATACGATTGTTTGGCGAGAATGTAAAAATTAAAGCATAAGCTCATTACATTATTTTTATATATTTTAATTTTGTAACAAACCATTTCTTACTCGTTTTTAAAATTTTTGGCTAATTAATTAAATTCATACACCCATTTCATCAGGATCCAAAAAACAGAAAAGTTTGAAACCTTTACAAATATTTTTTGAAGAAACTAATAAAGTGTTATTATAAATTGGCATCTAGGGCCGAATATTCGATATTTAGTTGGTGGTAATTCCTATTAAGAAAATTCCTTATCAAAAAAAAATCCAGGAATTCAGAAAACTAAAATGTATACCCTTAATAGGTGGAATCAAATAAAATCATTAACATTAATTTTTGACCAAATTTTGCGATTTTAAAGCTTTTAGGGTTTTACTTGGTTAATCAATATCGTAATGTCGTCCCGATATTTTTCTATGCCTTAAGCATTGAGAATTTTAAAAGGTCTAGGTTATGGGGAAGTGTTTTCAATTATCTAGACATTTTCAAAAGCTGCATACCAGATCATGTCACCAAAAAATTAATATTATAATTTAAACATTAAAAATGCAGAAGGTTTAAAATATACATTCAAAAGAAAAGGCCCGGGAACTGATAAGGATTGCATTTTCATAATCAGAGCATTATTTTTATATAAATTAGCAGCGGGAAAACTAAATGAAAATCCGCTACCATTGAGTTTGGTTATTCTATTAAATTTGAAATAGAAAGATGAACAACGAGAATTACATTGGCATAGACGAAAGAGTAATATTTTTAACATGCCATTTTTTCAAATTAATACCATATAGAAAAATTTTTAAAGGAAATCATTCCCATGGTCTTGGGAAATTCATAAAACTTTTAGGATAACCGGCGAAACCAAACCTAAAACTATTGAATGCTTTTCCATTATATTGATAGTAAATACCTTTGACTCTTAAAGTAAGAAAACTAATGAAATTCAAGTCGGCTGAGGGATATGGGAGGGTTGAAGGAAGCAAGAATTATTAAGAAAACTATTTTTAACGAATGACTTTAAACAACATACATTCAGATTTTTTTATTATTTTTTAAATGGAATTTTATTATCTTTGGGTCGTTGAGCTGACTGATGATAATTAATTAACTTTGCATAAAATTTTCAAAAAATAAGAAACGCAGTCAATCAATTTTGCTTGGCAGGTTTTCAGAAATTTTGGTCAATTTTGTAAAATCGTTTTTGATTTTGGAAAGAAAGATGGTACGCTCATCATCAATTGAAACTTCATTTTTTTGGATTTATCCTTACCTTTAATTTTTTGGTCCTATTTTATTAATTTTAGTTTAAAAATTTTCGTCGGCCCATTATTTCTTTACGTTTATGTTCAGTTAAAGAACCCTTTCGCTCTTCCTTTCCCGCAATTCTCTGCAAAATATCGATTGATTTGACCGCTCCGGTCGGCAGAGGCGGGGGAAGGTGCTGGAGAAGTGAAGAAAAAACACGCGGTTTAAGAAATTTTTAAAAAATCACACTTTTTAAATTTAGGATTTGGAAATTTAAACACGTATTATAAATTTTAATGAGCGGCATTCAAAGCAGCGACAAATACTTGGGATTTGGTGTGCAAAGAATTTTGGTTGAAATTATTTTCAGCTGTCACACTTGTGGCAGGGGAATGATTGATTACCTTTCCGCGGCGTGGCGCGGCGCGGCGCGGCAACTTCGCAGCGCCACGACGGAGAGTGAGATGGGTGGCAAAAAAACACCCGCACGATTTTGTCGAGAATGAATATCCATGAGGCGACACCTTCAAAGGGTTGCTTAAGAGTTAGGGAAAAATCTCGAGGCGGCAACTTCAAGACTGTTTAATAGATGCGGATAAATGCCTCGAGCGGCAACTTCAAAGATAAACACCCAAGCATTAGGCTCAGGATTTTGAGGTAAAAATCCCAAGGCGGTAACTTCAAGGAAAACAACCCTCCTCCAATACGTTTGGGCTTTTGTAGGAGCCTATCCCGGGCGGCAACTTCAAAGGAAAACACCCCTTCAATAGGCTCGGGATTTTGAGGGATCATTTCTGTACCTCGGCTGTTTTGACACTATATACTACTACCTGGAGATTTCAGACTCATGCCTTATTTCGAAAATCATCAATTATTTTCTGACAATTTCATTCAAAAATGTGCAAAAATCGTCTGGATATTCCTTATTTAGAAAGTGATCAATCATTTTTCTGACAACTTTGACCATTTTATTCCAAAGGGGCAAAAAAAAATTAGTCGAGTCATGTGCAAATTGGATTTGTCATCTTTTTTTTTGATTGACAGGTGACCCACATAATGCGCATATTGTGAAATAGTTGGACAAAAATTAAAAAAGTCACGTGCACATTTCGAGATAATGGGGAAAATTGCGAAATAAGGAACCAATCAATCATTGTTATTGACAGGTTTGCAAATTTTATCTCATATTGCGAAATAATTGGAACAAAAAGTTGCGTATTGCGAAATCAATGGACGATAAATAAAAACGAATCAATCAATTTTAGTTGACAGGTGACCTACTTTTGAAAAAAAATTTTTCATCCTTATTTATTTATTCATTTTCGGTTTTATTTTTAAATTGGATATAATTAATTTTATTATCCAATTCATTAATTCATTTAATTTGCTGCCAATATCAATTAATTCACACTTCTTCAAAATTCCATTATCGATTACTTTGCGCGGCGGCGGCATCGCGGGGCAGGCAGGGAGGGAGGGGAGAGGGTGATAAAAACCGCACGGTTTTGGCAAATTTTCAAAATGTGTTTTTAATTTCAGGATATACTCATAAAAAGTCTCAGGTTTGAGAAAATAAAACCTCCCCAAAAGGTTTGGAATCAATTAGATTTAAATTTGCAAAAGAAAACTTGAATTTCCTTCACCTGTCACTTTGGTGACAGGTGGATGATTGATGACCTCCCGCGGCGCAGCGCGGCGCGGGGTGAAAAAAAACCTGCGAGGATTTGGGGAAACGGATTTGGCTGGGGCGGCAACATCAAAGTGGTGCAATAGGTTTAGGATAGTCGGCAACATCAAAGGAGTGCACCCTCCCTTAGGCTTTGGTTCTTGGCGGCACCTTAAAAAGGTTGCACCCCTCCCATAGGCACGGGTTCGTGCGGGACGGCAACTTCAAAACATTTAAATGGCTCGGGATTGTGCGCGGGCGGCAACTTCAAAGAGAAACACCCCCTCAATAGGTTCGGGATTTGAGGGATCATTTCTGTACCTCGTCTGTTTTGACCTATATATACTACCTGGAGATTGCAGACTCATGCCCTTATTTCGAAAATCATAAATTATTTCCCTACAATTTCTTCAAAATGTGCAAAAATCGGCCGGATATTCTTCATTTCGAAAGTGATCAATCATTTTTCTGACAACGTGACCATTCTATTCAAGGGGCAAAAAAAAATTAGTCAAGTCAGTGCAAATTGGTTGTCATCTTGTTTGATTGACATGACCCACATAATGCGCAATTGTGAATATCTGGGACAACATTAAAAAGTCCGGCACATTTCGAGATATGGGGAAATTGTGAATAAGGAAACCATCTATCATTGTTAATGACAGGTTTGGCAATTTTATCTCATAAGCGTAATATTGGAACAAAAGGTTTGCGTATGCGAAATCCGTGGACGATAAATAAAAACGAATCAAGCAATTTTGTTGAACAGGTGCGCTACTTTTGAAAAAAAAATTTTCATCCTTATTTATTTATTCATTTTTCGTTTTATTTTAATTGATATAATGTTTTTTATCCCCTTCATAAATCTTTAATTTTGGCTGCAATCAATAATTCACTCTTCTCAATTCCATTATCGATTACTTTGCGCGGCGGCGGCAATCGCGGTCAGGCGTGAGGGAGGGAAGGTGATAAAAACCGTCACGGTTTTGGCAAATTTCCAAATGGTGTTTTTAATTTCAGGATATACTCATAAAAATCTCAGGTTTGAGACAATAAAACCTCCCCAAAGGTTGGAATCAATAGATTTAAATTTGCAAAAGAAACTTGAATTTTCCTTCACCTGTCACGTTGAGTGACAGTGGATGATTGATGACCTCCCGAGGCGCAGCTCGGCGCGGTGAAAAAAACCTGCGAGATTGGGGAACGGATTTGGCTGGTTCGGCCACATCAAGTGTTGCATAGGTTTTAGGATTAGTCGGCAACATCAACCGGAGTGCACCCTCCCTTAGGCGTTTGGGTTCTTGGCTGCAACCTAAAAGGTTCACCCCTCCCAAGCACGGTTCGTGCGGGACGGCAACTTCAAAACATTTAAATGGCTCGGGATTGGCGCGGGCGCACGTCAAAGAGAAACACCCCTCATAGTTTCGGGAATGTGCGCGAGCGGCACTTCAAAGAAAAACCCCTCCCCTATGCACGGGTTTGTGCGGTAAACACCCGCAACCAACCCGCAACCGTTTGACTCTAATCCTCCTGGCATCGACTCTGCCGCGGATTATGCCAATTTTTTTTCCCGACCATTTGGCAAAAATTAAAATTCGGTAAAATTTGATTTCCATTTCACGGACAAAAACCCTTGGATTTATTGACTTTTCAAGAAATTTCGGGTTTGAAATAATGAGTTATATAACTTGGAAGAATGAATTTTGGGTAAAATTAGCCTTAAGAAATTAATAGAACTCGGGCTCTGTTTTAATGGAAAACCGAAATTTTTATTTAAAAGTAATTTCCATTTAAATTTATAAGAAATTTGGACGAAAGCGTTAAAACAGCCGACTGGGACTTTATAAAACAATATACATCGGTTGTTTCGATTGAAAATGATGAACAAAAAATGGTGGCACAAAAGTGGCAAAAGGTGACTTTGCCGGATGTTAGCATTGACTGTTCTAAATTACTCTTCTCATTGGCCATTTGTTTGTGCTTGCAAATTGGCCAAAAGGAACTGGCGCAAAATATTTGCCAACATTTGTATTCACATGGAATTTTACCGACAAAAGGGCGACGAAAAATTGCTGCTGAATAATACGCTATTTACACAAATTTTTATTTATTTTCATTTAAATTTGCCCATATTTTACCATTTTCGCGCCTAAATAATTCGCTCCCTATCTATAAGTGGTCTTCGGTCTCCGGTAGGGGTCAACTCCGTCTGGCCAACTCCGTCTCGCCAACTCCGTCTGGCCAACTCCGTCTTGGGGCCAACTCCGTCTGAGCCAACTCCGTCTCGCCAACTCCGTCTTGCCAACTCCGTCTTAGTGTATAAGGGGCCAACTCCGTCTCAGAGAGAAAAATTCATTTTAAGCTTAAGAATTTTTTTAAAATTTCAGTTTTATTAGGTCGGGATCACCCACTTTTTGAAGAAAGTTTTTTTAATGTCATAAAAACATGCTTCCAAGGGTTTTCGGGGTCGCTAATCACAAATCTGACATCCATTTCGACTAAATTCGAACCACGAACCGTTTCGAACAAAAATATTTTTAAAATTCTCACTTTGGTTCCTAAATTAACCAAAATAAGCCAAATTTAGTCAGGAATCATTGCAACAACAAAATAAGGTCAATAAGCACAGTTACGAACATAAAAAAAATTTTCAGTCTTTCGAATGATATCTCAATTTTCGGCTTAGTTTGTAATAAAGCGAGTTATGGCTGATTAAAATTTGGAAATCCATTTCGATTTCATAGTCTATTCCATTTTCGGGGTGCTAAAAAAATGTTACTTTAAATTGTTAGTTATGTGCTAATAAAACTGAAATTTAAAAAAAATTCTTAAGCTTAAAATGAATTTTTCTCTCTGAGACGGAGTTGACCCCTTATACACTAAGACGGAGTTGGCAAGACGGAGTTGGCGAGACGGAGTTGGCTCAGACGGAGTTGGCCCCAAGACGGAGTTGGCCCAGACGGAGTTGGCCAGACGGAGTTGGCAAGACGGAGTTGGCAAGACGGAGTTGGCCAGACGGAGTTGGCCAGACGGAGTTGGCAAGACGGAGTTGGCAAGACGGAGTTGGCAAGACGGAGTTGGCCAGACGGAGTTGGCCCGTTCCGTCGGTCTCAGTTGCTAAAGCTTATTCATAAAAATTAAATAATTCCTTTTTCTAAATTTAGCTATACAAACCCCAATTTCTTCGAATACAAAATGAATATTGCAAATGAAATGGTTCAAATAAATTTGCCAAATTGGAATTTGCCTTATTTTGTGTATTTGGACATGAAAAAGAATTTTTTATCTTTAAATATATTTTTATTAAATGATTCGCTAGATTATTGTATTATTTAATTGAAAATTTTTCAAGAATTGCAATTTTTGCGCCTTTTTATTCGCTGTTAGCTGCTAATGATAAATTATTTAAATATATTAATTATTTACACACTTGCTTTTTTGCTTGATTTGCATAACAATTCACCGTCAACCTATAAAATTTATTTGATTTTTAATGTCATTTGTTAACAGATTTGTCAACAAGAATGGCCAATTTTGTAATTTTGAGCAAATTAAAAAAAAAAAAAGATTTTTAGGGTCCGGCGGTGCCGATAGCCGCCGCCGGCGGGGAAAAATTGAGATTTTGACCATATTTTTAAGTAGATTTTCATTTAAAAAAATTCATAATTTTGTGGATTTTCGAAAAAAATTGTAATTTTCTTGCTAAATTTGGGTGAGATTTTAGTTTGATACTCTATTAAAAACGAAAATTCAAATTAAATAATTGTAAAACATTATGCCAATTTATCAAAATTAATCATAAAATTTAACAGACTTACGACCTCAGATCTGGGAGCCCTGGTTTTAACCTATTTTTTTGCGGATAGTACTCTTGATCAGGAAAAAAATATGCATGTGCATATAATTCCTAACCCTATTTATTACAAATAGTTATATTTAAATGACTAAATATGGTATGGTGAAGAAACCGCGAATTTAATTAAAAATTTTTTAAACTAATCAAAATTGGATTTTATATTCTTTTTTTAATTAATTCAAATTTTTTTGTTTTGTAAATTCAAAAAAATAATAATTCACAAAATTAATATTTTTTATTGCATTTATTGCATTTTTGGTTTTTCAAATTATTTCTGTTTTACAGATGTGCTACAAATTGTGCCCATTTTGATTGCCGAATTGGAAGAAATGCTTGAAAATGCCAATTGGAATTATACAAATTTAAGCCATTTAAAAATGGTGGAATGGAAAATGCTGCAATTTGCACTTCATAAAAGTGGGGAAAGCCAAAAATGGAAAGAAATTCAAAAGTTGTGGAACAAATGGAGACGAAAATTTAATAGAAAATTTAAAAATGCAAACAAAATGCCAAATTTCAAAAAAGTAATGGAAGAGTTGAAGGACAAAATGGAACAATTGAGAGCGGAAAAGGAAGAGGAAAGATGAAAAGGAAGGAATAATGAATGCGTTATTTTAATAGTGGCAAATATTGTTAGTTCGAATTTTATTTCGAATTTATCAAAATTGTTGAAAAAAAAATTAATAATTGAAAAACATAAACCAAAAAATACTTTTACACTACTCAAAATTATCCGATTTGTGATAAGAAAATTCCCAAAAATTTTTTGATTTACATTCGTATCTGACAAATTAGGGTCGGGGTCGTTTTCGCGTGGGCCGTTTTCGCGTGGGGCGACTTTTTGAACTATAACTTTTTTCTTTGTCAACCAAATCAAATAATCTTGGTATCATTCGATAGCTCTAAGTGTTCTCTATTAGCCTACAAAATTTGGAAAAATTTCGTTAAGGTTCAAAAAAGTTATGGTCAGAAGAGTTCAACAAACCAAAATTTCCAACTTTTTTGGCTCGAACTTTTTTTATACTGAACAAAATTTTTTGGAATTTGCAAGCTAACAGTGCATCTGAAGAGCTTTCGAATGATACCAAGAATGTTGAATTTGGTTGGCAAAGAAAAAAGTTATAGTCCAAAAACTCCGCCCCACGCGAAAACGGGCCCACGCGAAAACGGCCTGGCCCGGACAAATTAGTGTCATTTTATTAATCAATTTAAATGAGCTTTTGGCTAACAATTAATTTTAAAAATATATATATATTCGATTTTTGAGTCCATGCGCCGTACAAACCGTACAGAGGCGCACCGCCGGAAAATTTTTTTGCCAAGATTTGATAGAATTGGCCCCCAAAAACACTTTTTTTAAAAAAAGAATATTAAATTTATTATTATTATATTCAACAAATAAAGGGAAAACAGAAAGTAGAAAATAGGCTGAAAAAGGGCAAATATTTCAAATCGGATTGAAATTTTCTCAGATTGGGCCCATCCAAATAAAGACAAAGCAACGGCAATTCACTTCTGCTGACCACTTGGGCCTGGCGTTGTGTCCACCAAACTAATGGAAAAAAACAAAATGATAGGATAGATATGTAAATAGTGATTAGTAGGGATGATATTTTTAGCTGCTAAAAACTGCTAAAAAGTTAGTTTTTAGGTTCTTAAAACCCCCCAAAATAGGTGCTAAAATTGGGAAAATATGTGCCAAAAAGTTCCGAATTTAGGGGGGGGGGGGTGTAAAACCAAATTTATATTCATAAAGCAAAAATATTATGCCAAATCGGTATTGAAAAGCATAATTTTTAAAATTAACTCGTCAAAAAATAAAAATAAATTTTGGAGTTGATTTTTGAGAACTTTTTTAGGTTAAGTTCTAAAAAATAAAACGCGTAACTTAACAATAACCGAAAAAAAAAATGTTTTTCGTGCTTTTCAGGTCATTGGGAATTCTGGAAAAATAGGAAAAACCAAAAAAGCGTATCCCTAGCGATTAGTACCAACCATGTACTGATGTAGTGATCAAATGTATCATCTTCATCACTTTCTGACAAATTAATATGGCTCCACTGATCATCAAATTGCCAAGCAATCGCTTCCTTTTCCCACTTGGCCCATTTGTGCTCATCTCGCGAAATTGGACAACGAATCAGCAAAAAGCTACGCTTATCACTAGGGAGCGGATTAGTAAACAAAAATGTTTTTTAAAGATATTTTCTCAAAAGTTTTAGCAAAAATGAATAATATTAAAAATCACGAAAGGATGGCTGAATTATATTTAAAAAAATTAGAAGAAAAACTTGCAAATTAAATTTAAATTTTGAAGTTTAAATTTATGTTTGGCTTTTTGGCCAACTGTGATCCCACCGAACCCAAATGATTAATAATTAGGGTTATAAATTATATGGACTAAAAAACGCCAAATATGGACATAAAATATGGACTAAAAAAGCCCGAAATATGGACTAAAAACCTCAAAAATGGCCAAATATGGACCAAAATATGGACTAAAAACTGCCAAAATATATCTTTTAAACCATAAAAAATTCCGAAAATGTATTTATATTCAATATTTGTTAAAACAAACTTAAAAATACACTAAAAACAGCCAAAAAATGGGTTTAACATTTAAAAAATGCCGATTTTTATTAAATTCTAGCTTCACAATTGCGAATCAAATACAACCCAAAATTTTTATAATAACCTCATTCTGTTTTCAGAGAAAATTTTCGGAAGTGGACAAAATAACTAAAAAAAATTTCCGAAATTTCGAAAAAATTCTTTTTTTTTAGAGGGTGTATTTTTAAAAACTTCCAAAAAAGTCGATCTTTAAGGGTGTATTTTTCGCTTTTTTGCATTTTTCTTATGAAAATTTGCCAAAAATGGTCGAAATATGGACTAAAAACGCAAAAATGGCGAAATATGGATTTATTCCCAAAAACCCCCAAAATATGGATTTATATGGACTAAAAACCTTCACCAAATCAAAAAATTTTAACGCAGAAATGCTATTTTTGAGCCCCTTTCTTCATAGCATATGCGCAGAAAAAATATGTTTAATCCATATAATTTATAACCCTATTAATAATGTAAGATTAATAACATACTCATCATAAATCTGTTTTAGTGTCAACCGCTCCCCAGTTGAATTGTTGAACAATTCAAAGGTCGAAATACGAATCCGAATACTCCAAACAGAGAAGCGAAAGCGAATGTAAACGATGAAATTGGCACGAGAAAAGGCATTGGCAAATGCCTTGGAAGAAATTTAGGGAAAATATCAATCATAGGTCCCAGACTCAAAATTGCATAAAAACACTTTTATAGGTTTTCTTAGGTGCTGAAAGCGCCAACACCATCAAAAAACTGCGCGGCAAAGCGTTCAAACCGGTTTCAAATCGGTTCAAATTAGGGTTCGGACCACGTGGACGGGGGTGGATTTTCACGGGGGCGGGGGTCAGAGTCGCGGTGGCGGTGATGGGGGCACGATAATTCCGCCCCCGCGGGGTTTAAGAAAAAATAGATTTTTTTTATGGTGGGTAGGCGGTGCCGATAGGTGCCGCCGCACGAATTTTGAAATGATGAAAATACACCCATAAATCAGAACATTTCTTAGAAATAAGAACAATAGAAACCCTGTATTAATCCGATAAAAATAAATGAAAACGTTAAGAGGTGTCGAACTCATAACAAAAAATAATCTTAGTTGTGATGCACTAACCACTAAACCACAAATATTTTACAAATTTAAAGCAAAATTTACTTTATTTCATAAAAATTGTCAAAGATTGTTAAAAATTCAAAATTGTATAAATTTTTGCTTTTGATCCCACGAATATTTCATTCGTAAACCATTTTAAATAAAATTTTTGAACAAATTTGGTTTCATTCGAAAGCTCTTGATGAGTTAAGTTTAAAAATCAGTGAATTAAGTCGAACCGACGCATGTTATGGGTCATCAAAATAAGTATTTTTATGCAATTTTGAGTCTGGGACCTATGATGGATATTTACCGAATTTAGTAATAATTGTGGCAATTTTAAAGCAATAAATATTAAATAATCACCCTTTTAAATTCGTCAATTTTTGTCGGACATTTCTGATTCATTTTGAAACTGTATCGGAGCACCTTCGGAGCATCGTCTGCACGAGGCGAGAACAGCCATTTGACCACCGATTGGTCAGACGACATATTGGCACAGTCATTAGCGGGTAAATTTGGCAAATCGCCAGTGTAAAAAATCATTGCCCGAAGAGATTGACAACAACAACAATTGTCGCTGAGAATGGACGGCACCAATTGTTGAAAACGGCAAAATTCGTCGGGAGACGAAAAACCAATGGCACAAATTTTGTGTTTGATCATTGGCCAAATGTTTTTTACAACATTTTCCAAAAAATGGCTGTCGCCACTATTTGTTTTAATTGACAACTTTGTCCGATGAGAAGCAAAAAAAGAACGAAAACGCTGGAGAAAAGCAATCACATTGGAATCAATGTACCTAAAAATGGTAGAAATTTATCGTAAAATATTTCAATCGGCCAATTTTACCTAATCCGAATGTGTCGAAATCCGATGAATTTGTTCGGCAACGGATTTTGCGGAATTGGCACTATTCTCCATTCCCGAAAATTTGCACTTTGATTAAGTTTCATTTCCTTTTTGCCATTTTCTCCAATTTTGTTTCCAATCGCAATAACTCCCAACATCCATTTTCGCATTTTGAAGTGCTCGTCCACCAAACAGTCAAATCGGTGGCTGAGCAGTGCAATGCCAAGGCCAAGTTGAGAAGGCGGCAGCAAATGGAAGATGGAAAGCCAACAATCGGCACAAATGAAACTGAAAAAATGGCAAAATTAATTTTAAAATTTCATTTAAAAAACTAGGGTTACATGCGTCATGCGTCGGGTACCTGAACGGGTCCAGAGCCGGGTGCCCGGCTTTTTCAAGACCCGGGCCTAGGTCCGGGTCCACTCGGGCCCAAACAAAACAATGAAAAAAACACACACACATTTCATTTTCCATTTGTCTCCTCTCCGCTTCCGTTGTATTGTGCGACATTTTTTGAACCGGCCCAACCGGAGCTTATAAATTGAATCTTGACAATTTTGAAATCAGTTGAGGAATACATTAAATTTTTAACATTTCTTATTTTCGGGGCTCGGAATTAGTCAAAATGGATGCGTAGCGACCTCGAAATATCATCGGAAACATTTTTTATGCCTTTTTGAAACTACAGGATTAATTTTTAAAAACTCTTGACAGGGTTGTGAGCAATCACAGATTGCCTTAATTATGTTGTTTTTGGACCTCGCGTAATGAGGTTACGGATTTTTTTCGGTTTTTCGTAATTTTGCTCCGTAACTGGAATGTTATTTAAAATAATAATTATAAATATTATGGCAAACAATTTCCCAGATTTTCAAATTCATCCTTTTTATTAGAACCCGGCGGTACCGGTACTCCTGCTAGATTTTTACGGGATTCTCGGTCTTATTCTTTTCCTGCAATAATTAAATATATTTTGATTTTTTCTTTTAGGTAAAATCATTTTTTTTAATAAATAGACTCATAAGCTCAAAGTTTGGTGAATTCTGGGATAAATCCTGTCAACAAATTTCATTAAAATTTTATCGGCACGTCTACCCCACCTACCTAGGGTTTTGAAAAATACTGAAAATTTCTGAGATTGTTGGAAAATTAATCACCTACTTTCAGACCAAAGATTTAAATTCTGATTTGTACCAAAGAAATCAATAAAAATTTAAATAAATTCAAAAAATTTATGTGCAAAATAATAAAAAAAAAGGACAAATTATTATCCATACATGGAAAACAAGCTCGGCCAATCCGAAACCTAAAAACTTAATAAAACTTATTGAAATTAAATAAAAATATTATTTTATATATAAAGAAAAGGAAAGGAAAATAAAAGTAGCAGAGAATAAATAAATCCATTCAGTTTTTTAGGTCAACTCTAATAAATTAATGGCAAAATTATGACCTCAAAAAGAGCGATGAATAAATTAAAGAAATTTATAATTTAAAAAACGGCAAAATTATGACCTCAAAAAGAGAGCTGAACAATGGAATAAAATTTGAATTTAAAATGTATCAGACAACAGAATCTTTTTTATAAATAATTCTTTTTATCCATGTTTTTATCTAATGTAGAACTTCTAAAAAAACATTTAATTCTCCCATTTTGATAATTCATCTAATTATTCCGTTTAATTCGGTTAGTGTGTCCTATCTGAAGCAGTAATCCATTAATTTGTTAAATTAATAGTAGAAAATATCCCGGTATAGTATCTGAAACGATTGATAGCGAATTCGATGATGATCAGTTAATGCAACTAAGTTACATTGCACATGTTAAAATTTTTGAAGTAAATTTGTATTTGAGCCCGTACTTTGAACGTGAGCCCAGCCGGTAATCATGATTATTATTAATTATATGTTTAATTTTTATAATGGTTTAAAAGAAATTGAAAATAAAATAATAATTAATATTTTAGTAATTAATCCAGATGATAACGTGCCGACCGCCCTCGAGCATGCCATGCTGTTGCCGACATAGTAATTGTGCAGCTGGCAAGCATTGGGCATTGGCTATTTCGTTAACTATGATACTGAATGTGACGGCATTTAATGGCCAACAGTTGGAACGAGCTAGCGACCTGCCGGCAAAACTTTTAGAAGGTGTATTTTGCAGGAATTTGTAGCTGTTTTTAGCCAAAAACAACTATTTTTTGCCATGTTGGGGTCCCTTTTTCAAAAATATGGTAAAACCCATCATGATCTGTTTTCGTAATATTTCGGTAACTTTTCAAATTTACAAAAATGTTTTCCTTCAATCCAATTAATTTTTGAAGTTAATTATTGCGAATTTCATAATACAATATATTAACGATACCGATAATTCCGAAAATTATGAATTTCATTGCTTCTGTGAAAATGATGGCAATTTTTTCGCGAAAGTGGACTTTTTACTAGAAAGTGACAAATCATTTAAAAAAAAAAGATTATTTAAAAGAAAGTGACAGGTGAATTTGGTCATTTTAATTAAAACGAAATTATCATTAATTAAATATTAAATTTAATGCTTCATTGCCTGGGAAACCGACAAAATGCCCCATTTAATTACCATATGCTCGTTCAGTTTTTCACTTTAATTAACTTTAGTTTTACACTTTAATTATCAAAAATTGCTTAAACAGTTTTTCTTTTCATTTAAAGATAATTTTTTGTCTAATTGTTTCGGTGAAAACCGTAATTCGAGTACTCGAAAAATAATTTGGAATTACAAATGATACAAAGTAGGGTTCGAGCCCCGTGGGCGGGGGTGGCTTTTCACGGGGGCGGGGGTTTGCGGGGGTCAGAGTCGCGGGGGCGGGGACGGGGGTGACCAAATGACTCGCCCCCGGGGACGGGGGCGGGGGTTTGCGTTTAATTAGCTCCAAAAAATTTCAAAAAAATTAATTTGTTTTGAATAATGTGTTTGGCTCCACATTCCTTTATTCGATATATCGCCTCGATTTAATTCTTTTTGGTATAATTGCACAGATTTTGTCTAAAAAATGACCAAATTTAGGGATTACAAATATGCCAAAAATAGTCAATTTTTATGGGTATTTTTGTCTATTAATCCAGGGTTGCAAAATTGCTTCAAATATTTTTACAATTTATTCGTTTTTTTGGGGAAGAAATAAGCAATCGTAAAATTCAGTGCATTCGGGATCACTAAATCAGATTTTTAACATTTTTTGCGGCACATTTTTCCAAAAAACTTGGTGAATTTGTGATGAGAGAGGTCCGGCGGTGCCGGTAGGCGCCGCCGGGAAAATTTTTCTTTAAAGATATGTGAATTTTGCTAGAAATTAGTCAAATTTTTCAGAAATTTTCCTCTTTTCGTTGAAAATAATGCATTACCACAAATTAGAATATTTCTTAGAAATAAGAACATAAAGAAAAACCCTGTATTAATTGGGAAAAAAATAAAATTAAAAGAAAACGTCAGCCGGTGTCGAACTCATAACAAAAAGGACTGTTAATGTTGAAGCACTAACCACTAATCCACAAATATATTTAAAAATGAAAATAAAATTCACTTTATTTCATAAAATTTGTCAAATGGATGAAAAAAATTCAAAATTATATAAATTTTTTGCCTTTTATCCACGAATGTGTCATTCTCAGGGGTGTATTTTTCACCCCCGCGCCCCCGCGGGGGTGAAGGTCGCGGGGGCGGGGGATGCGGGGGTCTGAATCACGGGGACGGGGACGGGGGTGAGCCCCAAAAACCTGTCCCGTCCCCGGGGACGGGGGCGGGGGCGGGGCTCGAACCCTAATACAAAGGAAGGTTAAAACATTTCAAAAAATGCCACAATATTCCGTTGCCGATTTATGCAATGAAACAGCGACAATTATTTTGGACTCGTGGGGCAACATCTTCCGATGCGTCCATTGCATCCTCGGCATTGCCATTCTGATCAGTGTTGCGGCATTGATTCGACAATGGCATCGATCGCGCTTCAGTTTTCACAGCAATTTAATTGTGAGCCCAAAATAATTTTAAATTTATATTTACAATTCAAATAACACCATTAATAACTGCTGATCTATATCATATTAATTTTCCTGTTTTTTGCAAAAAAAAAAAATTTAATTTTACTTGAGTAAATTGTTTTAAAATGAAAATTTAATTTTCAGAATTTTTATTTATTTTTTTTATCATTTTTTGTGAATAGGTTTTCAAAAATCTTTATTCAGCTTCTGATTGCCAGTGGGCTGTGCCTGTACATTCTGTACACCTTGGCACTGATCGGAATGGCTGGCCGATCATTGGTAAATGGTGTGAAATTTATTTGTATGTATTTTTTGCCATCAAAATGCTCAGGCATTTTACCTGTTCTGGCCAGTTGCCCAATTTGTTCAGCAGCCGTATAACAGCAGCAGCGACAGTAGCAATAATAGCAATGATGGGACAGAAACGGCGGTGGATAAAAAGTGAAAAAATAAATAAAAAATAAGAAAGAACATTTTTATTTTCTACAAGTGATCAACTGATCAGGCTTTAAATCAGACAACCAAATTCTCTGCCTCGGCACCAAAATTAATTAACAATCCAAATTTGCCATTTTGCCTTAATTTATGATCGGGCAATCAAAATTTACTTCAACCTGGTAATCAGTAGAGCCCGGCGGGAGCGGGAGTCCCGCGGGAGTTTACGGGAGTCCCGCTCCCGACTCCCGTACTTTTTTGCCCAACGGGATTTTTGCGGGAGCGGGAGTTTTAGGGATTCCCGCTCCCGCTCCCGGAAGATATCGAACTCCCGCTCCCGTAAATTTTGACCCAAATACGGGAGTAAAAATGCACTGTTAAGAATTGAGATTTTGGTAAAAATAACGATTTTTCATTGAAAATCTGTTAAATATATAGCCAAAATTTCAAAAAATTTTCCCGGCGCCGCCTATCGGCACCGCCGGACCTTTAAAATCCTTAATTTTCTTAAAAAATGCCTCAATTTTCAAAAATTGGCTATTTTTGGACATAATCTGACAATGTATTGTTTTCAAAATTCAATTTTTTTTTCCCTGCGGCGCCTATCGGCACCGCCGGCCTCCCTCTTCCACCCTGGTCACCAAAAAGTTTTTTCAAAAAATACGCCGCAAAAAGTTGCTATAAAGGTACAAATAAATTATTAAAAAATTTTATTTGAAGCAATTTGAAAAAATTTCTGATTTTCGACCCAAAATATGATTTTTTAATTTCAAATTTCTGCTTACTAAATTTTCTGTCTATTTTTTCTTTAATAAAAGGATTGTCCTTCAAATTTGTGCATTAAAAATATTTTTGTGGTTTTTTAATAAATTTTCGAATTACTCGCGCTCCCGCCCGGGACTCCCGTTCAAAATGGACGGGATTTTTACGGGAGCGGGAGTTTTACGGGATTCCCGCTCCCGCTCCCGTAAGACTTCGGACTCCCGCTCCCGGCTCCCGCTCCCGTAAATTATTTTTTACCGGGCTCTAGTAATCAGTAATCATTAATTTTATAACCGATATTCCATCGTTGCTCCCGGGTTTAATGATCAGACAATTCACGTATTGTCCGCAGTCCAATAATTTGACAATCGATATGCCCGTTTATCCCCGGGATAAAGAATGATCAGGTATTTGATTCCGCATTTAGCTTCCTGGGCGGGTGCGAAGCGCTTTTCGTGCCCCTGTGGCTGTCCATGCTGCTCCGTCTGCCCACTTATCAGCAAGTGCTCATTTATCCACTTCTGCACTTTGCCATTATGACGGAACGCGCATGGGCCACACTCCGCGCGCGAACTTACGAAACGGAGGGCACACATTTTGGCATCAAATTGTGCGCAATTATTGTAAGTCATTTTCCAGCGATTTTTTCAAAATTGAAGGACGAATTATTTTCTTAGAGTTTTCTAAGAAAAAATTTTCTAGGGTTTTTTCCTTACAAATTCTATTTTGAAAAAAATTTTAAATTTTTCATTGGCGATTGACGGCGCAAGTGTCGAGGCGCAAAAGTCGCAACACGCCTTTTTATGTATATTTTTGATCCGACTCCCCGATCGGCGGAATAATCTTTTTTAAATTTTGTTTTTCATTTTTAATTTTAAGTGGTCATTGGGTGCTTTGTTCTCCGTTTGGATGATTCTCAGCACATTGGCAGACGTCAAGAAATTTGACCAACCGCAAGTGTACTATTCGATGATTTCACGCTATAACAACGACATTGTGATCACGATGGACTATGCACTGCTCGCACTTGTTGTGTTCACAGCGATGGCCGACATTGCCATCATAATGCAAAACCGGAAGATGCACATACGTAGTCGCAAACGGTAAGCAAACAGACTTGGAAAAACTGTTCAGAGCGCCTTTTACAGGACAAATTTTTGATAAAAAAAATATCAGTTAAAAATGAGAGAGGACTTCAGTCTTATAATCATAATAACTAGGGACTCCATTTTAGGCAAAATGCCTAAAATTTCTGGGCACTTAATACGCACAGATAAGGACGAATAACGCATTTTTCCGCTTGGTTTGGGGTGTCAACTATGACTTTTATAATCCCTATTTTTGCCTATTTCGGGGTTTTTGTGCCTAATGTGCCTATTTTAGGGTTTTTGAAAAAATCCTTAACAAAATGCAATAAAGATAAGAAATGGTCCAAAAAAATTTTCAGAAAAAACACTCCTAAGAATTGAAAATTTTTCCCAAAAATTGATCCACAAAATTTAATATTTTTTTCTAAATAAAAATTTTTGTTTAAAAATTTCTCTTTTCGAAAAAAACTTTAAAATATTTTATAATTCATTTACAATTGAAAATTTTTATGTGTTTTGCTACGTAAAATGTTTTAATAAAAAATTTTATTTACCTATTTGAGGATTTTTGTGCTATTTAGTGCCTATTTTGCGGTTTTTTTCTGCGTTTTTAGGTGCCTATTTCGCGATTTTTTGTGCCTAAAAATGGAGTCCCTAATAATTTCTTCACTGAACAATGACAGATTACATTTATTTTAAAAAAATAAATAATTTTAATGCATTTTTCATATTTAAAAATCTATTTTTTAAATCTTTAATTTGTTAAAAATTTAATTAAATTTATTTAATTTTACGTTCGATTCGAACCCGGACCCCAAAAATTAAGAATTTAACCAACTGAGCCACCAATTTAAGTGAAAACACAGCAAAAAATTTCGTTTTTTGAGGCCCTGTAACTCTTGAAGAAAGCAAAATGCACCGCTAAAATTAAAAATTCACAATAGAAGTCGACCTTGCTCTGTCCAATGGTATATCATTT